>CAXDID010000108.1:0-479563 GCA_963988835.1 Hexamita inflata
TAGAAACAACCTCGAAATACATATGTATCCTCCTAGTTGATTTCACTTATAACGCTCTTTACCTGCATACCATCGTACACTAAATCACTACAGAAACCATGAACAACTATAGAAAACAGATATCATTCCACATGTTATAATTTTAGCATTTGAAAATTTCACTATGTGGATCATTTAATAATTTCTCTTCAAGCATTTACCAAATCAATTTTGGGTTCGATCATCTATCAGCGTTTTCATGATAGTTATTGTGGTGTGCAACTTTTTTATATACGTTGCCGATGTTATATTTTCTCGTGGTCTCTTCATGCGATTTGGAGCCGATATTCCTTTAACATATATATTTATCTATCTGCCAAATCCGTTTGACTCCACGTTACCAAAAGAAGGTTAAGCATACACCGGTAATATAGACGCCGAATTCTTAGCTAGGTGTGCCGAAGCGTATAGAGAATTCAATAAGCATTTTGTAGCTGCTATGATAATTTTCGGCAGTTGTATTGCAATCCGTCTGCTATATTTAGGAGTAACAAAGATATTTTCGTGTTTTCCAAGTTATAAACCGAGAAAGTAATCTGAGCTGAAACTTAGCACTTTCTAAAAGCTAATAATAGTGGTTCCAACTATATCTCTGTTCATATTTTATGTATTTACGTTTGAAGGACGTAAGTTAGATGAAATTGTCCCATGTCATTGGTTCTTTTACAAAAGTGCGCAAAACCAAAATATGCCATAAACCACTTATTTGAAATCAGTGAAAAACATCAGGGATAAATATGAACTTCCACCTAATGAAGATTGGTTGGACCAACGTGAAACTCCAGTTTTCCCATTGGTTCACGCTCCTAAAGAGTTCGTGAGAGCCTACAACAACCACACGAAAGAAGTCCTTCCAGAGAAAGCGCATAAACCCCCTAACACCGTGTTTTTAATATAGATCATTCTCAACCAGCACCAAAATGCTAGAGATGAAGTGCTGCTTAATGAGAAATCATTCATGTAAGGCTAGCCGTATCGCAAAGATTACCTTCCTAATTTAGCTGGCTTGGCTGAAACTGGGCATACGTTCATGGCCATGCGCAGTAACGGTATTCCAACTATTAATGGTTGGCATGCATTCACCACTGGTGAAATGCCCAGCTCAAAGTCAGTAAATGTTATTTCATCTTAATATAACTAAGTTGACGACTTTCCAAGTAAATTTAGAGAATATGGATATTGGAACTTGATGGTGTGGCCATGCAATTTAGATAGCGACAAAATTCACTACTTTGCTTTCAGAGGCAAATAAAGATAATCAGGTCCAGAGTTCATTGAGAAGTTCCCAACCTGGTTTGACGAAATTCACCAATTTTATCCAACAAAAGAGGAAGCCGAAACCATGGGAATCTTAGAATATCCAGAAAAGTAAAGAAGTTGGACGGCTGACAGAATTTCAAGCTAAACATTCAACTACTTCTTCAACAAACAAGTGTCAGAAGAGAGACCCGTTTTTGGATTTTATGGAAACGTTGACACCCACGAAGACTTCAGCTGGTTTGATGACCCAATCCAGTACGAACCATATATCGTTGGCCAAGGTCGTTCCAACCGCTATGATGTATATGGAATGCACGATGCATATTCAACTGTCATAAGATATTCAGATGCCGCTTTTGGACGCATCATCAAAAACATAAAAGAAAACGCACCCGAAACAATCGTAGTTATTATGGGCGATCATGGGACTAGATAAGCCCCATTATATCTGCATCCTGATAAAAAGATCAACGAAGAATCGGAGATTTATTATGATATGGAATGTAATCACAAAACAGCAGGTCCAGATATGCAATTTACCACGTCCGCCGTTATGAGCTATTTCGGAACCAACGAATACCTGAAAACCAAATTCGACGCCATCAAAAATATGACCACCTTTGAGCCAGCTGATCAACAAGATGTTGTCCATACTATAATGCTACTTCTCGAAGGAATGACTGATTACCAACTTCCATCCACAAGACTCGGCGTTGACCTTCTCACTGAAGCCAACAATGTTATTAACAACAAGCCAACCAAAAAAGTTGGTAAGATTTCAATTTCACACATCAATATGGAGTATTCAGATTCTCGTGGTTTGTTTAGAATGGCTCTTGGTGGGCCCAAAGATGGCTACTAAGTTGTGAAGCCAGTGCCTTCTTGCATTCAGGGAAAGAACTCTATTAACACGAATTTCGATGTTCAAGTTTACAAAGACGCAAAAATGATGGTGGACTTGTACACTTTTATGAGCAAAAACGACAGATACTTCAGTTATGATTTCAGAAACACAACGTGTGTGCTTGAAGGAACCTGTCAGTTCCCAGAACCAAACGCAAGATTTGACGCCCATGTTATTTGGAGATTCATCAAAGCTACATTAAAAATCACCATTAAAGTTGTTGTGATTCTCTACATTATGGCTTTATTTGTCGAAATACCAAAAGGAATTTGGTTCATAATTAAGAATTCAGCTTAAAATAATAAAGACGATGTTAAAAGAGTTCTAACTAACGTTTTTATCATTAAGAAGTCCTTTGTTATTTGAGTGACAAACAAAAATATTTTAAAATTTAGATTGTTATTGATTTTTAAGAATATACGTCACGTTGGTTGTTGGGATAATATTTTAATGTATCTTTATATACTGAACATAACGCATTTAAAACATAAAGTACTATTTCATGACATGTTATTTTAATAACAATACTACTTGCATTGCTACAATTTTAAAGAATAACGTTATCATAACATTACTACATTATCTCGAATACAGACCACCACCCCTATTCACTTACAGACCCCAAAAGTGCTCAGTTACAGACCCTTTTGATTTTTATTAATAAAAGGGTCTTTAAGTAAACTGCAAAAAGGGTCTATAACCGAAATGCTTTGAAATTGAATTGATTAAATAGTATTGATTTTAGCGTGTTTTAAGCCAAATATAAACAAGGAAACTTAACAATCTACAATACATAATACTATTTATGTCGTTATATACATAAAAATAGCAAAAATTCAAAAATTTGTTGATATTTGAAGAATATTTTGAGAAAAAGGGTCTGTAACTGAAATGGAAAACCAAATCTGATGCAAGATATAAACCAAAATCAACCAGATTTGCTCTCAGTTATAGACCCTCTGCCTATTTTTTGAAAAAGGCCAGGGGGTCTGTAAGTGAACAGGGGTGGTGGTCTGCATTCGAGGTAATGTAGTATCTTGTAATTTTAATATCATACACTAAGTTTGCGGACTTCTGTTAAATTATTAAAATATCATAGGTAACTCCGCAGTATACGTCACTATTTCATTTCAACAAGAATAATTTCAGAAATATATATATATCGGCTCACTCTTTTGGTACATCTCAAAAACATCCACTCAATAATCAATTACTTCAATCACAAGAAACATTAAAAAATGATGTATTCATTTTAACGCGTTCTTTACTCCTGTACATAGAGGACTCTATATTTTCAGTGTTAATTATTTGAGATGTCATCAAATTATATCAATTCAGAAATGATAGTATTGTTTTATACTTTATCGTGTTATTACTGTGTTATTAATATTTATATAACATTAATGTTAGGTTATTAAATTTTCAGAGATGATGGGTGTGGATAAGATAGTTATAAGATATTACATCTACTGTGTATTTATACTTATTAAGGATATATTCATTGAGGAATTTCAGAAATTATAAATTTGAAATACACTAAGATATAATTTCAATTAATGGATTTATGTTAACAGTTAAATATAAGTGCTCCTGGCCAACTAAATTACCGCTTCGAAACAACCTCGAAATACATATGTATCCTCTCACATAAGCTTGATTTCATTTATATCGCTTCTTTTACCTGCATACATCAAGTACTTCACTAAGTCACTTCAAGAATCCATGAATACCTATAGGAAAACGGATATCATTCCACATGTTATAATTTTAGCATTTGAAAATTTCACTATGTGGATCATTTAATAATTTCTCTTCAAGCATTTACCAAATCAATTTTGGGTTCGATCATCTATCAGCGTTTTCATGATAGTTATTGTGGTGTGCAACTTTTTTATATACGTTGCCGATGTTATATTT
Organism: Hexamita inflata; assembly: GCA_963988835.1. Classification (NCBI taxonomy): domain Eukaryota; phylum Fornicata; order Diplomonadida; family Hexamitidae; genus Hexamita; species Hexamita inflata. Next base: position 4,121 of record CAXDID010000108.1, read on the forward strand.
TCTCGTGGTCTCTTCATGCGATTTGGAGCCGATATTCCTTTAACATATATATTTATCTATCTGCCAAATCCGTTTGACTCCACGTTACCAAAAGAAGGTTAAGCATACACCGGTAATATAGACGCCGAATTCTTAGCTAGGTGTGCCGAAGCGTATAGAGAATTCAATAAGCATTTTGTAGCTGCTATGATAATTTTCGGCAGTTGTATTGCAATCCGTCTGCTATATTTAGGAGTAACAAAGATATTTTCGTGTTTTCCAAGTTATAAACCGAGAAAGTAATCTGAGCTGAAACTTAGCACTTTCTAAAAGCTAATAATAGTGGTTCCAACTATATCTCTGTTCATATTTTATGTATTTACGTTTGAAGGACGTAAGTTAGATGAAATTGTCCCATGTCATTGGTTCTTTTACAAAAGTGCGCAAAACCAAAATATGCCATAAACCACTTATTTGAAATCAGTGAAAAACATCAGGGATAAATATGAACTTCCACCTAATGAAGATTGGTTGGACCAACGTGAAACTCCAGTTTTCCCATTGGTTCACGCTCCTAAAGAGTTCGTGAGAGCCTACAACAACCACACGAAAGAAGTCCTTCCAGAGAGAAAGGCCGCGAAACTCCCGAACATCGTGTTTTTATCATGGGAATCATTCTCACCAGCACCAAAATACGTTAGAGATGAAGTGCTGCTTAATGAGAAATCATTCATGTAAGGCTAGCCGTATCGCAAAGATTACCTTCCTAATTTAGCTGGCTTGGCTGAAACTGGGCATACGTTCATGGCCATGCGCAGTAACGGTATTCCAACTATTAATGGTTGGCATGCATTCACCACTGGTGAAATGCCCAGTTCAAAGTCGGTAAATGTTATTTCATCTTAATATAACTAAGTTGACGACTTTCCAAGTAAATTTAGAGAATATGGATATTGGAACTTGATGGTGTGGCCATGCAATTTAGATAGCGACAAAATTCACTACTTTGCTTTCAGAGGCAAATAAAGATAATCAGGTCCAGAGTTCATTGAGAAGTTCCCAACCTGGTTTGACGAAATTCACCAATTTTATCCAACAAAAGAGGAAGCCGAAACCATGGGAATCTTAGAATATCCAGAAAAGTAAAGAAGTTGGACGGCTGACAGAATTTCAAGCTAAACATTCAACTACTTCTTCAACAAGCAAGTGTCAGAAGAGAGACCCGTTTTTGGATTTTATGGAAACGTTGACACCCACGAAGACTTCAGCTGGTTTGATGACCCAATCCAGTACGAACCATATATCGTTGGCCAAGGTCGTTCCAACCGCTATGATGTATATGGAATGCACGATGCATATTCAACTGTCATAAGATATTCAGATGCCGCTTTTGGACGCATCATCAAAAACATAAAAGAAAACGCACCCGAAACAATCGTAGTTATTATGGGCGATCATGGGACTAGATAAGCCCCATTATATCTGCATCCTGATAAAAAGATCAACGAAGAATCGGAGATTTATTATGATATGGAATGTAATCACAAAACAGCAGGTCCAGATATGCAATTTACCACGTCCGCCGTTATGAGCTATTTCGGAACCAACGAATACCTGAAAACCAAATTCGACGCCATCAAAAATATGACCACCTTTGAGCCAGCTGATCAACAAGATGTTGTCCATACTATAATGCTACTTCTCGAAGGAATGACTGATTACCAACTTCCATCCACAAGACTCGGCGTTGACCTTCTCACTGAAGCCAACAATGTTATTAACAACAAGCCAACCAAAAAAGTTGGTAAGATTTCGATTTCACACATCAATATGGAGTATTCAGATTCTCGTGGTTTGTTTAGAATGGCTCTTGGTGGGCCCAAAGATGGCTACTAAGTTGTGAAGCCAGTGCCTTCTTGCATTCAGGGAAAGAACTCTATTAACACGAATTTCGATGTTCAAGTTTACAAAGACGCAAAAATGATGGTGGACTTGTACACTTTTATGAGCAAAAACGACAGATACTTCAGTTATGATTTCAGAAACACAACGTGTGTGCTTGAAGGAACCTGTCAGTTCCCAGAACCAAACGCAAGATTTGACGCCCATGTTATTTGGAGATTCATCAAAGCTACATTAAAAATCACCATTAAAGTTGTTGTGATTCTCTACATTATGGCTTTATTTGTCGAAATACCAAAAGGAATTTGGTTCATAATTAAGAATTCAGCTTAAAATAATAAAGACGATGTTAAAAGAGTTCTAACTAACGTTTTTATCATTAAGAAGTCCTTTGTTATTTGAGTGACAAACAAAAATATTTTAAAATTTAGATTGTTATTGATTTTTAAGAATATACGTCACGTTGGTTGTTGGGATAATATTTTAATGTATCTTTATATACTGAACATAACGCATTTAAAACATAAAGTACTATTTCATGACATGTTATTTTAATAACAATACTACTTGCATTGCTACAATTTTAAAGAATAACGTTATCATAACATTACTACATTATCTCGAATACAGACCACCACCCCTATTCACTTACAGACCCCAAAAGTGCTCAGTTACAGACCCTTTTGATTTTTATTAATAAAAGGGTCTTTAAGTAAACTGCAAAAAGGGTCTATAACCGAAATGCTTTGAAATTGAATTGATTAAATAGTATTGATTTTAGCGTGTTTTAAGCCAAATATAAACAAGGAAACTTAACAATCTACAATACATAATACTATTTATGTCGTTATATACATAAAAATAGCAAAAATTCAAAAATTTGTTGATATTTGAAGAATATTTTGAGAAAAAGGGTCTGTAACTGAAATGGAAAACCAAATCTGATGCAAGATATAAACCAAAATCAACCAGATTTGCTCTCAGTTATAGACCCTCTGCCTATTTTTTGAAAAAGGCCAGGGGGTCTGTAAGTGAACAGGGGTGGTGGTCTGCATTCGAGGTAATGTAGTATCTTGTAATTTTAATATCATACACTAAGTTTGCGGACTTCTGTTAAATTATTAAAATATCATAGGTAACTCCGCAGTATACGTCACTATTTCATTTCAACAAGAATAATTTCAGAAATATATATATATCGGCTCACTCTTTTGGTACATCTCAAAAACATCCACTCAATAATCAATTACTTCAATCACAAGAAACATTAAAAAATGATGTATTCATTTTAACGCGTTCTTTACTCCTGTACATAGAGGACTCTATATTTTCAGTGTTAATTATTTGAGATGTCATCAAATTATATCAATTCAGAAATGATAGTATTGTTTTATACTTTATCGTGTTATTACTGTGTTATTAATATTTATATAACATTAATGTTAGGTTATTAAATTTTCAGAGATGATGGGTGTGGATAAGATAGTTATAAGATATTACATCTACTGTGTATTTATACTTATTAAGGATATATTCATTGAGGAATTTCAGAAATTATAAATTTGAAATACACTAAGATATAATTTCAATTAATGGATTTATGTTAACAGTTAAATATAAGTGCTCCTGGCCAACTAAATTACCGCTTCACAAATATATGTCAAAGTTATCAACAGTAATTGTTCCATAGCAGTCTGCGTAGAAACAACCTCGAAATACATATGTATCCTCTCACATAAGCTTGATTTCATTTATATCGCTTCTTTTACCTGCATACATCAAGTACTTCACTAAGTCACTTCAAGAATCCATGAATACCTATAGGAAAACGGATATCATTCCACATGTTATAATTTTAGCATTTGAAAATTTCACTATGTGGATCATTTAATAATTTCTCTTCAAGCATTTACCAAATCAATTTTGGGTTCGATCATCTATCAGCGTTTTCATGATAGTTATTGTGGTGTGCAACTTTTTTATATACGTTGCCGATGTTATATTTTCTCGTGGTCTCTTCATGCGATTTGGAGCCGATATTCCTTTAACATATATATTTATCTATCTGCCAAATCCGTTTGACTCCACGTTACCAAAAGAAGGTTAAGCATACACCGGTAATATAGACGCCGAATTCTTAGCTAGGTGTGCCGAAGCGTATAGAGAATTCAATAAGCATTTTGTAGCTGCTATGATAATTTTCGGCAGTTGTATTGCAATCCGTCTGCTATATTTAGGAGTAACAAAGATATTTTCGTGTTTCCCAAGTTATAAACCGAGAAAGTAATCTGAGCTGAAACTTAGCACTTTCTAAAAGCTAATAATAGTGGTTCCAACTATATCTCTGTTCATATTTTATGTATTTACGTTTGAAGGACGTAAGTTAGATGAAATTGTCCCATGTCATTGGTTCTTTTACAAAAGTGCGCAAAACCAAAATATGCCATAAACCACTTATTTGAAATCAGTGAAAAACATCAGGGATAAATATGAACTTCCACCTAATGAAGATTGGTTGGACCAACGTGAAACTCCAGTTTTCCCATTGGTTCACGCTCCTAAAGAGTTCGTGAGAGCCTACAACAACCACACGAAAGAAGTCCTTCCAGAGAGAAAGGCCGCGAAACTCCCGAACATCGTGTTTTTATCATGGGAATCATTCTCACCAGCACCAAAATACGTTAGAGATGAAGTGCTGCTTAATGAGAAATCATTCATGTAAGGCTAGCCGTATCGCAAAGATTACCTTCCTAATTTAGCTGGCTTGGCTGAAACTGGGCATACGTTCATGGCCATGCGCAGTAACGGTATTCCAACTATTAATGGTTGGCATGCATTCACCACTGGTGAAATGCCCAGCTCAAAGTCAGTAAATGTTATTTCATCTTAATATAACTAAGTTGACGACTTTCCAAGTAAATTTAGAGAATATGGATATTGGAACTTGATGGTGTGGCCATGCAATTTAGATAGCGACAAAATTCACTACTTTGCTTTCAGAGGCAAATAAAGATAATCAGGTCCAGAGTTCATTGAGAAGTTCCCAACCTGGTTTGACGAAATTCACCAATTTTATCCAACAAAAGAGGAAGCCGAAACCATGGGAATCTTAGAATATCCAGAAAAGTAAAGAAGTTGGACGGCTGACAGAATTTCAAGCTAAACATTCAACTACTTCTTCAACAAACAAGTGTCAGAAGAGAGACCCGTTTTTGGATTTTATGGAAACGTTGACACCCACGAAGACTTCAGCTGGTTTGATGACCCAATCCAGTACGAACCATATATCGTTGGCCAAGGTCGTTCCAACCGCTATGATGTATATGGAATGCACGATGCATATTCAACTGTCATCAGATATTCAGATGCCGCTTTTGGACGCATCATCAAAAACATAAAAGAAAACGCACCCGAAACAATCGTAGTTATTATGGGCGATCATGGGACTAGATAAGCCCCATTATATCTGCATCCTGATAAAAAGATCAACGAAGAATCGGAGATTTATTATGATATGGAATGTAATCACAAAACAGCAGGTCCAGATATGCAATTTACCACGTCCGCCGTTATGAGCTATTTCGGAACCAACGAATACCTGAAAAGCAAATTCGACGCCATCAAAAATATGACCACCTTTGAGCCAGCTGATCAACAAGATGTTGTCCATACTATAATGCTACTTCTCGAAGGAATGACTGATTACCAACTTCCATCCACAAGACTCGGCGTTGACCTTCTCACTGAAGCCAACAATGTTATTAACAACAAGCCAACCAAAAAAGTTGGTAAGATTTCAATTTCACACATCAATATGGAGTATTCAGATTCTCGTGGTTTGTTTAGAATGGCTCTTGGTGGGCCCAAAGATGGCTACTAAGTTGTGAAGCCAGTGCCTTCTTGCATTCAGGGAAAGAACTCTATTAACACGAATTTCGATGTTCAAGTTTACAAAGACGCAAAAATTATGGTGGACTTGTACACTTTTATGAGCAAAAACGACAGATACTTCAGTTATGATTTCAGAAACACAACGTGTGTGCTTGAAGGAACCTGTCAGTTCCCAGAACCAAACGCAAGATTTGACGCCCATGTTATTTGGAGATTCATCAAAGCTACATTAAAAATCACCATTAAAGTTGTTGTGATTCTCTACATTATGGCTTTATTTGTCGAAATACCAAAAGGAATTTGGTTCATAATTAAGAATTCAGCTTAAAATAATAAAGACGATGTTAAAAGAGTTCTAACTAACGTTTTTATCATTAAGAAGTCATTTGTTATTTGAGTGACAAACAAAAATATTTTAAAATTTAGATTGTTATTGATTTTTAAGAATATACGTCACGTTGGTTGTTGGGATAATATTTTAATGTATCTTTATATACTGAACATAACGCATTTAAAACATAAAGTACTATTTCATGACATGTTATTTTAATAACAATACTACTTGCATTGCTACAATTTTAAAGTATAACGTTATCATAACATTATCTTGTAATTTTAATATCATACACTAAGTTTGCGGACTTCTGTTAAATTATTAAAATATCATAGGTAACTCCGCAGTATACGTCACTATTTCATTTCAACAAGAATAATTTCAGAAATTATAAATTTGAAATACACTAAGATATAATTTCAATTAATGGATTTATGTTAACAGTTAAATATAAGTGCTCCTGGCCAACTAAATTACCGCTTCATAAACATGTTTTGTTATTAGATTAAAATAACAAATTATTTTTTGATTAAAACTAATAAATATGACAATATAATTGATGATTTGTCACTCAAGCAACAACTGGTTTGTAACCCTTAGCTTGAAGCATCTTTACTCTAACGAATAAAGCCCAGAATAAAACGATTAAAATAGCTCCAATTGTGCAGGTAATAGCCATAGAAATTCCCATATAGCTGGCGAGGGAAAGAGTTTCGTCTCCAACAAGAACACCAACGTAGCTCAAACCACCAACTAAAACAGTAACATAAAGGACAGTTCCTGCTGGAGCATTGTCCTACCATAATGGAAGATTGGATTCAACTTCAATATAACCATCTTTTATAACAGCTGCTTCATCATAAATTACTCTTTCCATACCAAGTTCGTCAACATAGACAGAATACCCTTAACCTGCGACACCACAAGCGGTGAAAGGAGAGTAATCGGTTTGTGGATCATATGTACCAACATATGGAATAACATAGATTCTATAATCAACTTAAGATACATCTGCGTGTTAGTTTGGTTCTCTAGCTGGGGCAAAACGAATTCTTAATTTTCCATCTCCTTTAGATTTGAAGCTGGTTACAGTAACTTAACCTTAATTACCTGGAGTATTGACTTCGGATTAAGAACCAACGAATAGTTCATATTCCATTGTTGAAGCTACTTCTGAAAAGTCATTCTTTTCATAGTCGAAAAGACCTTCGTCAAAGACTGTAATAAACATATTCATATCGGTGAATGAATTATTAGTAAATCTCTTTACAACTGGTTTACCCCATAATCCTGGAACTAATTCTTAATAATCATGATCCATAGGAGTAGATAATGGTGAAATTGGATCTAATAAAAGTCCTGGTTTACCTCTGCATGGGAAGAGAATTACTTCAGATGGATTGTATGGCATTTGTGCTTAATAATAATCAAGTGGGCTTGAGCTTATTTAGTTCTTAGAAATTGCTCTTGTCTTTTGATAAGCTAATTTCTTTCCTGGAGTGTAATCTTTAACAGCATATAGTGAATATGATATTTGAGATTTCTTTCCTTCGGCATTAATGTACATAGAGTGTCTGTAGTGTACGGTAACATAAATGGTGTTAAAGTCTCTTGTTTCACCTGACAAGAAGTCATAAAGGAATAAAGTTTGAACGCCTTTATCAAAGTTTCTGAGGGCGAAGCTGCGTTCATCTGGTACTACGCTAGTGGCAGAAACATAGGTAATAATGTTCTTCATTGAGAATTCTTCTGGGACATTTTGTCTGCACATTTGGTTGTTGCATTCTGGGCCAGAGACGACGGCGTATTTGAGTTTTTCGGTCTTAGAGACACCGTTGAAATCAATGGCAAAGCTAACGAATTCGTCATTACCATTGAATTACTTTGGATTGAAGTAGTACATTTCCTTTTCTTTGTAGTTTATATAGCATTGTGGGGTGATTGTGATGTTCATGTCGAATCCTTCGCCAACGTTACCTCCAGCGGCAGCCCAAACCGTCATGTAGATTCTGGTGGCTGGCTGAACTTTTCCGGTACCTCTCAGGTTCATGAAGTTATCGAAATAAATAATTGGTTCATTTTGGGTGGCAGCATCCAAGTTTCTGTAAATGGTGCAGGTTCCTGCTCCAGTTTCAGATGGTTGTGGGTAGAATTCGTCCATAATGTCAGTGATACATAAGTAAACTGGTTGGTGGGCGTTGAAGTTGAGGACCATGCGGTCTCCGTAGGTGTTAGCGGATCCCTTCTGACCAGTGATGGTTGGGACGTTAACAACGAAGTGGTGGCCGGTGTTGTAGCTGGTTCCAGAAACGATGGTGGTGGTAACTGGCTTGTGGAAACGAGAGATGAGTTCGTTCTTGTACAAACGGGTTTGAGCCCAGCATTCGGAGGAGAACTTTGGATCACCGTGAACAAGGGAGTAGTCTGGGATGATGATAGCGTAAACGGTACCAGCGGCGATGTTGCGCTTGGTGGTATCGAGCTCGAACTCGACGAAGTTGGTGGCGGCTTGCTCTGGAGGACCAGCAACGGTTCTGTGGTGGAAGCAGGAGTCCATGCGATCAATGTCGAGGATTTGACGTTTGCTGAGCAAGGTGCCAGTGCAAAGATAGATATCGAGCTCGACGGTGTTGCAATCAATCTCGGTTTCGGCACCGTGCTTGTTGACTGGGTGATAAACTCTCAAGACTGAGACTTCCTCGTCCTTCTGTTTGAAAAAGAGAGATTTCTGAGTCTAATCATCACGCAAAGTTACATGTTGCTCTCTTTGGTGATCATAGTTAGTTATTAGCTGAACGTTATTAACTCTGATTGAGAAATAGATGGATGTGGCAGCTATTTAACCACAATTTTATCCTTCACAGGCTACAGTGATGAAAATTTCTTAATTAGCTGGGATATGAGTGACTAATTGCTTTCTGGCGTCGACGACGTTTTCAATTTCAAGAGCTATTCCATCAGCTATGTGAATTTATTGGCTACGTTAAGCATGGAATTCTGGGTCTGGGACACTATCAATATAAGCTACGAGATCAACACCATAGCGTTATAATATCTTAAGGTTAGTATTGTCCATTTCTAAAGTTGTGACTATGTATTCGTCTTGTCTTACAGCTCCAGTAGCATCAGTATACATGGGATCGAAAAGATACTTTTACTTATTTATTGTTTTTAATGGATCAGTATCCATAATAAGTTTGGCTTTAGTAGCTGAAGTGGAATCAAACAATTCAGTGACTAAATAATCGGCTGGGCCAGCAACTACTTGGAATGATAAGCTAGTAGTTTCAAAATTAAAGTAAATTGGCAAGTGTTGGTCAAGATCTGCAGCATCAATTTTGATTGAACAGCTTTGGCCCTCATCGCAAACTATTTTGTTACCACCGGCATACATTGGTAAAAAGCTTGTTTATGACCAGTGAATAGTCATTTTCTTGGAGTCAATGTGAGTGAATTGTATTTCAACACCTTTTCCGGCGCTTGGATCGAAGAAAGCGTTGAAGGAGTTATCAGTTTGGTCTTCAAGTTTTGAGAACATACCTGGGACTCTATCAATCAGTTGATATTGCTTTTCGAAGTACAAAGTGGTTTGGAATGCGGCAACTTTGGTGTTTCTGTACAATCTGGAGTAGAATAGTTCACCTTGTGGGACGTTGGCGGAAGCTTCTTTGAAAGAAACAAGAGATTCGTAAACAGTATCGGATATTTTCTTGAGTGTGCCTTGGTTGGCGCTTGGTTGTCCATAACCAAACATTAACTTTTGATATTGAGTTGCAAGATCATTGCCTTCGATTTGAACGATGAGGTTTGCGTTCGGATTCTCTCTGTTTCCATTGGTGTAGGCGTATTGATCACTCATTTTGGTGAGGAGAACAGTGTCGTGAACGTCAGAACCAGCTGGGATATTGACGATGGTGCTTCTTCCTGGGGTGGCATAAGAACCGTTGACGGTGAAGTAAACGCTGTACTTGTAACTGGAATAAGTTTGGGACTCAGAGTGGGTAACTGGGAGCCAGGCGGTGTAGAGGCCGATTGAGACGCCAGAAATGGACTTGTCCTTCTTGTATGCATCTGGGTAGTCAACTGGGCTGAGATCGAGGAAGCCGTTGTACAAATCGGATTGGACTTCGTTCTTGTTCACAACTGGGAGATTCATTGGAGCATACTCGGAATTGAAGAAGATGGCTGGGACTGAGAAGCTGTTCTGCATATCATTGTCAGCTGAGACGGCAACGAAGTGGTCGCCAACGTGGAGTGGGGTGATAAAGTGGTCGTAGCAGTGCATTTGAGAGGATAAGCTGGAGCGGTATTCAACGTTGTACTAAATGGTCTCAATTGATTTTTAATAGACCATAATGTTTCCAGTAGCAGTCTTCTTAACAAAGTGGAGATAAAGATAGCCTGGGATTCTGATTTGTTCTTTTGGAATGACGAAGTCAGTGAGGGTCTGGGCGTTGTTGAACTTGGCAGATGATTCATCAGTTCTTTCATTTGTAAAGCTGGCATAAATCAAAGCATCAGTTTTAATTTGAATATCAACGTTTTCCTTGCACACTGGGATCATTAAATAAGTTTCTTCGATTGAACCAGTAGTGAATTACTCGTTATTTAACAGGAGACGAGAATCGGTGTAGGAAATACTGATCTTTTGGTTCACGGTACCTAAATTAGTACATTGTAACTGAACTTTAACTTCTCCGACAGCCATGGTACTAAGGTCCATTCTTCCATTGATCGGGAGTGTCTTGGTATAGCCAGTGGAATCAGTAACGGAACCAAACCATCTTGTCCCATCAAGAGATTCAACGGCAACTGAGAAATAGTACTCAGGTTTTTCGTGAGTGAGCTCAAAATTAGCAATATCGTTGAGTGAAGTACAAGTATAATTGTAAATCGACGAGGGTTTCACTGCAATAAGTAAAGCACTTGCTAAATATAACATTAAGTGAAGGTGTGGTGTGGGACAAGAATTTAACTATATTTTATATTATTTTGCATTAATACGATTTTTTAGCGATAACATAATATTTTGATACAAACAATATAAAAACTTACTAAAACTTACTATCATTAATAACATTAAGCCATATAAATAAATATAACTTTTCAAATATCTGCCTATAATTTTAAGTAAAATAATACAGTATAATTATATATATTAATTTGTATGCAAAAACATGTGTAAAATACCACATTCATGATTAAAATAATATATAAACGTTATATATAATTTTATCTGTCATTAAACGTATTTAAAACATCATATGTTTATTTAATTAATACAACATATTTGGAGTGAATATTTAATTAATATTAACAAAAGATTATTAATGTAAATCACTGACGTTGTCTTGGGGCACAATTGACAATGCTATCAACTCTTAGAATTTATTCAGCAGCTTCAGCAGCATACATCAAAACATGTTCTTTACATTTATAGCTTTCAAAGACACCCATCTCACGGACGTTTCCAATACTTCCGGATCTCATGTCTAAACCACAGTCTTTATCACCATTAAACATTTTACCTCTAAGTTGAGCAGCAAGATCATCACCGTCAAAACCACCATTATCAGCTAAAGTAACTGGGATTTATCTCAAAGCGTTAGCAAAAGCTTGCATTACAAGTGCTTGCTTACCTTGGATTTTTTGTGTTTCCAATTCAACGGCATTGGCCATAAGAGTTTCAGCGTTTCCAGCACCTAAAACAACTTTAGAGTTGATGACCGTTTACGAAACAACGCAAAGAGCGTCATGAAGAGAACGTTCAGCTTCTTCTAAAATATGGCCAGAAGCACCACGGAGAACGATAGTTGAAGCTCTAGAGCTTGGCAATCCAGAAAACTTGAGTAAAGTGTCTTCACCAATCATTATTTCTTCGATCAGCTTGCAAGTACCTAACTTAACATCGTCTGGGTGATCGAAAGTAGAAACAATATCAGCCTTCAAAATGAGTGATAAACGTTCAACGCCTTCAAAATCAGCATGCTCAATGCAAACAACATTGTTTTTAGCAAAATATTGTTGTGGGACATCATAAACAAGTTGGCGGTTAATAAATACATTGATTTTGTGATCAACAATTTTTTGGCACTTAGCTTCCATTCTGGCTCTTTCAGCTTGCTCAATTTCTTCCATTTGAGCATGAGAGTGAACTTTGACACGTCCACCTTCAATCTTGATCTTATCCTGGTCAAGAGCGGTATTAGCTAAAAGAATAACTGGGTTTTCGATTCTCTTTGGTTGACCAGCACCAATCTTCTTATTCAAAATAAAACCGTCGTCAAGGTATGAATCTGAAAGGGTAGAACCAGCTTTTTTGATAATTTGGATATGATTCAAATTTGGATCGCCTTCTAATCTTAAAACGGCGTCAACAGCAAGATTAGCAAATAATTCTTGAGCTGATGGAAGGATTTTTGAGGACATTGTGGTACGAGCGATTTTAAGAAGATCTTCTCTGAATTGTGCTTTGTCGGCGCTGTTATCATGAGCGTTCTTTTCTAAAGCCTTACGGGCAATATCAGTAGCAGTACGATATCCTTCAACAATTGACATTGGATGTACTTTTTTGTCTAATAGCTCACGAGCTGAGCGAAGAAGTTCACCAGCAAGAACGCAAACAGAAGTGGTACCATCACCAACAGCTTCATCTTGAACACGAGATATATCAATTAAGACACGAGCAGCTGGGTTATCAATCATAACTGATTTGAGAATGGTGGCACCGTCGTTAGTGATACGCATTCCGCCTTGAACAGATTGTAAAATTTTATCCATACCAGCGGGGCCTAGTGTGGTTTTGACCATATCGCTGACAGAGACGGCACCGACTAAGCTTGTTAAGCGGGCTTCTTCTCCTTTTTCTTGGACGGCTCCTTGTTTCATATAGTTTACAGATGTATGTGAGTTCATGAGATTTTAGATGAGAAGTTGGAGTGGATAAATTTCGTGGAATTTTTGGGTTGTTGAGCTCATTTTAGCAACAATTTATTTAAAGCCACTTCCTTAGTATTTTGTGTCTTATTTTGTATATGTAATTATTCATATATGTATATTGTACTGTTGTAATATTTGTATGTTCATTTTTTCATTCGTCGCCTAGTTTATCGCTGTCGTCTCTGACTCCGACAGCGGTTTGCCAGTTTGTTTCTGTGTCTAGCAGGCTGAGTTTATTTTTGTATTGTGTGGGTTTTACTTGTATGGGCGATTTAACGTTTTTCTTCACGTCTATGCGCATGACCTCGCTTTCAATCTGCTCGAAGCTCTTTCCCAGCGTTTCCGGCATGAGTTTCATCAAAACCAGCCCACAAACAAAAGACATTATAAAATAAATTGAATATGCTGCCCAGACCACCTTCTCAAAAAACGGGAACGTCAAAACGACTCCAATGTTCACCACCCACATGATGCTGAACGCGAGCCCGTTCAGCTGCTGCTTGAACTGCCTCGGATTCACCTCTCCGAGGACCACCACCATCATCGCACCCGGTCCGAACTCGAATCCCAAGAGGAAAATAACTGACCCAACGATAATTAACTATTAAAGACTGAATAGATAAGCGGCAATCAATATTAAGTGACCTAAGTTCATGACGAACCAGCCGCCAAATAATAATTTCTTGCGGCCTACTTTAGAGACGAAGGGGAGAGGGGGGAGGGTGCCGAAGGCGTTCACGGCACCGGCCAAAAGGGCGCCAAAAATGGGAGAAAGGGGAGAGTTGAACAACTTCTCGAAAATACCGGTCGCGTACATCATGACCACGTTAATCCCATTCACCTACGAACCAATGGCCAAAAACACCATCGTCATCTTCGCACGCTTAAGCTCCGGTGAAGACATGGTGAGAGCACGCTGCCTCACCGATTTCACATCCTCTATCATTGACCTGTCCTGGTTTTGAGATATTGATGAGGTTGGAGCCTTGATCAACAAACACACAATCGCACAAAGGAGATTGGAAACGGCATCGTAAATGAATGTTAGCCAATACTTAGCAGGATCGTCCTTTATCACCAACATCACCGTAGAACTCAAGAAAATACCCAAGCACAAGAAAAATTAATAAGTTGACGAAAGAATACTGCGCTAAGAAGAAACCGCCAAGTCAGATAACCACCCTGGAATAATCGTAGTCACCGTAGTTATCGACGCACCCAACAATAAACGCATTATCGCCATGTAAATCCAATGAACTGGAATCGCACACGCAATATTCAATCCTAAAGACACAAACGAACTTACAGCCCCTATCATACGGTTTGAAAACTTTTTAGTTAGCGGAGAAGCTATCATTGACCCAATCATAAAACCAACTATAATAGAAACTGTTACTATGGAATTAACTAACTAAGTAAATTCAAACGGTATAAATGCTTTTTACTGATATAAACGCATAATCTAACTGTTTACACTTGATAAAGCGCCCCCGTAATTATTTGCTACTAAAAAGCTCAATGACATTATTTTACCAAAAGAATTCATTATTATAAAGGTGGAGTGAAAATGATTGTATTTTATATTTATATTAAAAGTAATGAATAGTTATTGTTTCGTTAAATGAATTGCAAAAAGTATTATCACAAACAATACTCTCAACTGTTTGCTTATTTATACATATATATTACTATATTATATTATAATTTGTAGGATATGCTTATAAACATGTCCGCTAATCTTGTATTTGTTGTGGTTAAAGTAAATTGTAGAGTAAATTTTATGAATGCTGAGCTATTTTGTCAGTGACTATTTTGAATAAATGTTATACTTCAACAAAAATAGTTATATGGTTCACAATATACTATATGCAGAAAGGGATAATATTTCTTGTTAAATAGTTATTGTAAAGACTATTGTTCTTCAGTTTAGTAAAGATTAGATTAGGAAAGAGAGAAATTATGAAGAGGAATTATAATTATTTAGAAAATAAGTATAATAGAAAATAAGAAAGTAAAATCGAAAATTACATTTTTTTGATTTTTGCTGATATCAGACCGCTAGCCATATTTGAACAAATTAATTAAATTCTGGAATCTAACCGACGACAACATTTATTACAGGAGCTCACTCGTATATTTAATTTTCTTTATTATAATTATCTTGTATTTATCATTATTCTCCTTCATCGATCAGTTATTAAAATCTCAAAATCGCTAATTTCTACTAGTTCAGCAATAATTCCATTCCACCATTTATTTTTTCCATTTGTGTTTTAATCGTTTGTTTAATTATTTCAAATTAGTTTGCTATCTTTTCTTATCTGTTCTAATTTAGACACTCCAATTTACATTCGAACACGAATTCAGCGTGTTTAAGCTAATTTCCGTAAAACGCCCGCTCTCGGTCCTCCGCCCGCTACCAGAAATCAACTCCAAGCTACTACTGTAAGAATTCATTCCTTATGCAGTACCCGCTCCAATTAAGTTCAGCATTTATTTTGTTAAACTCGTTCGACTGTGGGAATGTGAGAATCTTTACGTCCAAAAGGTTCAGTACGTACACAATGTGCTCATTCAGCTCGTGGTCGCACGTTGCCAGAACAACAAGTGCACTTGAACTGAATAAAACGCGTGAGAACTCAATTTAAGCAAAAAATTATAGGCTGAAATCGGAGTTAACCTTATACAACTTATCAACGTTAAGGCAGAATAGATTTTCACAGAATTAGAAGTAAATGGTATTGTAAACTTTGGAAACTTGTTTGAAGGATTTGTTCTTTAGCTCAAAAAGTGTTGTTGAATTGTTACACACGTACAACTTGTGGTTGAAAGAAAAAATCTAGGTTTAAGTATATAAACAAGACGAGTTTCTGTGCAATAAGCCGTAGTCTGGAATCTGATATACCAATTCAAGACCAATTTAAGTTAAAATAAAAATAAAATCCAGCACGGCTAAATAAATCTACCCTTGAAATCTGCAAATAGTGTTTAAATAGCCTATTGGAACATGATATGACATCGGTGACACATAACGCTTGTAGAATTTATGACTCACAGAATAAATAAACAACTCATCTTAGCCCACACAGAAAGAATACTAAACTGGTTTATAATTTATAACACGCAATTCATTGTTTAACCACACAATGTTCCCACTTATCAGCGCCACATAAATGTCCATATCAGGTATTGGTTTGAAAGTGAACATCATATCACTTACTTATTATATTTATCCTAAAATAAAAATATTTTTATTGTCAATGATTTTTTCTGGACTATTCCTAAGCTTGTTAAGCCGTTATTTTTGATATTACTTTTTTATTATTCTTGTATCGATATATTGAATTGGTCTTATAAATACAAGATAACACAAGAACATGACTAAAGCAAATGGTACAGTGATTGGGGATAACAAAACTAAAAGACTTATTATTATTTTCTTTTTAGTTGAATCTGAACAATTTTACATCTTTAAAGTGGAAATAAATCTATTTTTGTAAATAATTAGTAGTCAATGTATTAAAAAGCTATAAAATTTTAAAGTAGCTTTTTTTCATTTTGTTTGTTATTTCTGTTCACTTTAGGTTATAGAACTAAATACATTAATGTTGTTACATAAATGAAGAAGCAGAACATTTAGATTGGAAACAAAGATGAAAGCCATTTTAATAAACTGGAATATTATCAACCACAAGTATTATTAAAATATATATTATTTTTACTTAGCTATAGTAAAATAACTAGTATATATTTATTTATTGCGTTTAGATGATATTCAGAATGAGATTTGTTTGTGGTCACATTTTTGTGCAACCAAGGAATTGTGGTTTGTCATGATATATGAGATATGAAAATATAAAGAGAGACACTAAACCACCAAATTATTATTAGTTATTATCCAGTTATACATAATTCTTAGTCATTCTTGACATTTTAAATAAATTTTTGCCAAAGAATCAAAGAATGAGATTTAAGTTTAACAAAATAGTTTTCAAAAGTTATTACAATAAAACAAATGAATAAAACAAAGTTTCGTTAGTACTAAATATATTTTAATAATAAAATAATAAAAAATAAATAATATATTATATCGGTGAGGGCCCTATTGGGTCTTTACTGAGTGGGCATAAATGACGGGTTGAGCCCGTTTTGAAAGTAGAAACACTGATGTGCGAGAGCCCATGTTTTGCTTTCGAAAGTCTCAATGAAGTCTGTTTGTGCCGTCTCGAGGAAGTGAAATGAATATATATATATATATATATAATATATATCAAATAGAGAGTTTGTTCTTCTTTCACTCAATTACAAGAATATTTTTTATCTCGTTTATTTTAATCGCGACTTTAATGATCAGTTTTTCCTTCCCGTTATCAAGTTTCTATACAATTGGTTCACCCTCCAGAAATTCAATTCTTTTAATTTCGAGTTTCTTTTCGAGTAGTTGAAGGGAATACTCCGCATTATTCACTTCTTTTTCTAGTGTTATTACTTCATTTTTACATGGTGGGAGTCCTGGTGGCTGTTCTAATTAATAAGGTTGCTAATAAGTATATTGTTAAAATGGATCAAAGGATGCATTAAAATCAGGCATACCAGGACCAAATGGTTAAAACTACTCAAAAGTAAGTGGCAAATTAGGTTAGAAAATTTGTGGGGGTTACTTAAATTGATTTTCATTAAATGGATTTCCTAAGAATTCCGTAATATCAACTACTTCTGAAGTATCTTAAGGATTTGAGTAAGATCTGGCGATGTCATCGTTGTGCGTGTTATTAGTTGATATTTATTATGTACGCAACATTGTTATTTCTACTTCCGCTGATTTTGGTCTATGTGTTTAAACATCTTCTGTTGATTTATGCAATGTAGCTTGGGTTTACGTATCATGATATTTTGGTATATCTTTTTGGATTTACTTAGAGTTAGATGTTTAATTTTTGTTGGATTTATATGGAAGTTCAGACGATTTGTTTTTGACTATCATATTCTATTAGTTGGTCTTACTATTTTAATTACCTTTACTTTTATTTTCAGGTTCTATCTTGATATCTATAATGGGTGGATCTATTTGAATATTAATGCTTCCATGTTCTGTAAATTAATTTGAAATATCTTGTTAAATTTAAATATTTTGTCTCTTGGTTTGTTTTTCGTTCATTTATGTATTTATTTGTTTATTTGTTGTTTTGCCCATTGAATCATTTCTAAAGTTTTTAATTTCTGCAGGTTTTGTGTTACTTAATTTTTATTCATTTTATTTATTATTTACACTGTTATCATGATTTATTACTTAGTTTTCAGTTTATTTTATTTCAGTTGGTTTTCCAGCATTTTCTTTTCTTGTTTTATCTTCTTTTCCGGATTATTTCGTTTTGTTTTCCAGCTGCTCTTTTTACAACGTGCTAAGCACTTTTTAATCTGTTTTTGATTTATTTTCTATTGTTTCTGTTACTTTTATTTAATTTGATTGAGGCATTTTTTCTTCAATTTCTTTGAGAATGCTTTTGAACCCGTCCATTTATTTCTTCAGATATATATTCTCTCTGTCCGGTTTAATTTCTGCATTTTGGTTAATTATTTATTCCACATTCAATAAGCATTATTATATAACATTGTAGTTATCTTATGTTATCCTCTTCTACAATAATTGGTCAATGCAGTTAAAAATGATGAATGAGTCCATGAATTCTGAATTCGCATTTGAATCACTTTGAACGAATTTGCTCGCGAATTGTAAAAAACTCAAATCTGAATAATCAGAATCCAAATTAATTAAGAACTTGAAGTAGAAAACGCCCTGAAACAGTTCCTTGACCAAAGGAGTGGTTTCAACTTTCGTTTTCGAATCGATTTATTTGATTTGGTTTATTTTATTTTAACTCGTTTGGAACTGAGAAAGACGCTCGGGACCAAAGAAGTACTTATCAAGTATGGAGTGGTCAGTTTGAAGAAAAAGAGATCTGAAGTGAGACAGATACGATTCACAAGAGATACTCAGTATTGTTGACAAGATACAAGGAGATAAATCGGGACTGTACACCAAAAAGTCAAGCAATTCCTGGATTGAAATTATTAGAATTTATTACGGGTTATTACCTTATTACTGCTGTTCAACACGCGAAAAAACGTAACTCAGGTAGTTTACAGGAAATGAAACGAAATCGCTCCTAAGCTTCTGAATCTAAGCGCTAAAATCAGAACGCAAAATTGAATCGCGGATGTCAGATCTGACTGTTTTCAAATCCACGTTGTTTCCTTTCATGAAATAGTAGCTTTTGTGACTTGGAGTGGTTATTTATTTGTAAAATTAATAATTATTATTTTTCTATTAATAGGATGATATTACAATACTTAGTAATAACGCAAACACAAATAACACGCAACTCCCCTACTCAACTAAAAGCAGTTATCAACAAATAGATCTCCAAAACAAACTCAATAAACCCGAAAGAGCTAGTGGAGAGTCTGTGAGGAGGTTTGACGTGTGATAACGCCACGCGAGACATTTGGTTAGAGAGGAATGTTGTTGGTTTCAAAGTCAACATTGGTTTAGAAAGGAATGGAAATGTGATGATCAGAGAAAAAGGTGACCAGTATAGACGTAATTTACGTGTGATGTTTTCTTTTTATGAATTATTTAAAAATTACTTTATTTTATATTTATTCTTCATATCTATGCATTTACTGTTTATCTCAAAATCATAAACATAAAATAACACGAATCTATAAAATTCAATCAAAATAACTAACTATCAAAAATCATAATTATCTTCACTGGAAATACAGTCAGTCCAGATTGAGAATGCACTTTTTGTGAATAAAAGGACTAAAAAGTTTGTGTTCAGAAATTGTATTTTACATTTGTGTTCGAAGTATAAAATTTGTATGCTGATAGCAGTGTTCTTCAAAATTGGTGCAACTATGTAATATTATACTTGCAATGTATTATTAAAGCATTTATTCATTTCATTCCATGTTACGGTTTTTAAAGTCATTATTTGATTATTGTTTAAATGTCAATAATTTCAAATACTAAAATACTAATATCAAATAACTTTTAATATATTTATTGATCAAAGGTAGTAATAATAATAAATTTGAAATATCATTCCAATCTGAGCTATGTATTATAATGGTCATTTTTGTGTTTTTGATATAATTCTCAATTCAATCGAAATATCAAAATAGTATATTAATTTAAAATATGCAAAAATTCTTTCTTGCAAATGTTGGAAGATATAGACTATCATATTCCAAGTAATAGTGATACAGCAAAATAGCATATACTTGAGGTGGTAAAGATTTAAGGAGAGTGAAGAGGAAAATGTAATAGTTATAAGTATATAGCAATACGAAGAAGATATTTATTAAATGTGGACATCACTACTATTCTACGAATTTTTTTGCATTCTCAATCTGGACCGACTGTATGTATTATTATACGAAATAAACGGAACCAGAATTGAAATAGTCTTGTTCAGCATCTACTTCTGATTTGTCAACAGCACTGACGCATTATTCTTCTTTTAACTCAATGAAGATCTGAACGTTTAGTTTTTAAATAATAATTTTCTTATTTATTTGTGCGAACTGTGAACTTTAAGAATTAAGTTGAAGAATTTATATTCGTCTGTGGTTGGATGCTTTTAATCATATAAGTTGAATGTAGTTTTTTCGTCTTTGTTAATCAGTTTAGGATAATTCTTGTGATGCTTGATTGGTTCCCAATTAACAATTTTGTTATAAATTAAACATAAGTCTTATTATTATATTCCAATTGTAATGATTTCAAATTAAATAGTTACTGAGGTATAAATTTATAGATATCTGTTATATCCGTTCCAAATAAATTTAAATACTATAATTTAGGGGAATATTGTAATCCAGAACAGTCTTTTAATCGATTTTAACCTATCTTCAAGCTCTTCAAGTTCGGCAGTTCAACATTATAAGAAGTGATTTTATTACGCTATATATTTAGTTCTGTTAAATTAGTAAGTTATTAAAGTGTTGAAATATCTTCTATTTTATTTACAGACAAATCAAGCGTTTAAAGGTTTTTAAGTTTGGAAAAAGAAGAAATTTCAGAAATTTCATTACGTGAAAGGTTTAGTAAAAATGAATTAAAATTCTTCTTAAACTGAAACTGTTCTCACTTAAACACTTGTTCCATCATTTTGCACCACTCGTCAACGTCCAGTTTTCCGTTGCTGTCTTTGTCGAACTTTTAAAAGTACTCTCTTAAAAGTTCGGGCTTTGTTTGCATTCCGTGCTTGGATAAAAATGAGTGCAGTTCCATGTACTCAATGGTCTTGCTCTAGTCGAAATCGAAGCTGTTGAAAAGGGCCTCAAACTCTGCGCGCGTGTACTTCATCTGGAGTGGAAATGTGTATTGAAATTAATTGATAAATGATTATAAATGAATGTAAAAGAAAAATAGATATGACACAGTGCGGTTTTGGAGTGGAAAATATATGTACGAATTGTTAAAATAAAACAGTTAGAGCGAATATAAGGTGAAGATTTTGCGAGATATATTCATAAAATGTGTAAATAATGAAAACACGAGTTTGACTTAAAACTAGCTAATATTAGTGATGTATTCACGTTTTCATGTAAACGTGAAAACATTCGTTTTCAAAATACCACTTTCAATCATTATCAATCCTTTTACACACTAAATAACTTTTTGGAATCTCCAAAGAAGCCAAAATTACACAAGAATCATAGGAATGGATGAAAAGAAATAATTTACACGCAATTCTATTTCTTTTGCAATACATTCTTATGTTGTTTATCAGAGTTAGTTAAAGATTAATAACAAGTACAATCTATATATACTAATTTGTGTAAAGAAGAAATATGTCAAATTGTTGTATATATTTGCTATGTTATGATTCCACTATTGCATATTATAAATAATTCAATTTTGGTTATTCTGTTTAGCATTACACTACAATTTGAATGAAATTAATAAGAAAAATTTGAAGTTAATGTAAAATCATGTATGTTTATAGTTTGGTCATCCACTTCCAAATGAGTTTCAAACAGATGTTCCTACCAATCGGAATAGTCGCGTGCACATATATCTTTACGTTTCTGAAGTATTTTGACCAGAGCACGTCCAACTCCCAGATAGTGTCTAATCCGACACTAGTAATTCCTGCCTTGCTGCTGTACGCGTTAAATATAGCTGCGATAAGTATTTTCATGGAATTGGTTGCTAAGCACGTTTCTAAGAAATATGTGACGTGGCCGTTGCGCTGTGCTGTATTTATGTATTACCTCTTCATAATAATAACATGTGTATTCGATGAAGAAAACAGCAACGAAATGCAGCAAATAGCTTCGTAGTACTACTACAACATTTATTATTTTAGGTCCCCGTCTTACTTTAACGACGAGTTGTCCATCACGGGCATCAAGCCAGAGGAAAGCGTAGCTGGAAAAGTGATGCAAAACATCGTAGCGCGTTCGCTTTCGCACTGGATTATAATATTTGCAGGTTGCTTTGTAGTAGGCGCTTTTCTGATTACCTTTACCATTAAATACAGCATCAAAGGCAAAAAAGCGAAAAAACACTCAGTTGGGTTGAAATTCGAAGCCAATCCAAAACCAAAAACGAAACAGAACAGCAAATACTTGTAACCGATTGGACTAGCTGTTATAATCATTGACGTAATAACTATGATCGTGTTCTTCGCTAAAGACTCAGACGGCATCAGGATGGTAGCTCCGGCTCATTGGAACTTTTACAAATCACATTTCAAGCCGAGATTTAGTCGACAAGCTTACATCGACGCAGTTTAGCAATACAGAAGTTAAAATCAACTCAAAGAAGGGTACGATTGGATAGATCAAAGAGATACACCGATATTTCCAATCGTTTATGCGCCAAAAAAGGTGGTATGTTCCTACAACCCGTAGTTAGCGTATTGTCCTTCGACTATTCCAGTTGCCGCGGTGCCTTACGAATCGCCGAACGTAGTAGTTGTCGTAATAGAATCATTCACTCCTGGCCCGATGATGCTGGACGACAAAGTGGTTGAGTCCCAGGATCCAATCGTTGACGGCCCTCTGTACAAAGAGGTGTACCTACCAACTATGAAGCAGCTTTCTGAAACGGGGACTTCGTTTTCATCTCTTTCTTCCAACGGCCTTCCAACCGTTTTTGGGTGGTATTCTTTGATAACCGGCGAGATTCCGTATTCTAACTCTATCAACATGATGCAAAGCATCTTCAATGACGTCGACGATTTCCCGTCGTTCTTCAGGTAACAGGGCTATCACTCAATGTACATATCGCCCTCGAATCTCGCGTTCGACGGAAAGCACAACTGGGTGTTCCGCGGTAAAGAAGTCGTAAGAAACAACCCGGACCTGAAAGAGTTCCCACTTTGGTTCGATGATGTGGTCCAGTATTTCCCGAATGAAGCGCAAGCAGCTGAACTCGGAGTTGAAAAGTCGCTGTATCAGACGTGGATTCCTGATAGAATCACATCCGCTCAGTTCATCAAGTACTTTGAAGAGGCGAAAACTTAGTCAGGAAAACCAGTTCTGGGTGTTTGGGCAACTGTGGACACTCACATGCCCTTCACTGGCTAAGACGACCTTAAATTCTACGAGCCGTTCAAGTTTGGAACCGGTGTGGAGTCAATTCAAGAAAAGCACAAAGTCGATAGATACACTACGGTGGCGAAATATGCCGATCACTACATTGGTGAAGTGGTGGACTATATTAAATAAAACCACAACAACACTGTTCTGGTCGTTCTGGGCGATCATGGTGCAAGAGAAGTTCCACTCCTCAAAAACGAACAAGTTGATCCAAGAGACCCTAACTCAGCGTTCTACGACGACTCCTGCAACAACCAGCCGTTTTCGAACGATCAGCTTTTTACAACCACAGCTGTGATAAATTATTTTGGCGACAACCAACAGCTGAAGGATAAGTTCGATGCTCTAAAGTCTAAAGTTATCAAAGTTCCAACCGATCACCAAGACATGATTCGGACCTTATATGATCTCGTCGAAGACTCCACGGACAAACACCTCGCCAGCTCCAGAAATGGAAGGGATTTGCTTGAGCTGGCTAAAAATTTAACAACTAATCAGTTATTGAGAGCTCACTGGAGCTTGAGATCCACCACTTTGTACTCAGAACTGGCCACTGAGTCGACTCTTTACAGGTATCACTCGTTGGGAGCCTATGGAGAATAGTTCGCTGGAATATACCCGACCTGTGTGACTGGCGAAATTCGCCCTGAAGTCACCGCCGCTCAGCACAAGCAGTTCAGAAACTACCAGAAGCTCTTCGACTACCTGCAAAGAGATAATAAGCAGTTCAGCTACAAGTTCAGAGATGAGAACTGCGTACTGCCGAAAACGTGCGACTTTCCAGTAAACGGAGAGGCGTACAACAAAAACGACCCTCTTAAATACGCAATGATAGTTATATTCGCAGGCGTTGGAATCGGATTGCTGAGCTATTTCGTTGACGCACTCATTCGCAAGCTAAAATAGAAGAAGACAGTTGTTCTTGTAGAATAAAACGAAATACTAAGACAAGATTTGATCATGGAGTGACTGAAAATATAATTCATTGAGTATATTATTTTATTAGTATCTTCAAATATCTGCTGATTCTTACTAGCTATAACTAGCAGAATAGTTACGGCTATGTATTATTATTTCCACTTCCAATGAAATACACTCGCGCCGACTTTGAAGCTCTGTTCAACTGCTCAGATTTAGACCACACGAAGTACATCGAATACACAGAACTGTATTCGTTTTTGAAGAAACGCGGAATGAATACCAATATGGAAGTTGTAAGAGACTACTTTTAGAAATTCGACCGTGACTGCAACGGGAAACTGGACAAGGACGAGTGGTGCAAGATGCTCGAATAAATATTTAAGTGATAATGCTTGAACATATTATATATTGAATCAGTCGAGCAGTTCTTTGGGGAAGCAGCGTGGTTTCCTGGAGCTTGCCTTAGATAGGTTCTTGCTCGTATCCGAACTCGTAGTTTTCTAGCTCGTTTTCCATGTATTTCTTAGTGTCGAAGAATTCTTCTCCGGTGTGGTAGATGGCCAGGCTCATGAATGACCTGAACTTCTTGATCGTGTTCATCGCGCCTCTTATCGCTGGGAGTATGTGTCCTTCTAGATCTGCTTTGATGAATCCGGGTTTGAACTGGTACTTTTCCTGTTCAATATCGACCGTGGTTAGTTCCACTTTCAGGTTTCCTTGTGCGCCGATGATTCCGGAGTCGTCTCAATGGTCTTGGATCATCATTATGCCTGGTTATTCGCTGACGCCCTTTTCGATGAGTATGTATTTTTCTTTGCCAATGTTGTTCATAGTAGCTGCTTCTAAATGATTTTGGGTGCGAATACAAAGTTAATATTTTAATTCTGTATATGGTGCTAGCACTCCGCACTTTAGTACGCATCCATCTCTGGATTTAATGAATTGGTTAATCTTGGCGCTTCTGAATCTGATACCGTTGTGGTACATGAACGTTTCAGGGTTATAGTCTTTGAATTCGTTCAGGTGCATTGGTTTTTTTATATATGTCAGAGGTTAAAACGCATGATGTTATATATTGCACTTACTAACAACATTAAATATTATATTTGAGTGGAGCTCCAATCACTACTAACTTTCGTTTATTACTGGTTCAGTATCGTGTTTTAAACCTTTGAGGGAATCAAAGGTATGCTCCTTCATCTTGAAGAAGCGCCTTCATAAGAACGAGTCAATGCTCGATTCTCCTGTGCCTTTATTTTTCGGTTTCGCGCTTTAGCCAGGCGCTTGGGTTGTTCCTACTGGGCAGGTTTTATTCTCTCAGTTGTTCTCGATTTTCTTCAGAGATTTTATTTTTTACTAGAATATTCGCAATAATCTTTGGATATAAGATTTCGCTTGTAGAAGAACTACAAGAGAACTATAATCATCAAGTTGGATTGTATATTCGTGATCTTCAAGTTCGCTGCATAATTTTTTCTAGTATAGTTCGGGCTCAAACTGTTCTTCTATCCGCGACCATCTGTCTAATTTCGCTAGCTTGCTCTTCAATTTAACTCACTGTTTGAACCATTACCATTATTTCCAGTTGACATCACCATCGTATTTCCTAAATTTTAAAACTTTTTTACATTAGCAGGTATAATTTATACTTTTTTATCATCAGACATTATTTTTATTTCAAATTAAAAAATTATTTTTTAAGGTCTGAAAATGTCAGCGTTAAGTTAAGATAATAATTTAATTATAAAAGCAAAAAAGATAAAATATGGAGGTCAGAGTATAGATATCACAAATGATAATCATATCTAATTCAATGATGTCTTAAATGAAAACAGTGTTTATATCAATACTAAAAACAACTAATCAAATATATAAATTGATATCAACTAATTAGAAGGTAAGACCTTAAATAATTTCACAATCAAAAATTTAAGATCAAATAACATAATCATATCATCTTAAGTAGATGGAGACTTTAATTTAGAAGAAACTATTGACGAGTTAATTGAAGCACATAAATTGAACTAATAGAAAATTATTGAGATATAAACCTAAATTGAGACAAACAAAACAGCATAAGACTAAATAAACAACATATTTGGAAATGATATCTAAAATATAAATTCAACAATAGTTAATCATACACAATAAATACAACAACTATTTATAGACAATAATAATTTCAAAGCATTTTAAACTTTAACAGAAACACGTTTGTTATAAATAGAAACCAAAAATATTGAACAAGACACAACATTAGACGCGCATTGGTCTAAAATATTAGAAATTATAGCATTACTAAATGAGATAGACGCAAGTTATATCACTAAATCAGATTTAAACGGTTTAGCAAGTGAAGCATCAGTAATAGGTTTAGGTATAACAATTGGGGCCATAGGTATTGAAGCCACGGCAGCAACAGCAGCCGCAGCAACAGCAGCCGCAGCAACAGCAAATACAACAGCAGGAAGTGCATTAACAATGTCAACAGCAAATGGAGCAGCCATATCATAATTAGTCACAGAAGTTAGTTTGTTATCAACTAAAGAAGCATTATTAGAAGGAGATGTATCACTTATCAAAGCGGATAATATTACAACTAAAACAGATTTAACCGCAACTAAAGCATCATTAAATTCATTCATTATATCATAAGGTATTATAGACGCAGAAATGTAAGCACAAATCACAACATTATAGACAACAAAAGCAGATAAAGCAGATTTAGACGATTATGTTTTGAAATAAAATGACACAAATTCTTAAATTAGTACAAATTTATTAACATTAAGTTCAACAAAAGCAAATGTATTAGATGTTTATTCTAAAACAGAAATAGATTTATAATAATAAGTTCAAGACAATTTAATTTCAACTAAAGCAAATATAAGTGATGTGTTTACTAAAACTGAAATCATATCCAAATACTATAATAAAATAGATTAAGATATAATGTTTTAACTTAAAACTGATAGTGATATAGTTTTAGGAAATATGATGAGTCTTATAAATAATTTAGATTAGACTAAAGTTAATATTTCTGATGTATATACAAATAAATAGATAGACACTATTATTTCAACTAAAGCAAATACAACTGATGTATATACTATTTCTGATATAGATTTAAAGTATGAAGTTTAAAATAATTTAATTTCAACTAAAGCAAATATAAGTGATGTATATACTAAATCAGATATAGATTTATAATAAAAAGTATAAAATGATAATATATCTTTACTTTAATCAAAAGATTTTGTATAAGATAATGATATAACTAATATGAAAATAGATGTCACAAATAATAACACTAATGTTTAGAACTGTATGATTAAAACAACAGAAAATACAAATGATATAAAACTAATCAAATCTGATGTGACTGTTATCAAATAAGATATAGTTAATTTGAAAAATAGCAGTAATAATATACCATTTTTAGAAGGAAGATTGATAACTTTAGAAAATTCATAAATAGATCAAAATATCATAATTAACGGCACAAAAAATTATTTAGAATAAACACTTATTCCTGATCAAACAACTCAAAATAATAATATATCAACTTTATAAACTCAAATGTCAAGTGTTATAAGTGTAAATAATAATTAATCAAATAGATTATCAACTATAGAAAATTCTATATCAAGTGATTAGTCTATGAACAACTATTCATTCACTATGTATGGTGGATTGACTTTTAAATTTGGAAAAATAGATGTAGGTGGCGCATTATCGTAAAAATCTATAACGTTTTCTATTCCTTTTAAATATGCAGTAAATGTGGCATTCGTGTCATGTTGGGGTAATAATAATTCAGGTGGTGGTGCGGATGTTGGTTATATAGTTGCTGATGTAAATGGTGCCACTATTACAGCAGACTATGCAAATTCTGGTGGCAATAAAACAAATGTATATTCGTGGTTGGTTATTGGTATGTGACTTTATGTCAAATATATAGTATATACTTGAATACTTTAAATTGATCTTTAGTTAAAGTATATTTTTTGTTATTTTAACCAAACCAAAACTCTATTTCACAATCACACATTTCATTAGATTGATATCTTATCATCGATAAAGGCACAAAGAATTTGCCATAATCATTTTCTATTTCATAAAAGATATTTCGTGAACCTTTACCGATATAATCTTATAACTTTTATAAATTTTCAATAGAATGAAATACTTATTTAATATCTATCACACAATCATTTATTTTATTAAATTGGTATAATCGTGTATCTTCGCTTTCATAAGGAAAATATTTATCATTTGGTTTAGATATTCTCATTTCATAATATTTACGTCTATAAACAGGTTATGAATAAGGTAAATCATTTGAATATCTTTAAATATCTTTTTTAGTTGAACCTAAAATATCTTTATATTATTTCATATCAAAATTTATAGGTGTAATCATAAAAGTTTAACCTTATTTATCAAATATTTAGAATACTTATTCAGACCATTTTCTCAAACGTTTCTTTTCTTTATCTTCTCTTTTGTTTATAACTTACACATGATCTCCAATTTAGAATTTATTGGATGAATCGATATGTTTTTTATTAAGATTTTATTTATACTCGTTCATATTTTCTAAATCATCTCTTGATATATTATTTGGTGTCTTCTTGTAAAGTGGAATCACTCTTTCGAAATTATGATATTACATAAAATCTTCACACGCTTTTTAAACATTTGTGTTATCTTATGCCTTTATCAAATTATTTATAATACTATTTCTGACGAATGATGACATGCCGTTGATGGCACTCATAGATTTATGATCGTTCGAATCTTTGATTACAGTCCTATGTTGAATATCATTTTAAAGTAACGCTTATTCGAATGAACCTTTATATTCATTTCCTTGATCTGTTGTAATTGACTCTATAAATTGATCTTCAAATTTTAATATATAATTTTAAAAACTGATAAAAGAATTAAGTACTTCATTAGGTTATTTATTTGGAATATTTTAAACAAATAATCTATGGTTTGCAGGATTGTAAAATGTTGAAATAATTAGTTCTGGTATTTATTTTGATATATATTTTGAATCTTTTATAAATATAAGATCTAAATACCAATTGTCGTATTGTGAAATATAAACCATCTTTTAAGACATATTTTATTTCAAAAAGAAAAAATAATTGATCGATCATTCATTAGTTATTGAAAAGACCTTTCTATAATTTTATCATTGACATTTATATATTATCGTTTTATTTACTTCTACAACAACAAACATAACACTCTCCATGTTTAATAGGTATTACTTCTCTGATACGCACTCCGTTATTGAAATATAATTAGTTAAGTGTTTCTGACCAGTAATAACCTTCAAAATAATAAGATGAATAATACCACACTTCAACTGCATCTTCAGGTAATTAATCAATAAATATAAATTAATTTCCAAAATTATTTCCATTTCTATTTTTATTATTCTCGCTTTTGGAACACCACCTTAAATTATAAACATTGTTATTAGACGGAACGCAATCTACGTGATCTACTTCTTTATAATTATTTGGATTTTCTAAAAATGCTTATGCTACTAAACGATGAATATAACATGTTTTCATGATTTTATTTTAGTATAAACAAACTTATAAATAACCTTTACCAATATCACATGGTTTCAATATTCTTCCAGTTGACTTATTTCTAACTTAACCTAAATTTGATACTTCATAATTTTCAAAATCATCTATATCTCTATATTCTTCTATAAGTTCTTCTTAAGTTGATTCACTATAATTTGACTCTTCATCATAATCACTTTAACTTAATTCTTTGTTCATTTGTTATAAAGAAATAAAAAAATTAACTATGTTTTCTAAAATAGTTAATATACAAATTAGGTGGCGTTAAATTTGACGCTTCATGTTTTCACTCTTATATTAATTAAACAAATTACTCTAATTTATCTGCTTTCTTTGATAAATAACTTAATTAATCGTACAGATAAAATAATGCTTCGTCAATCTCAATAGATTTTTAACCAAATTCTTTCATATGACGAACTTATAAGTTCAAAACTTTAAATATCTTATCATTGATCTCATCTATCCATTAACAATATAATTGATAAATAAACATTTTATTAAAAATAGAAAAAATATATTTCCATATCAAAATTTTAATGTTCTTTTAAATTCGCTCAAATTCATAAAACTATAATCATCTTATTTCTTCATAAATACTTTTGCATTACATAAATTAAACTCAATTGGCACTCCTTTTGCTAAATCTTCATACAATTTAATTACATCTCCTCCATATAATTCATCTGCTTTTTAAGTGATACATTCACCTGTTACTCCTTTCATACGTTGGTGGAAATCATAACAAATCTCATCGTCTTTATTCTATACACACAATTTAACACAATATACTTTTTTAGAAATATAGATACCGTCTTCACCATATAATACTTTACCTAAATTAGATGAAAAATCTGAATGAAATTAACCCATTTATTTTCCGATAAGTTCTCTATTATATTTGATATTAAATTCTTGATTTAATTTTTCTAAATCATTTTCTTATATTTACATTGAATCTGTGTCTTGATAATAGATATTCAAACCTAAATCATCTGCTAACACCATAACCTCATTCATAATACGTTTACTCATCGATAATATCTAAATTCCTACGTGATGATAACCTGTTTATTCACAACATTCTTTCTCTAACTTTACACAAAACTTATTTCCATATTATTAAATACTATTGATCTAATCATATTTCTTATATAACTAACTTAAATCTTCATATATTTCAACTGTCTCATTTCTATCTCCTTCTATAGTCTTACCGTATGACGAATTCAACATCAATTTATAAATTTCTTATAAAGGGTTTTTCTATTTTTTACACTTAACTCGTTCTTCAAACATATATTTAATCACGTCTTAAATAGTATAGTCTCTTTCTTTAGCATATACACCACTAATAATTTCATATTTATAATTTTATCTCAAAACTAATTCTTATAAACCAATAGTATCAACAAAATATCTATTCTCTTTATCAATATCATTTGTAAACTATCTAACTCCATCAACTTTCTAACTCAATAATGGAAAACCTCTTACTATAAAATCATTTCCTTTAAATAACTTAACTTCTAAATATAAAGTATTTTGATCTTTTGACGAACTCTTTTCAGTAATCTAAAATAAGTTTTCTTTAACATTGTAATGTTATATAAGTTCTGGTGTTAAGGTATACAACTTGCCTGCTGGGTAATATGTTCTATATTACGCACTTGGGTATAAACTAACTGCATCAAAATCTAATATCTTCTTAAATCTTAAGATTTGTTTTTTATTATATGCTGTCATACATCTTCCTCCTATTACGAACTGCTATAAGAACTATCTCAACAAACCATTAACCTTATACACTTTATTAAAACATTATTTCTTTAACTAATATGATAACGCTAATGATGAAATAGATATATAATTAAATAAGTTCATATCCATATTTTCCTTCAGTAATTACGCAAATTTCTAAACACATTTCTATAACACAATAACATCTT
The DNA here is from genome assembly GCA_963988835.1 of Hexamita inflata. NCBI lineage: Eukaryota > Fornicata > Diplomonadida > Hexamitidae > Hexamita > Hexamita inflata. The sequence continues at coordinate 36,265 of CAXDID010000108.1, forward strand.
ATTTACAGTAAAATAATGCATACTTTTACATATCAAAACAATCATCATCAGCGCTTTATGCGCCTGACGTCTTTGACGTCTTAATCATACAATCACTCTTCTTTAAAACTGAAATGAACTCTTATTTAGTATGATTAGATATAAATTTAGATGCCTCTTCAATATTACCAATATTGTTTACATATCTTTCTTCAGTGTAATAGTTGTAACACATAATTTCTTTTTGTATTGTCTTCTATTCTTCTACACTCAAAAACATTTCTGGTAATTCGCTCAATTTTTTGGAAATCATGATATATGAATCTCTGAATACAAATTGTATTTTTAGACCTTATCTGTTGTATATTGAAAAACTAAATTATAGTACTTTTCCGTTATTTTAAATCATATCCTCGATTTGATATTGTTCTTTAAGTATAAACTAACAATCGTATGATAAGTTGTGCATATATATTAAGACCTATTTATCAGGAAAATTGTTCTTCTTCGCATCATGTTTTTCATCAATATAACATTTATCAATATATCTAACTAAACCATTAACATCTCTTGAACTCTTAATGATATCTCCATCCGCCCAAACACATAAATAACATTTATGTTTTATAAATTTACCTTCACTATCAATAGTAAATGCTTCTGTATCCGCATACAATATTTTATCAAAATGGTTTTCTTTTTCTATAAATTCTTTAGTTTCTGAACAATAGTCTTATGCGTTATCTGGCGCACTAATTACTTATTTGCTATTTTCTTTATAGTTAAACTCGTTATAATCTTTTATTTCTTCAAACATATTAAGTTCGTGCATCATTCTAATAACTGTTATACTATCATTTTAAGATTTACCTGTTGTGACACATATGTTGTTTTATGTCTCTCTAACTTATACAATATTGGTGTTATCTAAATACTTTTGATAAGTTTTATATTTTTAAAAGTTGTTCAACCAAAAGTTACTTACTTCTACATTTGTATCATATATGAAATAGTGTTCTCTATATAAACCAATATGAACTACATCTTTTTACTATTGTCTCAAATCATCTATATCACCTTTAATTTTATAAATTCTAACTTATCTATTTGATTCTTGATACACGTGTATACACATTGGTCCTATATGTTTGATATTCTTAATTTATGATAATGAAAATAGTTGTAAATTAGATTGAACTTAAATTAAAATTGCCTATATTTCTTAATTAGTATATTAACCCGATATTTATAACGCATATATAAAACATTATGCTCTTCTTGATAATTCTAAATGTTGTTATAAATTATTTCCAATTTAATATCTTTAAAGATTAATTTAAGGCATTTTATTTATAAAGTTAAAGTATGCACCTTTGTTCTTTTTATTTGTTTTCAAATCAATTGACTTAACTAATTTTTCTTTTTATTTATCTTTAATAAGTTTATCAATATCATCTAATTTCTTCTCATTTTCTAATAAATTCTAATTGAATACATTTTCTGCTACAAGTATTTCAATCTTATAGGCTTTCAATAATTTGAACTCAAGTTGTTGATCGCTTCCCGCATGTGTTTCTTCTAAATTGACTCCTTTGAAAATTGCATTAGATATATTCTAAATAAGTCTATTTTTAATCGGGTATACAAATATAGTTGTCTTGTCTTCGTCGTCTCTATAGTATATTCTAATAAATTTACCTTTGTGAAATCTCATGATATCATCTAAATGATACTTAATCATAATTCTATTATAGTCTCCATCAAATCTAATTATACCTTTGTTATCTTATTGTTATCGTTCTAAATAATTATTTACGTCTTCTTTACTATACGATTTAATTTATTCTTCTAATTATATATTTTTATTCTAAATCTTCTATTTATAATCATTCTCTTGTTATTTCATCGCTTCAAAATCAGGCGTAATTCTTTACATTTCTTCTAATATAGATAATTTCTTCTTTTAACTAATCTCTTGTTATTTCATCGCTTCAAAATCAGGCATAATTCTTTACATCTCTTCTAATATTTTAAGTTTCTTAATTTTGTTCTTTATAGTTTTCATACTCTATTCATCAAAATCAAAATCTTATAAAAGAACTTTTAATTCTGGAATGGTAAAATTTTTAATGTTGATCTACGACATTTGTTTTTATTTAATGTTAAAAAAATAATATTTATAAGTTTCAAATTTTATAATCAATAAATTATTATAAAGTGACATTTGGTTATAACTCTTTGTATTGTTTCGTGATGTTCACAATTCTTATTCTATATCTAATTGTTTCTATTAGTTCATCAATTGTAAAAGAAACAGGTTGTACTCCAAATGTTGACTCAAATAAATATTCTAACTTCTCACTATCGTTTGGTGTATTTTCTATAAAATGTTTATAAAATGTTAATTGATCTCTATACTGTATGATATCTATATAATTTCTAAAATATGACTCTTTATAATCTTATTATCCCATTGCATGCAATTTCATATGTTTTTAGTGACTTGTATTGTTTTTATCAGGTTTTACTTCTAATAAGTTTTATATATTATTATCAAATTAGTTAAAATTCTTATGATGAATAACATTTGATGTCTCTATTTCAAATACTAACTTATGTAAATAGGTTTAGTTTTTAGTTAAGTGGTAATCTTGTTTATTGATATCGTTTATAAACAATGAATCTGCGTCTATTGGTGATGTATAACATATTGGAATATTGAAATTGAATACTTAACTATTAACTATCTTGTATGTATCTGGGTAACACAAATATATCTGGAAACTTTTCATGACTAAAAGTGGAACTAACTTCTATGAAATAGAATATAACTCTGGGTCTATTAACACTCGTATTTAATGGTAATACTAACAATGTTTTAAAATATTTATAAATTTAGTTATCACGTTCTTCTTTTAGTCGTTATCTTATTTTATCTATACATCAAATCTATCACTCTTCTTAATAAACTCAAAACACTTGTTTATGACCTCATGCTCTTTACTATTCATATTACTAATGAAATACTCTTTAGTTATATCTTGATTATACTTATCTTGTATAACATGGTCTTCAATATATTTAGTATACGCTATTAGTTTTTTCTTATTCGGTGTCTCTTTCTAATAAGTTGATATCAATAACTTTAGTTCAAATATAGATATATCAAATGGTTTATCTGTATCTAATTGTTCGTAAAAATCTTTGGACTATAACTTCTCTTTTGTAAAATTTATATATAGTTGTTGAAATCTCTTTTTGTTCATTCGTTATAAGGTATATACGTTTCCGTTATCGTGTTTTATTTAGTATTTTGACTATTTATAGTTTGGAATAAGTTTTCTGAACTCTGACACCATATTTCTAAACTCATTTATCACTTTACGTTTAGTGTCTTTAGTCACTTCTAAAACTCTATCTAATTACTCTTGATCTATATCAGGTAATTATTAATCTTTGTCTTCTAAAAATTATTGTATACTTTAATAAAATTAACTTCCTTTTGAAAATGAATTATCTGATAATTATTTAATAAGTATTTCAAAATCTTATTTATCTGCTGATTTAATCGTTTACATTTTATAAAGAAATAAAAAATTTATATATGATATCAAATTATCAAAAAATATTTATATTCTATTTACTCACTAACTCTCTTCTTCACTAATTTCCTTTTTAACTTATTTCTTCACTGCTTTCTTTTACTTTGTTTCTGGTTTAGTATCTTCCTCATCAAAATCTAATGTTTTATCTAAAACTACAATATTAAACTCTTTCTAAATTCTAATTAAATCAAAATATTTAACTTCTTCAGGTCTAACTCTATATTACTTCGCTTGATAAAATTCATGTTGTTCTCCTGTTTTGCTCGTAAAGGATGATGACTCGTGATCTATATGAATTTTGATAATAGACTCATTTATCATTTAGTCTTAAATCTTCTTTACAGTATAAATATAGTTATTAGTTATTTCTAACTTCTGAACAATTTTATTATTTTGAACTAATACTATTAATAAGACTTTCATATTTAATGATTTTGGGTCAAATTTATTATTTTTGTTTACTCTCTTATTCTTTGCATCTAAATAAATAACGGCTTCTTCAAATTGGATGTCTGTATTTTCTTCACAATATTCTATAACGCTTTATGGTTTTAAGTAATTCATGTTCTTTGTTTCTATAAAATAAAAAAATAATGATATTTATATTTTCATTTATACTTCTATTGTTAAAGATATCTCAATCTATCATAAATCTTTTTGTCTTATTTTTTATGTTCTTCGCTCTTATCTCCTTTTAAAATTTCTTTAAAATCTTCATACTTTTATTTCATATCTTATGCTTGTTATTGATTTTTTACTAATTTCATCTCATCTGTCATCTTTTCAATTATAAAATCTCTGACTTGTTAAGATTATTCTTATATATTATATGCGTTCTTTAATTATTAAATTGTCATAAGTGGTAATTATTAATCAAATGGTTAATCATACATTTATTAAACTTATGCTTAATCTAAATGTATATCTGGGTATTCTTGTTTAATATATTATACTATTTCTGGTTCTTATTGTTCTTCTATTTGTTAAGGTTCTTCTATTTATTAAAGTTCTTCTATTTTTTCATGATTCGGGTTTTATTCTTAATATTCTTCGTTACTTTCATATCTAACTACTGCATCAAATATTTCTTATGTTAACTTATGACGCTATTAATCATTCAAATTTTATTACATGTAATCTGTATTTTCTAACATTAATTACTCTACTGCATCATATTATTCTTTTGTTTAAACTTGACGTAATAAATATTCTAACCTTTCTAAATAACCTATCCACATTTATTGATAATGATATTCTAATTCTTTTTGTTACTCTTCATTCTATTGTTGTTAATATAAATATTCTTCTATTTGTTTAATTTAATTCTCGTTTTTAATTATAGGTATATCAATTTTATTGGTATCAAAAGTCCATGATTGATCTTGCGACTAAATAGTTTCATTTGGGTCAACTTTAACAACTGGTGGATGTTCGGTTTGTTACTAAAGTTATGGTTCTTGTTATTGATGTTATGATTATAGTTATTAATTCATAACTTCATTCGGGTCAACTTTAACAATTGGTGGATGAACACTATCATTAAGTTCGTTTATAGTTATAGGTTCTTACACTGATGGTTTGTCACTTAAATTTATCTACTCGTTTGGATCACGTTTTACTACTTTAGGAAATTAACCTTCTGCTATATCACTTAAGTCCTATACAGACATCTTTACATCATTCTTATTCACGCTTAATAACATCTTCAAACGTGACTCTTCTAATTCTTCTATTTCTTCATCTAACATTTAGACTCCTAATAAAAACTATTGTGCTTTTAATTATTTCTTTTTGTACATTTTACCTAATTTTGCTTTCTCGCCTTTCTTTTATTATAAAATGTCATAATTATAGTTGATGTTCTTTTTGTACTCGTTATCATTTGGGATTTGGATACTCGTCGTTCTCCATAAATCTTCTTGTTTCTATAAATCACTTTCTTATTAAAATTAAATATTTTGTGCTTGTTATTATGCTTGCTATTCTTGTTCAATATATTATTATTGAACTGATGCTTGACGTTATTGTTCTAATTATTTTTTATACTCAAATTCCTATTCTTTAAGTATACGCGCTTCTTCTTACTACTACATTCGCATTAATACTTTCTTACTTTTGTTAATATATAGTTCTAAAGTATATTCGTCTCCATTCAGTTACAAATCTTGATACATTTCATCTTAAAACTAAATTCTAAAACCTTTAATAAGTTAATTAACTTGAAATGTGACGATGATGTCTGATGTTACTTAAGTTATTGTTCCTGCATTCCATGTTCTAAATTATTTCAAAAGTAAATAACGTTTCTAACCTTGATCAATTAGTGTATAGTCTTAAATATCATAACAGTTGATGCAAATATACTTGTAAATATACGGGTATAAAATATTTGTTGCGGTTATAAAACCTTATTCATCACGTTCATAAATAGTTCCTTTAACTAAACCAAACGCTTTGCAAAAATAATGGTCGTCTGATTTAAATGCTTTGAAATTTGTTGCTTTAAATTTTAGTTTGTTGTTGTTTATAAAGTAATCATTGTCTACTGTAAATTGATAATTGTTGTCTGATAAGTTTTAGATAATTGATAATAATTAAGTCTCGTCATCTATCTTTCTTTAGAACGGTAATAGAACATCAATCCAATCATTTTATTCATTCAAAATACTATATCTATTATTGTTGATGGTATATTGTGGCGCCGTGAACGTCAATTTGATATTTGCTTCTATTTCATCAATTTCATATTCGCAAAGAAGTTGTTGATCTTATTTCGAAAATGTAAGTAATTGGTCGGTGTCTTTACCTTGTGTACTCATAATCAATGTCATTTTTAGAATTTAAAAATTTCATTTTGACGTTTGGTTTATAATTTTTATTTTGATTGGAAAGTTTTTTATTTTATTTAATTTTTGACTATTTTAATATATTTCCATTTCGCAAATGTTCTTAAACCGTGTTGGGTGCGGATTCTGTTTACTTTTTTACACATGAGGGCGTCTTAACGCCTGAATGTTAGAAAAGTAAACAAATCCCTATACAACATCTCTTTCGATTTTAATGCTTTACTCAGTAAGACCGGTTTCTATTTGACGTTCAATATTGGATTTTTGAGTTTGAGATTTTCTCACTGCTTCGCTTTTGTTGGTATTTTGGTTCTTTGGTTATACAGGAAGACTAGTGTTGTTGCAATTGAATTTTTTTCGGTTCGTCTATGGTATTATCTGTATTCTTGATGACCTGAGATGGTTGAGTTTATGTGTTCATCTTGGCTTGGATCTCTTGGTTGTTCTGCACTTGAGATTTTTGCCTAGGTTTCTTCTTAGGTTTTACACTAGTATTTTGTGTTCCAGCGTTTGAGTTAGTTGTCTCGTTTACTGGATTACTAAATTCCTCTGTTTGATCTATATGTTTATTTCTGTTGGTTGATCTTTTCTTGTCTTTTTTCTGAAAATATAGTCTGTTTGTTCTCTGTAGTTGGACATTAGGATTCCAACTTATTGGTATAACCATGAATCTTCGATACCTACTTGTCGAAGTGCGGCTAATGATTCTGGGTGGACCGTCGTATCTTTTCCGATAATAATTGGGGTGCAAGTAATAGGCTAGCCATTAACAGTTTCTGTTTAATAATGCTTTTTTCACAGCGAAGAATCTCTCGGTGTCCCAGGATATGCCTATATCAAAGAACTGTTGCGTGTCGTCTTTTATGAAAGATATATCAGCTTTGAGCTTTTGGTCAGTTCTATTGTTCTTGCTAACTTCTTTGACTTCTCTAACTTTGCCAGCGTCAATCATTTTAGGTATATATAGTGAATTTTATAAAATTAATTTATATCAGGATATTAATTTATAATAGGACAAAAGAAAAATTATACTTTTTTACTTCAAAACGCACCAATTGTTATGTTACGATATAATATAACCGTACACTTGATTTTTATTGTATATTAATATATTGTACAAATAATTTCTAACGTCATGTACGTCTCAGTTTACTAACGTTGGCTTTAGTGATATGTGTTCCAGCGAAATAAAATAAAACGAGAACCAATCCGAAACCTTTATCATCAACAATATCATGTTTAATATTGTAATTTTTCCAATATTTTACATTAAAATCATATTAAATTTTTCATATAAATTTCTCACTCAACATCCATCATCATTAACTTAATAAGTTGTTGTGTCATTTCTTATTTTAAACACACAATTTGCTATTGGAGCGCCATTCATACTTGAAAATCCTAAAGATTGTGAGTTCGAAATTTACGTTTAAATTTAAGACAAATATTTAGTTTAGAAGTAAACTAAAAAGTTAGCCGTAATATTAGAGCCTCCGTATTATGTTTGAATAGAATATACGTTTGAATTATATATTATTAATTTATTAATTGGATCGTATGATTAAGCGGCTCCAATAAACGAACTACAAAATACAGAACTGGTTGAGAACGATAATAATATTAAATTAGAAACGTTTATATCAAAAAGAGTAACATTTGAACTTACCTAAAATCCAATAGCTCCGCCAACAACCGTATCTTTGTTTACTGTTCTGGCTGATAAATTAGAATCTGTTATTGAAGAATCTATCAATGTTGAATTGGAAAAAGAATATTAACCTATTAAACCACCCAAATATACTGCGTTATTATTTAGTGCGGTAAATTAAGAAGTTATAACTTTACAATTTGTAATATTTGTATTAGAATACCCAACGAAACCATAAATAGCTCCAATATTTGAATATCCTTAATTTATCACAACAGTACTATTAATGTTTGTAGAATTGATTTATGTCATCATAACTTCCACTTATAATATTGTTTCATTCATTCTGCTAACATGTGCATTTATAGCACTTGCAAAAGAATATGTAGTAGAAATTGAGGTGATATTAGCTCTAGAAACATGTACATGATCTATATAACTTGAAGCATTATTTTAATTATTACATATTCCAGCTGCAAATGAAAGTTATAATTTTGAAATTGCAAATATTTCTGTATATTAAATAACTATTTTACTTAATTATAACATAGTATTTGATAACGATGAAGAAAAACCACTACTACTTGATCCTTCAGAACAACTAGAAAAAATATTCGATTTAGTTAGTTCAAGTTAATTAATATATATTGTAGAATTTGTGTACAAACCTAAAAATCCACTAGCCAACCCCCACATCTCTCCAAGATAATAAGGAGTTGTTTAATTATAATATAATTCGTCGGATGATTAAACAACAGTGTTTCTAACATTACAATATTTAATATCAACCAAACCATCAAATCCTGCACCAATCATACCACTAGCTTTCGGATAACGAGAATTGCTATAAATAAATGAAAATGATAATTCTACATAAGATATGTTAATAACATTGTTCTCATGAGCACCAGATATTAAACCTGAAGATATACCAACTCCAAGTACAGATTATGCATCACTTGTTAGATCTTTAACAGTGCACTAATTTATAATAGTATTAGAATGGATAAAATACCCAATTATACCTCCAGTACAGGCCACTCTAATTTCTGATAGAGAAAATAACGAAGAGTTAAATAGTTCTATATTTCTAAAACAGATAGTAGTGACGTTATAAATACCAGCAACAAATCCTGATACCATAGCCCAATTATTGGAGCTACCATTAATATACAAATTGGTTACTTTTGATTGAATAACACATATATTACCGAAAATCTAGTACCCAACAACTCCGCCTAAATTGATAGCGTATGCTAGTTGTGAAGTAATATTGGTTCCGTTAATAGTTAACTAAGAACTTTGTAATTTTAAGTTATAAGCAGATCCGAACACAGTTCCTATACTATTACTATTCACTGATGAAATTGCAGCAAGCGATATATTGTCGAAGCGTATCTCGTTCACTAAAACGTTGGAATTAACCGACGAGCCAACAAGAACTGAGATGTTGGTGGTTGCAACAATAGAGACATTCAAGAAAGTGGACGAATTTACCACCAACTTCTTGCAATTTGACTGGCCGGTCAGAGCGGATATATTTCCTTCCGTAATATCATAAACATTTTTATACGAAGAAGTGAAGACAACATTGATGTTTACAAAAGTTGCGTTTTAACAGCTTGACGAAATTATTCCGACGGTTCCAACGTTGGAGAAACTGGCGCTTCCGCTGAAGATAATATTTATGTCTGCATTATCGAATGATAGTTTACCACCAATACTGCCGATCAACCCGCTTGCGGTAATCTGTTGTCCGCTCACTGTAGCGTCGTATCCAACTTAGCACAAGTTCGAAATAGATACGAATGAATCTTGGAATGTAGAGCCGATCATCTGACCGGAGTTCGTTATGAATTATGTTTGATGCGTCAAGAACTGCTTACTGACTGCGTTTAAAATAATTACTTGTGATGTGTAAATGTTGTATATGAAGCCGCCGTACTAAAACTAGTTCACTGCGCTCGAAATAGTTTTGGAAAGGAGATTTCTTGATGCCTAATCGATGCCTACATTGAGAGTTATCTATTTAAACTGAACAAAACTCAGCTCAACATAAGATAGCAAGTACGAGGACTGGTTTCCAAACTGGATTTAAGAAGGCTTGAAGTTAACTAGGCTGATATATACCTGGGCGTTAAGTGTTATTAGTACACACAGTGAAAGTTGTTGGGTTGTGAAGTACTTGCCCAAAACTTGGTACTTGTTGATATTCAAGGATCCGTTAGCGCTTCCAATCAGAGTTAAGTTTCCACTGGTCATGGTGTCACAGTTGATATTTACAAGCAACTCACGAATGTTTGAACCGATAGAAGTCTTTTGAATTATGTTTAGCTGGTTGCTCGTCGCTACCGAAACTAAAGTTGAAGCTTTGGACTGGATTGTAACGGATACCAAGAACTTCATGCTGGAATCGGATATTATGGAGCAGGAGCCAGTAGATTAAGACCCAAGCTGTACTTTCAAGTTGTAGAAGTAGGACTGCGATTTGTATAACTGGAACCCGGTTTGAAGAGAGAAATCGGCTATGTCTAGGAAAGCGTTATTCACAGATACTGTTTCAAACACAAAGGAAGTCGAAAAGTTAGAGAGCTGGATGTTGTGAGTAACTGATTGAATATCAAATTATTGAACGAAACTCTGTTGTTGGCACACGAACTCAGCAATGTTGAAATTAGCGATTTCGGTGTCTTGGCTTTCTTGATTAAAGCTGGACGCGATTATTTGGTTTTGAAGATCGTTGATTGTGTTTTGCATTTACAGGATTGTTGCGTTCTAATTACTGAGCGATATATTAGTTTAGTTAAACTAAGTGTTAACGCTACTGAAATTTGCAGAAATAGCTACGTTTGTGTTCAATATTGAAGAGTTCAACGAGTTTATTATGTTTGTGAAACTAGTGTTTTAATCGATTATGGATTGGTTTAGAGACTTTGAGGTGTTCACCAAACTCTGAACGTTATTATTGGTAACCTATAACGCGGAAATTAGTACTGAGCTGTTAGATGCGATATTTTGATCCAGCTGTTGAATTATGGATAAAATGGAATTCTACAACTGGGAAGTGTTTCCAATTATGTTCTGGTCGGTTAATATGTTCATTTGTTGTATTTCATTTGTCAATACTGCTAAATTTGTATTCATAGAATTATTTACGTCAATGATGGATAAGTTTAATTTAACGAAAGCTGCTTGAACTTTATCGTTAATTTGAGTATCTCCAAGGGATTTTTGAATATTAGTCAGAGTCAGCACGACATCAACGCAGGTAGAACCATTCAGTAAATAACCATCACTACAAACGCATTTCTCGCCATCGAATTCGAATGGCGCCACGCACAAGAAAGTGAAGTTTGATATTAGTTCAGAATTTGTTAGATCAGTCTGGCAAATACCATAGGTGTAATAGGAGCTGGCGTCGCATATGTTCTAGCATTGTCTATTAATTGGAGTTGAGAATGTTAACAAAGATTGGTTGTTCATCGATGCGCTCAGCACGTTTGAACATATATAAACTTAATTTATTGTAACTTGAGTTTGTTAGTTTACGAAGTTGGCAATATATGAAGAAGTATCCTAATTGCTATCATTACCCAAAATTTTCACGTTGCTCATTGAAAACAAGGAGAACCCGGCTGTTATGTTGTGGACAATGCCGGACGATTAATAGCTATGAAATCTGTATTGGATGGAAGTGGACTCGAATGTAATTGAATTTAGTGATGATAACATAATAGTGGAAAGAGTTTGTCCGTTCGCGATGAATACTAACTGGGAATTCACAACAGATATATCACATTGTAAACATATGAGAGCACCTTCATAAATGTTGAAATGAATTGTTATGTTTATTATTGATTCTTGAATTTAATTTATGTTTTAAGTGAAACCAAATACAGCAAAATTATAATCATTTGATACAGTAGACTGAATTGTAGATGATTGGACGTTGTTGGAGTTTATAAATAAGTGGTATTGTTTATTTTAAGGACTTAACTATAAGTTTTTATTAACTAAAATATTTGTGAGCTTTTTAGATTTTTAACAATAAGAAAATTATTAATTTTTTAGAACAATATTGTTTTAGCACAACTGATTGAACGATTTATCTAACATTTTAAATAACAATATAGAAGAAATCATAATTATAATAATCTGTTGAAAGATATACCAAAAGAATAACTAAGAGTCTCCATAGATATAAGACAACAATGGTAAGTGTTTATGATACATATATCCACATTATAATAATCATTTCCTATTCCTTCATCTTGTTTTCTATAGTCGGACCGAAACATAATTGGTTCGTTCCGCAACGAAATTTCTTAGTAATGAGTAGGAATTTTCACTGTTCGAGTTGAATATAGTGCGTTCTGTGAAATGAATATATAATATATTTTGTTGATGTAGTTGCCTAGTCGACCTGCTGCTTTTCAGTGATTACTCTTTCCCACGTTTTCACCATGTTGTGCTGAAAATATGTAGATTTCACTTTGTGAGTCGTGAGTTATTTTTTGTTGGTATAAGAATATTTTGATAAATTTTCTACATTTGTTATTGGCAATTCTGTTAATAGTAATGATCAAAAATATAACAATTTTCCGACTTATCGACGTTAGTAAATGGGCGGAAATAATTCTAAAATATTACATATACTATTATATATACTATTATATATACTATCAACACTACAAAATAAATAATTGCTCGGTTAATATATCTAAATATATATAAATACTATTTTTATAATCATTTTCCACAATTTCATCAGCAAAAATACGTTAACAAGTATTTAACAATCACAAATTATTATAGAAGTGCAGAGACTTCCGAAATTGCACTATATTCTCATTTATCTAATTCTGGAAAGTCGATCTATTCAAATTATAGATCTTCATTTCTGAATTTAATTTTGATGTTTGGTGTCACTAAATGATAGACTTTACTATATTTCTACCGGTATTTTTTAACTTGTAACAAAGGTGTAATTAAAGACATACATAGTATTATATAATATTATTGGTGATACTAAAGTAAAAAGTCTGTGTCTTTGACATAAAGTTCTATTTGTAGGTGATTTCTATTTTGATTAAATTAATATTCATTCTGGCAAAATACTTTTGTTAACGGTAAAGTTATGAGAATGCAATAATATAATTTGATTATAATATATTTTTAAGCTGTACCGTATATTGTAACAAATCATGCAATAGTATCAAGGAAAAGTATTCGCGCTTTCATATAATGCAACTCGCTCAATCGTATTCTTATTCAACAATAGTAAGGTTCTGTAATCGCTCCATCTTCATCTCGTAAATCATAGCTATCAACATCTCCAAACACAGTCGCGCAAACATGCTTCCATAAACGATAATCTTAATATTATAACTCATCTCCGAAGAGTCTCCATAGATATAAGACAACAATGGTAAGTGTTTATGATACATATATCCACATTATAATGATCATTTCCTATTCCTTCATCTTGTTTTCTATAGTCGGACCGAAACATAATTGGTTCGTTCCGCAACGAAATTTCTTAGTAACGAGTAGGAATTTTCACTGTTCGAGTTGAATATAGTGCGTTCTGTGAAATGAATATATAATATATTTTGTTGATGTAGTTGCCTAGTCGACCTGCTGCTTTTCAGTGATTACTCTTTCCCACGTTTTCACCATGTTGTGCTGAAAATATGTAGATTTCACTTTGTGAGTCGTGAGTTATTTTTTGTTGGTATAAGAATATTTTGATAAATTTTCTACATTTGTTATTGGCAATTCTGTTAATAGTAATGATCAAAAATATAACAATTTTCCGACTTATCGACGTTAGTAAATGGGCGGAAATAATTCTAAAATATTACATATACTATTATATATACTATTATATATACTATCAACACTACAAAATAAATAATTGCTCGGTTAATATATCTAAATATATATAAATACTATTTTTATAATCATTTTCCACAATTTCATCAGCAAAAATACGTTAACAAGTATTTAACAATCACAAATTATTATAGAAGTGCAGAGACTTCCGAAATTGCACTATATTCTCATTTATCTAATTCTGGAAAGTCGATCTATTCAAATTATAGATCTTCATTTCTGAATTTAATTTTGATGTTTGGTGTCACTAAATGATAGACTTTACTATATTTCTACCGGTATTTTTTAACTTGTAACAAAGGTGTAATTAAAGACATACATAGTATTATATAATATTATTGGTGATACTAAAGTAAAAAGTCTGTGTCTTTGACATAAAGTTCTATTTGTAGGTGATTTCTATTTTGATTAAATTAATATTCATTCTGGCAAAATACTTTTGTTAACGGTAAAGTTATGAGAATGCAATAATATAATTTGATTATAATATATTTTTAAGCTGTACCGTATATTGTAACAAATCATGCAATAGTATCAAGGAAAAGTATTCGCGCTTTCATATAATGCAACTCGCTCAATCGTATTCTTATTCAACAATAGTAAGGTTCTGTAATCGCTCCATCTTCATCTCGTAAATCATAGCTATCAACATCTCCAAACACAGTCGCGCAAACATGCTTCCATAAACGATAATCTTAATATTATAACTCATCTCCGAAGAGTCTCCATAGATATAAGACAACAATGGTAAGTGTTTATGATACATATATCCACATTATAATGATCATTTCCTATTCCTTCATCTTGTTTTCTATAGTCGGACCGAAACATAATTGGTTCGTTCCGCAACGAAATTTCTTAGTAACGAGTAGGAATTTTCACTGTTCGAGTTGAATATAGTGCGTTCTGTGAAATGAATATATAATATATTTTGTTGATGTAGTTGCCTAGTCGACCTGCTGCTTTTCAGTGATTACTCTTTCCCACGTTTTCACCATGTTGTGCTGAAAATATGTAGATTTCACTTTGTGAGTCGTGAGTTATTTTTTGTTGGTATAAGAATATTTTGATAAATTTTCTACATTTGTTATTGGCAATTCTGTTAATAGTAATGATCAAAAATATAACAATTTTCCGACTTATCGACGTTAGTAAATGGGCGGAAATAATTCTAAAATATTACATATACTATTATATATACTATTATATATACTATCAACACTACAAAATAAATAATTGCTCGGTTAATATATCTAAATATATATAAATACTATTTTTATAATCATTTTCCACAATTTCATCAGCAAAAATACGTTAACAAGTATTTAACAATCACAAATTATTATAGAAGTGCAGAGACTTCCGAAATTGCACTATATTCTCATTTATCTAATTCTGGAAAGTCGATCTATTCAAATTATAGATCTTCATTTCTGAATTTAATTTTGATGTTTGGTGTCACTAAATGATAGACTTTACTATATTTCTACCGGTATTTTTTAACTTGTAACAAAGGTGTAATTAAAGACATACATAGTATTATATAATATTATTGGTGATACTAAAGTAAAGAGTCTGTGTCTTTGACATAAAGTTCTATTTGTAGGTGATTTCTATTTTGATTAAATTAATATTCATTCTGGCAAAATACTTTTGTTAACGGTAAAGTTATGAGAATGCAATAATATAATTTGATTATAATATATTTTTAAGCTGTACCGTATATTGTAACAAATCATGCAATAGTATCAAGGAAAAGTATTCGCGCTTTCATATAATGCAACTCGCTCAATCGTATTCTTATTCAACAATAGTAAGGTTCTGTAATCGCTCCATCTTCATCTCGTAAATCATAGCTATCAACATCTCCAAACACAGTCGCGCAAACATGCTTCCATAAACGATAATCTTAACACTTTGAGAACTCAGTGCACGGCATCCACAAATGTGCAAAATATAACGATAGTAGCTTTTGGTATATTTGTAATAGTTATATTTTAAGTATGAGAATTTTTTGGGCTGAGCAGTTTAGGTTAAAGTCTGGTAGTTTTATGATTAGTAAATTTTCATTCATTTTATAAATTTCAATATGTTAAAAATTATATATTTAACTAGCTATTTATTAAATACCACTTCAATACAAATGATCAAAAACACAAATTTTTCAAATACTTACGTAGAAAACACGTAATGAAATCTAAAGCGATGAAGTACTGAATTTCACGGGCCTACACTTTTCAAATGAACGTGTTGAATTATATTGGAGTAATTAGCGTCTAAAAATTAGAAAATATATGATTCTTTCAGACAAACTATTTAAACGCATAAATGAACTATTTAAGCAGTAGTTCCACCAAAACTTAAAGAAACTCTCATACTTACTAAATACTATTTAATATCAAAAGCATTACACACTTTGAATAAGTAATAAAACAATACAATATCACATACTTTAATTAGAGTACTGCTGTGATAATTCAATAAATTAGTAAAAGTGAGTTTCTTCAATAACTTGAGAAATAGTAAGAGATGAGCTGTCTATATAGCTCCAGTTCTCAAAGTGTTAACTCTTTAGCGTTTTTTCTTAATTATAGCAAATTTAGCCTGTGAGCTAGAAGCTTTTAAGTAGGGAGAAACAAGAGCTTGCACTTAAATATAGGTGACATTTTTGTTTTGTTTTAATATAAGACGCCACTGCCTTCAAGCAATGTTTTAACATTTTCTTATTGTAAGAGAAATAATAGTTCTTGGAGTCTGATATTGTTACAGTATAATGCATATCTCATCAACAACTGTATTTATTGTTATCTACATCAAAGGTTTCCTTCTGTTAAGTTATCAATATATTCATCAATATTGGATATTTCAGTACTTTAACAGTTATTTAATCCAGCTCAATACCGATTTCCTTTATTTAAATCCAAAAGTAATTCAAATATACTTTTAGTTCCAACAACTTATGTGATTGCATTGTTACAGATCTTGAGTAAGATTCTGATACTTGCGGTTACTGTACCAACATTACATCTCCACTATCTATTATCAATTTATTGGATAATAATATATATTTGTACTCTACTAGGCAAAGGATCTGTAATGATCTTGAGTGTAGTAATTTATAGACACAACTCTTAAAATTTTTGTTGAAGAAGTGTTCGGTTTTGTAATTATCTGGGCTTGCGAATTAGATAAATATTCTTATTAGATAGTAATATAATAACAGCTAATTTGACAGATGTATATAAAAATTTATTGTATTTTCTAAAATTTCATGCTTTTAATTGTGAAGGTTTGACTTTTGAGCTCAATTACTTATACAAACTAATAATAAGCGAATACTGATTACAAAATTATTTTAAACTAAATTCGCTTGTGTACAGCTACTTTATACCAGCTAATTTTTTGGGATTTCTTCAGGCTTATTATCCAGAATAACGTGAAGTTAACACTAAGTTAGGTCAGTATTATTTATTATTAAGTTCGTCAATGAAGCTGGGAACTGCTAAAAGAATGAAGTTGCTACAGTTGATTAAATATTTTATATCTAGTATTGATTTGTATACTTGACAACATTAATGTAATTAGTTTTATGTGTGATTTAACATCTTTTTTAATATCAAGTAACTATTCTACTTTATCTTATGATAGTATTTTACTTTATCTTATGGTATGCAATTAACAATTTTGTTATAAATTAAATAGTCCTCACTCAGCATCCGAAATCCCCATTTCCACACGCGTAACTGAGAGCTATCTTAGCTCATAACATGTGCCTCTACACACATGCTACAAAATACAATCGTTTGATGGTAGAATATTTTCTCTACTTTAATAATCAATCTAGTGATTCAATTTTTCTCTTCAATTTGCTTTTTCAATGTTTGCCTATACTTTTAATCTATCAGTTATTTGATACACGATCCAGTTGTTATGGCCCCTCACGGAGCCAGTTCAGATAGCAATTATTTAGTCAATATGACAGCTGCCTAGCTCCTCAAATGAATTTTTGGTTGAAGTTTCCTTACTTATAACCTCCAAACGACTTGTTTCCTCCTTTGTTTTGCTTGCTGAAGTTGGTCTGGCCTATTGGTATTTTGACGTACATGAATGAGTCATCGTTGCGTTTAGATTTAACATCATCGTATCTGTATTCGTTTAGGGAATTGAACAGTTTCCCTTAGTTGTTGTTGAATTTGTTGTTGTTTCGATCGAAGTAGTTGCCTTGTTGTTTCAGGGTTTTTTGTAAAACTTACGTTAGCTTTTAGACTACGTCTGCTTGCTTTCTTCCAGTTTTTCTTGTAAGCATCATTGTTTTTGTTTTGTTGTTTGCGATCGAAGCAGTTGTTCATCTCACATTATTTGATGTAGATGTATGGATTTTGATCAGTTGTTGCCCGTTATTTTGTGGAGCTGTTATGATTCTGTTATCCAGTGAATGAGTTTCCTTTTGGTTTTTGGTTACCGTTAAAAATTTTGTTAAATGATTTGACGAGTTCTATAATTTAATTCTTCTTGCTTTGGTTTTGTTGAGAGCCTTTTGGTTTGCTTTATTCCATGTTGCTCTGGTTGTTTTGCTTGTTTTTCTTGTTGTGTTCAGTTTGTTTTTGTGATCTGAAGGATTGGTTGTTTTGTTTGAAGGACTTCTTCATTGAACTTTTTTCCGTGTTGCTCTGAAGAACAAAATTAATATACTCATGTGCTAGAACTTCATCTTGAGATCGCATATGTGTTGGCGAACTTATCGAAGTACTAGTTGCCATTTAATGATGAAACGGAAATATTTGCTGCTTACCTTGAAATAGGCGTGAAAAGCGGTAGAAAAACGCGTTTTCTACTCGGACTCGTTCGTAGTCTAAACATACATCCAAAACTTACTGCTTTCAACCCCGAATGAGATTAAAGACAGTTAATGCTGCTGATCTACAAACAATAAATTAACCAATAACTAATCCTCAAGAGACTTTTCATCAATTAACCAGAAATTATTCACACGAGCAGTCCCGTGTGCTGAGTAGAACGCTCACCACCAAACCAAGGCCAAAAAATAGGAATTCCACCGCAAACCGTCCAAAATCGCATGCGGCGACATAAATAAGATTTATTTATGATACACGAAGATACGATCACATTCCCTCCAAATAATGAGTACATGATGAATTAACGTGAACTGTTCTAAATTAGTTGATTTAATAATTTAATATTAGTACTTGTATATTTAAGATATTTGTGAATCTTTCATCTTTAAATCAATCTTATCTTCACTCACTTGTACATTCAACCATATATGGTGCATCCATCAATTCTAGTTCAGTGCATTTTCCATTACACTCAAGTATGCACAACTCCATTGATTTATAATGCGGATCACACTCAATTTATCCTTAATTCCAATAACAGTTTTGGGTTTTACATAAAGAACAATCTGGAATACATTAATATATAGTAGGATATGCGAAAGTTGGAATCGGCTCACATTATTTACATTTTTACTTGCAAAGAGATTCTGAAATAAAGTGATCATAACAAATCGTGTCATGATGTTCATTTAAGTAACAATTATTAGTTAAACACTTAGAACAGTTTAATATTACTGGACGTTTTTAAATAGTGTAAATGATGAATACTTACATCACGGAGTGGGATTATAAAAACAAATATAATAATTTATAAATTGTAATTTATGAGCTAGTTAAATCACTTCCCAAATAGTTTGAGTTAAAGAATAATATTTTCTTTATTTAGTTTAGGTTTATTATATTGGTCTGTAAGTGAATAGGGGTGGTGGTCTGCATTCGAGGCATGTAGTATTATGATAGTCCAAAATCTAATATTTTCCAACCTAATATATTATGTATGTTATAAGTAATATTTGGATAATTTCAGTTCTTTGATAATTCCACTTCATCAAAGATGCTTAGTGTTTATTAACATTTTGATATAGTAGTTTAATCTTTACCACTAAGCTTTGATTCCTCTAAAAATATAGATAGACTTGCTTTTCTATTTTTGAACGAGTTTACGCATAAGTAAAATAATCCTTTTTTACTTGTGTATTTTTGATTTGCTAATACATCGCTATTTGTATATATTAATGATTCCCCTGTAAATCCACTTGAATTTATAGAGAATAAAAGACTGCAATTATAATAATAATTGTTTACAAATTGGTAAATGAAAATATTGGAGATGATTGACTATGGAGATGATTAATGTCATTAATTTAATATTTATTAATTTTTCAATGAAATTATGTTAAATTATGTTATTCTTCTGTTTTTGTTAGATTTTTTTTCGCTCGTTCATGCTTCAAGTTTTCAATTGTTGACGGTTACTCCAAGCCCGTCCGACGTCACCTTTGTTTTTGTTATAAAATATTGTTTTCCATAAATTATTTTTCATGCTTATTGAGTAGATGTTTTACCAAAAGAGTGAGATGAATTAGCGTAAGGGTGAGAAAATTCAAAATTCTTGTTGTCTTTTTCTCGTTTTTACTCGAGAGTTGAACATATCACTTTCATAATAATATGTAGATCATGAATGTGTCATCTTTCCACATCAAATGTTTAAATCAATTGTAATTGAAAATAGACCAACAAGTAAACATATTCCATTCATTGAAGTTGATAATAATATTGTATCAATAAGATGCGGGAAAGACGCATATCATGGTATGACAGATGCCCATTATGAAGGTTGGATTAAACTTTATGGATTAAAAAATAACATTTTACTCGAGCTTGGAACGGCAACATATTGGCCAACTCTAATTAACCCACATGTATAATTCTAACTTCCAGACATAAAAGCATTTTCAAAACTTGTTGCGGTTGGTTACTGCAATTTGCATGGCCTTTGTGAGAGCGAACTTGTGCTCTAATAATGAGGTAATGTTTATAACAATACTAAATTTATATATTATTTTCATAATATCATTCTCTGATGATTTCTACTTCGCCGCTGCTCAAAACAGATGTTTATTCTGACTTACTTTGTATATTCATTCTACATGCAAGGAATTCTACTTTGGATTATTTTTCACATTCTTCATTTAGTTTGTTAGCTAATTACTTCATCATTTACATCTTTTAATGATCTTTAAGAGCATCAGGTTTTATGAAGTGATCAAAGTGGGACGCAAAGCTTGCACAATCAAAATAGACTTAAATAGTATCATTATTAAATGATACATTCTTCATAGCAAACGCGGTTACTTTCGAATCGGTAGAACAAGTCAGTGACAAAAAGTATTTACTTGGATCAATTTCTTCAGCTTTTATTTACTAAAAGAATGTTGTGTTGACAATTTGAGTTTAAAATTCGATAGTGGATCCGGTTTGTACAATCTTAGTATTGTTATAAATATCATATTTAGTTGCAATATTTATTTGGATAAATTTGTCTTCTATTAGCATCGTAATGTTGTCCAAGTTATCCAGGCATTCTCTTCTTTGTGCCAGAGTGTGCATTAATTGTAAGGGACAGATTTGAACCATTTGAGCTGTGTTGTTAATTTTTCCAGAGAGTGAAATATTTATGCCGTTATTCTGAACGACATACGAGGTATTTGGTTAATATTGGTCTTAAATTTGAATTATTAGAACGTTATTTTGCAATTCTGCCTGTAAAGCCTGTACGCTGTTAATAAACGCGATCATATTTTTGAGAGGTGACTTTTTAATTTATTTTCGCTCTGAACGTAAATATAATTGAATCAATTTTCCACCTCCCCTTACCAATGCCGATAAAGCCGAGTCCTGTGTTGCAGCAGTTTACGAACATAATGGCGAATGTGTTGAAAGTGCAGCGCGAGAGCACGATGGTGCAGACGGCGAGTTCCGTGTACCAGCGCCTGAACCAAATGAGCCTGAACGAGCAGGAGCTCGTATTTAGATAAGTGCAGACGCAGCTTGGTATGTCGTACCCGTCCCTGCTCAATTTCTACCAGCAGCAGTTCATCGAATTCAGTCAGCAGGAGGACCTCGGCTCGTTCACCGGACCAAAGTCAATGTTCACGTTCAACGACGAATCCGTTACAGAACCGGTGAAGAAAACGGTCATCTGCGTTAAAAACGCTCCCAGTTTATCCGTTCTTAACGCGTCACTACAAGAAACAATGCTCAACGTCTCAGTCAGAACAGAGAGACCACGCAGCCTACTCCTCCAAAAACAAGTACAACAAAAAACTGAGCCACCCACTGGGTTAGTCACGGGCTCGTTACCTAAATTCCAGCCCAAAGAGAGAGAGCAAAAAGATGAAAAAGAAGTGAAAGAGGTGAAAGAGGAAAAGATTAAGAGACCAAAAGCTGAAAAATAAGAAGAGGAAGACACACAAGCGAGAAGAAAGAGGAAACACGCTCGAAACTCGCTGAAAGAAAGAGCCACATTCAACATCTCGGAGTAAGAAAAAGAACTTTTCGGGCTCCTAATCGCACGGTAACTTAGCATCATCAGACAAGTACCAATCAGCACCACCAAAGAAATTATCAAACACTTCAAACTAGTGCCAAAGAACCTCATACACTCAATATTTGAAAACGTAGGCCAAGAAATGCAATGCCCAACACACCGCGCCCAACTCATAATGGCCAGACTACTATTGCACTAATAAGCACTTAAGAATGAGAAGCACGAAAATCTAAGAATTTCACACGAATCAAAACACACCAAGCAATTCAGCGACGAGGACAAAAAGAGCATATTCAGAAAGGCAATGTGCGATCATTTACAACCACTCACGAAAACAGACCTAGAAGGTAAAACAGACGAAGAAATAATCCAGGTTTACGAAACCACACCACAAGCTCGTTCGAATAAATGGTGGAAGGCCGTTGGCGAGACTTTAGGCATAGACAGAATTCGCACAATGACTTACTATTTCTCAGTGTTCAGAACGTGCTAGTTCGATGAGAAGTTGTGTAAAGAGGATCGTCAACGCATTCGTGATCTAGTCATAGACGAGTACCGCACCCCACTTGATGATAAGAAGGTGCGAAAAGCTGCTCTAGCCATGTTCGAGGACCGTAAGATAAATCCAAAATATATTCAAGAATGCGTGGGACAGGAAATCGCACTGAAAGATAAGGGTGATTTGAAGGATGATGGTGTTGTGAAGAAGGTGAACCAAGCCGAACGCAAAGATTAATTCAGATAAGCATTTAAGGTTCTTCTTGGCTAACTTATTGAAGAAAATTTAAACAATGCAACTGATAAGGAGCTTTGTGAAAAATTCCTCGCTGTTCCCACGAAGAATAGAATCGGATTTTGGACACACGTGAGCGAGTAAGTAACTGGGATGACAAATAAGTTTGCGATGGCATATTTCCAATAAACGTTCTCAAGGGCGTTGTATGAAGAAAGACTCACCGAATAAGACAAAGCAACTATCGCAAAAATGGTTTAAGCGGTTGCAGGCAAAGGACTGAAGAATTACCAGATTTCCACACAAATCGTAGAACAGTTTAAAGACAGAAACATATTCCCGCACGATATATTTGCAAAGGCACAATATTACCTGAAAAAATTCGATATAGGTGAAGATTGAGTTGCTATTAGAATAGATTGTATAATAGTAAATTTGTATTTTGCTTTTCATTCTCGAAGTTGTTGTATAAATGTAAAATGTATGCGAATAAACCAAAATAGCTTAATAATGTATCACATTCCAAACAAATTTCAATTCATCATTTATTTAAAGACATGCATGTTCAAAATTTTATATATATTACTAACAATACTAAATTTTGCAGATTTACCACTCCAGGAAATGACTTTTTAGTAAAGCGATGAAACCGCGATGATCTTATTTGTCGACACCGCCATAAGCACACTGGGTTTAAATATTTAGATGTTAAAACCAAAGGAAAAGTAGTAACAAGTTTATCAACATATCTAATCTATGGACAAAAAGCAGTAATAAATGTTATGGGGCGAAATGGCGTATTACTTGAATAAAGAGTAAACTAAAATAGAAAATTACTATGAGACCACATTTAAGCAAAGTGTCATGAATAATTAGCAACCTAGTTATAATCTTTACGACAACAGAATGAATGAGCCCAAAAACAATTTAAATATGGTCAATTAGTAGATTTTACAGCAATAATCCTTGTAAACCACAATGAATATACCGCCATAACAATAGACGTTCCAAATGGCTTCATTGTTGCAGCCATAATAATAAACCAGAAGGCAGTTAGCTATTCCGGAGCCATCTATTTATTAAGTTTACGAATAGCCACCTGATAAGCGGTAGATGCAAATGCCGCCTCCAATGATTTAATTGCCGTAACTTCCACCATCTTTGCCTTAATTCCCGCCAATGCAGCCAACATATGTGTAGCCACCAAACTAAAACAAGGGAATAGTGCGCGCTCAGAAGCCAATGACAATTTAGCAAGATTACGACGACGATACCAACTTAGAGCAGAATCCGTACAACACATTCATATTCTAGGACAAGAAGATAACTTAGAACGTGAACAAGCCAAAATCCGGTATTTAGATCAACAACTCAGCCCCAGAAATGCACATACCGGCTCAGGCACCAGCTCCTTCGTCTCTTAGCAATCAGTAGAAGTTGAACTCCTCCTCGTCTTTCGCCAGACAAAACCAGATCCCTAACGACAACGAACCAGTAGCTCGTAACACCAAGAGGAAGAACGCTTCAATGGATGCCGACGACAACTCTCAGCGCTAGCAACAACTGTAAATTAACCAAGAGCAGTTTGAACAAATCCGTTAACAATTCAGAGGAGAATTAACTCGTCTTAGAGCCGAGAGCAAGTTCACAAACGAAGCCGAGGTTATGGAAGCAGCGAGGAACGTTTACACGAACCTCTTAAACGAGCTCGTACAGTAAAGTGGAAGCGCCCGATCATTTGAAACGGATTTCAACCAACCAGTTATGAAACAAGAACCAATTAAAAACGAACCGAAATACGAACAAATGTACGACATCCCAAAAATTGAACCAATTCCACTCCAAGCACCAAAACCTGAAAGGAAATAAAGAGAACCAAAATTAGAACCAAAACTCGAACCGATTCCTGAACCAATTAACATGATCACATACCACTCGGACCCTGACCCAGTCCCAGAACCAAAACAAGAAGCAATATCTAAAAGCGAAGGACTCACCCAAGAATAAATCGCCCAATTCAGAGTCTCCCTCATTAAAGTTGCATACTAATTCAACTGCGTTGACTGTGAAGGCTTCAACGATCAGAAATTATGCGAACAAATTGAAATAATGGAAAGAAATCACATTTACGGTATCTGGATCACCGCATCCAGCTTCGTTAGTGGGTCAAACCCAAGATAATTGGGCGATTACTACAAGAATGTTTTCAGAGTGAACGCTTATAGAGATTAAGCCCCAGCTGCTGCTGTCAAAACAGCTCCTCCAGTTGTTGTTCCGTAAAAACCAGCGCCAGTTCCCAAAATTTAGAGTCCACCGCAATAAAATTTGTCTCAATTGAAGCCAGAAGACGTAATTTAAATTAGAAACTACACAATTTATGCTATCCAACACGGTTTAACCTTTGCTTAAATTGTCAAGGAAATTATGACTGGATATGGTGAAAGAAAAGTTAACGAGGCGGAAGTTATCGATGTTGTTAAAAAAGAGCTTAAAAATGTGAAATGAGATGAATTTGCATATATTTTTGATTATTTCTCTATGTGTCATATTTATTATTATGAGCCTGGACAGGAAGAAACTGATTAAAGATTTATGACATTGTTCCCCGCTCTAAACTTAGAAGCACTACGCGTTGCTGTTGATACGTTAGTACCAAGATTCATACCAGTAATCCCAAAGATAGTTACAAAGATAACTTCCGAGGTCAATAATGTTAGTTCAAGTGACGAACTAACTTAGGTTGTCTGAGAAGGCTGTTCAGAGTGACAATCCTAGAAGATGATGTATGATATTGAGATTCGTTTGCGGTAACGTTATTGTGTAACTAAGTGTTGATTTGCGGATTATCATGATTTATGAATGATGAAGATGGAATGATTAAATTGAGCCTTAGTACTGATGATAAGGTATTTTTATTAGTAAAAGTATTTGTTAATATTATAATGAAAACAGACTCATTATTCTATTGTTTGAACTTCAATATTCATATTATCTCAAAATTCAAGCAAAATGCTATTTACTCTTTTGTGATGTAGTTCATCTTACCGATTTTTTGATTTTAGACTAATTTGTTACAGAAAAGGGATCTTATTGATAACTATTACATCATTACAGTAATGACATTACTGTTATAAATACAATAATATACAGTAATATACATATTCATTCCAACATTTTTAATATACACACCATCATTTTTGAACTTTCTGTATAAGCTAAAATCAATAAAATTTATCTAATATTAATTACAATTTATATGTTTAGTTGTGTATCATGTAAATGAAACAGTACAAATACATGCAAAAATTAATTAACAGATATATGCGTAAATAAGCCCATTTTCTGCATTAATTTAATAAAATACACGAAATTAGTTGTCAATTTTAAAAACCATACATGAAAATAGTGTTATTAGTTATTAATATTAATTGCTATTTATGTTGCATCAAAATACAAAACTCACTTCAATGATGTCAAAAAGTGTTTCAGTATTACCACAAATATTGAAACCTTTATCAAACCAATCATCCATGTCTAGTTCTATGTCGTCTGGCGATACCTAAAAAATATAACAGACTACAACAAATAATTCATTGTAACGTTCAAACTTATAAATAACTGAATTATTTCATGATGTTTCTGAATATGAAATATCGGAATTTGTCGCTTTGGACCGTAATTTTATTTTGACAATGAAGATAAAAAAGAATTAAAAAGAACTTCATTCGTTAGACAAAAAATTGAAGAGAATAACAAAAAATTATTAGCAAATTGAAGAAAATTTTATCATTTTACTAACAAATTAGTCTAAAATAAAAAAATCGGTAAGATGAACTACATCACAAAAGAGTAAATAGCATTTTGCTTGAATTTTGAGATAATATGAATATTGAAGTTCAAACAATAGAATAATGAGTCTGTTTTCATTATAATATTAACAAATACTTTTACTAATAAAAATACCTTATCATCAGTACTAAGGCTCAATTTAATCATTCCATCTTCATCATTCATAAATCATGATAATCCGCAAATCAACACTTAGTTACACAATAACGTTACCGCAAACGAATCTCAATATCATACATCATCTTCTAGGATTGTCACTCTGAACAGCCTTCTCAGACAACCTAAGTTAGTTCGGCACTTGAACTAACATTATTGACCTCGGAAGTTATCTTTGTAACTATCTTTGGGATTACTGGTATGAATCTTGGTACTAACGTATCAACAGCAACGCGTAGTGCTTCTAAGTTTAGAGCGGGGAACAATGTCATAAATCTTTAATCAGTTTCTTCCTGTCCAGGCTCATAATAATAAATATGACACATAGAGAAATAATCAAAAATATATGCAAATTCATCTCATTTCACATTTTTAAGCTCTTTTTTAACAACATCGATAACTTCCGCCTCGTTAACTTTTCTTTCACCATATCCAGTCATAATTTCCTTGACGATTTAAGCAAAGGTTAAACCGTGTTGGATAGCATAAATTGTGTAGTTTCTAATTTAAATTACGTCTTCTGGCTTCAATTGAGACAAATTTTATTGCGGTGGACTCTAAATTTTGGGAACTGGCGCTGGTTTTTACGGAACAACAACTGGAGGAGCTGTTTTGACAGCAGCAGCTGGGGCTTAATCTCTATAAGCGTTCACTCTGAAAACATTCTTGTAGTAATCGCCCAATTATCTTGGGTTTGACCCACTAACGAAGCTGGATGCGGTGATCCAGATACCGTAAATGTGATTTCTTTCCATTATTTCAATTTGTTCGCATAATTTCTGATCGTTGAAGCCTTCACAGTCAACGCAGTTGAATTAGTATGCAACTTTAATGAGGGAGACTCTGAATTGGGCGATTTATTCTTGGGTGAGTCCTTCGCTTTTAGATATTGCTTCTTGTTTTGGTTCTGGGACTGGGTCAGGGTCCGAGTGGTATGTGATCATGTTAATTGGTTCAGGAATCGGTTCGAGTTTTGGTTCTAATTTTGGTTCTCTTTATTTCCTTTCAGGTTTTGGTGCTTGGAGTGGAATTGGTTCAATTTTTGGGATGTCGTACATTTGTTCGTATTTCGGTTCGTTTTTAATTGGTTCTTGTTTCATAACTGGTTGGTTGAAATCCGTTTCAAATGATCGGGCGCTTCCACTTTACTGTACGAGCTCGTTTAAGAGGTTCGTGTAAACGTTCCTCGCTGCTTCCATAACCTCGGCTTCGTTTGTGAACTTGCTCTCGGCTCTAAGACGAGTTAATTCTCCTCTGAATTGTTAACGGATTTGTTCAAACTGCTCTTGGTTAATTTACAGTTGTTGCTAGCGCTGAGAGTTGTCGTCGGCATCCATTGAAGCGTTCTTCCTCTTGGTGTTACGAGCTACTGGTTCGTTGTCGTTAGGGATCTGGTTTTGTCTGGCGAAAGACGAGGAGGAGTTCAACTTCTACTGATTGCTAAGAGACGAAGGAGCTGGTGCCTGAGCCGGTATGTGCATTTCTGGGGCTGAGTTGTTGATCTAAATACCGGATTTTGGCTTGTTCACGTTCTGGACAGTTTCACTATCTTCAAGGATTATCACTATTTGTTTTAATTTATATATAAACATAATATAAATATAATACTGACTTTGGATAGCTAGCGTATCAACAGTAATTAGTATTATTGATAATGTTACAGCTAAGAAATCATTATAATCATTATTGAATAATATTACGAATCCTAATATTATAATGTTTAAACTATTATTACACAAATACCACTCCAACCTCTATGAAATGCCAGTATATAAAGATGATAATATTGATGAGATGAAAACCGACATGTCTGGGGCCATTGGTGCAGATGATGCTGCTATTCTTAAACTTGCAGGTAATTCTCCATATACATAGAAAACTATTTAATATACAACTCAATCATCATAATTAGTTTCTGAAATTAAAACATTGTGTGGTATTCAAGAGTCTGATAATGGTCTAGCTCCTTAATCACATTGGGACTTAGATGGTGACTTAGAATTTATCAATGGAGGATAATTCAGAGCTCTATAAATTGGAAGGATATCTAAAATCATGCCCGGTCCATAATTTAGAGCTTGTGTTCAAATTCGTTCTTCTGCTTCATATTTAGTTGGTAAAGCTGAGTAAATTAATGCTGCCGATTTAGAAGAAGATATGCGTGTTGGTTTAGGTGGAAGACTTGAAATAAAACTCCCTCTTCCACCTGCTGTTGACCCAACCATATCACTCATGCAAGTTGATGAAAGACCTACAACAACTTACGCAGATATTGGTGGATGTGCGGAATAACTTAAACTTATAAAAGAAATTATAGAACTCCCAATATTGCATCCAGAAAAATTTAAAAAACTTGGAATACCAGCTCCCAAATCATGTATATTATATGGTGTTCCGGGTGTTGGCAAAACACTTACAGCAAGAGCAATTGCTAACAGAACTAATTCAACTTTCATTAGAATCACAGGTTCTGAATTAAATCAAAAATATGTGGGTGAGGGGGCTCGTATGATAAGAGAAATATTTGCACTTGCGAGATCTAAACCAAATTGTATTCTGTTTTTCGATGAAGCTGATTCTTTTTGTTAAAAAAGATCGAATTAAGCTTAAGAAACAGGCGACGCAGGTGTTTAACGTACCCTTTTAGAATTGATTAACTAATTAGATGGTTTTAAGGACAGAGGAAATGTTTTTGTACTTATGGCTTCCAATAGACCTGACACACTGGATGAAGCATTACAAAGACCAGGTAGACTTGATAGAAAAATTGAATTCAAACTACCAGATTTGTAGGGAAGAGAAGAAATATTAAGAATATAAACTAAAAAGATGGCTGTTGGATAAGGTATTAGATTTAAATTGTTGGCTAGATTATGTCCTGATTCCTCTGGTGCCGAATTGGCTTCAGTTTGTCGTGAAGCTGGTATGTATGCTATGAGAGAAAACAGAAGAGAAATAATCGAAGCTGATTTCATTAAAGCTATAGAGAAAGTTATTAAAGGATACAGAAAGTTCCTGAACCAAGGTAAATATATGGCTGCGAATGCAATGTGACCACGGTTTATTTTATTTTCTTTAAGATTCTTTGTGTATAAGATTCTAGTTATAAACAAGTATATAAACATATTATCATTATATATACTATACAAATGGAGATTACTACAGTGTGTATTATTCAATGTTGACCTTTTTCTTTTTAAATGAAAATGTACCTATAAAAATGTAGCTATAAATATCTCATTATATTATAATATGTGTAAATATACAACGATTATAAGTAAATTTGTTACCACTTCGAATAATGCTTAATATATTAATATGTACATTAACTAATGATATAAATTAGACATTCTATTTTAAACTTGTATAAAATAACATAGTATTGTAATATAATACTTTTAAATCTGATATAGATATATAAGTGAAGTACCTAGGTAATAAAGCTAGTGTTGGTTTCAAAGAACTATAAGTAACTATTTTAAACGAATAATTAGTGAATAATGACTAAATGTACCTCGCTGGATATGCGGAGGGTTTTGTTACATGTGCTGAAATAGACGATTACTTGGATAATGCTTATGCCGAGGCAACATACCAAGGTCATCTATTTCCGACACCTGAACTTCGATTATATGTACGAAAACAACTAGAATATTTTCAAAAGAACATAGAAAATAAAAATTCATAAACTCCTTTTGAAGCAAATTACTGGAAATCAGTTAGTATGGCTTTGAAGTGGTTATAAGGCGTCTCCGATGGTTATAATCAGGCTACTAATTCGAATTACATGAATTTAGAAGAGTTATATTATTTAAACAGTATTTTGGATTATGGAACTTTAGTTGAGTATTTTGATCCTCAAGAAGCTGGTAGATTTAGAGATGCTGAGCAGCCAACTCATTGCACTGGAATTGTGTACCCAACCGAGGACTACAAGGATTTATTCTTTTCTCATGTGACTTGGTCAGGTTTTAGGGCTGGTTTCAACAGAATATTGAAAACGTTCAATTTGAAGTTGAATTTATCAACTACGAAGCAGTAACAGGTGTAATCTAGTTCATACCCTGGTTTATTCGCCAGCCAAGATGATTTTTACATTATTAAGAACATGAAGCACGATGGGTCCATGTCCAACATAGCAGTGCTCGAGTCCACTTTTGTGAATTAAAACGAGACCTTGAACACCTTAATAACAGAGAGTTCTGTGCTTTCTTGGATGCGTTCACTTCTTTCCTGCCTGAATACAGGAGAAGTATCCGATTTCGCCTCCTTCTACACCTACAACAACAGCTTCACGTACAACAACCACTACGTGCTCCTGGACTATAAATAATTCCAAAAAGCCCTGTCCGAATGCCCCTCCTGCGACTCCCCCACCCTTCTCCAGCACCTCCGCTCCACCCCACTCCTATTCTCGCTCGAAATGGCCGACCTAGCCTCAATTTAGTTTAAAGATGTTACCACTACACTTTATGACCAGAATTTTTACGCCTCTTTGAACGCGCCCATTTCGCCTTCCGTTCACCATTTTTACAATTACTCCTCCGATTCGAAACTCTCGTACAACAAAACGAGCCGTTTGTGCACCATAAAACGAACTTTGGGCCAAAAATCGGTTAAAACGTTCGACGAATTCAAGCAGTTTATGCGCTCGAATTAGTTTTTGTCCTACCCGTCGAATACATGTTAGTACGGCGACCCGAGAGAGGGAATCGCGGCCAGGTACGATCTGTGCATATTCAGCAACACTTATTTCTGCTTCGACCAGCACAAAAACAAGATCATGGGAGCGGATTTCGGAGCAACCGACGCCAAATACACAAACCTGGACATGATGAACAAAGGAAGCTACCAATTCGTTTACGGACCCACTCTGGGATCCGAAACAAAAGGAAACTTCCCACGCGTGATGTTCGCCAAATTCGGATACCAGCCAAAAGGAGTTCCACATCTGCTACCAATGGAAACAAGAGATGTGTTTTACACAATCACAAACCTAGACTGCTGCATTAAAGATGAATAGTGACAAATAAGCATTAAATCAAAAATTATAAAATCACTTTTCAGCCTTTTGTAAATTAATCTACAGATATTTAGAATTATTCTATAATATTGAAACATTTTTCATAATACTCTGTAAGTTGCGCTCGAGTTTCTCAAGTTTAACAGTTTAGTATTTTAAATAATTTAATGATGCTGTAATTTTACCTATTAATAATCGATTAGTATCAATGATAACAAATTCTGAGGATTCGTCGTATATGTCTTCTAATAATGATATATTCCGAATAAATTTCCCACTTATATTTTATAAACCTTTGTCGCTTGTTGAATTTGTCGAAAATGATAATTATTATAATGGTTTAGGTAAACCTTACATAATGTTGAAGTGTATTAATTTTTTATGTGAATAATACGTTCAAAATATGTTTTAGAGTCGAATTACTATTTATTAGATTTACATATTTGCAACAAACAAATATTGATATACGTATATAATCATAAATATATGAATATATGAATATATAGACTTTCTCATTTAAAAGATTCACATTACAAGTCTCTTTGATAACAAATTCTTATTACAATACATGTTCTGTAATTTCAATTTTGGTATATCTCCATACTAAGATGTTTTATTAGTAAAATTTTATTAGTAAAAATATGATCTTAATTGTGGTTGGATACGCGTAATTGAGATTTCGCTCATTAATGTCTGCTCATCAATAACAATATTATATATATTTTATATATATTATATGATATCTATATTTATAATCTATTTCACTACCTGAACAGTTTTTTGCACTCTAAAACTGCTCCTTTGAATATTTAATTGTCCGACAGGTCCAAAGTTTCCTCGAACGCCCTCTTTCCCGCGATTTGCGCATTAATCAGCATCGGGTACATTTACGCTTCCACTCCTCCCCCGAGAATTTCTTTGACCAGTTCTTAGCTCTGAATTGACTAATTCGCGCTCAGCCAATAATAGAGGTTGTGTATTTCGCGTTTGTTCAGGTCGTTTATTTGACTCGCGTTTATGAACAGAACTTTCTCCGCTATTTTTGGGTTCAGAATGAAGAACAAATAGTAGTTTTCAAAGGGCGGTTTGATCAAATTCGCAATCCTAGTGAGTTCCTGTGGTGAAAGTTGCTCCTCGTCCATCAAATAAAGACAGTTTTAAATTTACTCGGTGGTCAATTCCGTTATTGGAATCCGGGGCGGTTTCTAAAATATTAGGCGCAAATCAATCTGAAACAACTCGAGAATGGAGTGGAGGTACTTGGTCTCTATGGTGGACTTCGAAGACTCCTGGATGAAGCGCTCGATCAAGCGCAAATTCAAATTCTGGATTTACTAATCCTTAAAACTAAATAAAGAAACGTAAATCGGAAACTAACACTCGAGAAGCGGACGCAAATCCAAATGCTGATACTCAGTCGTTTTCTACAAACGAGTTATCAAAGCCAGATTCAACGACTTGCAATTGAAAAACTTAACCAAAACCATAAACGTAGACTCGGAGAGCTTTAACAACATCTACAAAGACAAATCGAAAAAACGGTCACAAACATACTTTGGACAATCCTGCTTGTGATATATTAAAAATTACACAATAACTTTAAAATTCTTGAAACAAAACAATGAAATCTACTTTCTAGTCTCCTTCTACTACTTCTCTACATTTATATTTATCAAATCGAAAATGCAAGCTATTTACTCTGTACTCAATTATTTTGTCTTATTTTGTATTACAACTTGCAAAAACATATTTAGAACAATAGCTACATATTCGGCCATGTGTAATGGAGAATTAGTAAATAACCTCGGTGTATGGTACAGTAACACAGAATTCAGCCCAATTAGTGATTCGATATACGATTTATTTATAAATTTCTTTATTGATGATAAACCCAACACATTGAAAATCTCAAAATTATATGAATTAATAGCTTAAGATAAAATATATTCGCCTAATATCTACCCTGTCAGAATAGAATTATTGCTAGTTTTAAGTTATTAAATTACTTATTCATAAGTTTAGGAAACCGTTTCATAAATTGCAAAGTTAAAAGCTTTGGATAATTAATCTTCAATTATGCGTTCTTTAATATTTAAACGTAAGCTCATAGACTTGGAGTTATATGTGTTAGATACTGGTGTCTGTCTATGTTAGAATTCACAAATATTTAAAGATATTTGTGTTGCGATTTCTTGAATCTCAACTATTCGAGGATCTGATGGCTTTTTATTTAATATAGTAAGCTGAACTTATAAAGAATCCATAAAACTTTGAACAAATTTAATATAATTATTACTTTCAGACGAAAAGACCTAAAATTTTGTAGATTATAATATAACATCTATTATTTAAAACACCGATATCATAAATCGCTTCGACGTTGTAGAATATTTTATTGTTATTTCTTTAACGATAAACAAAAACATATCGAATACTTCAGTGAATATATCTGTATTATCATATATTTGTGATTAAATACATTCAACTAACGCATCGACATGTTTCATATATCTACGTAAAGCATCTAATAAATCTTAACCAGTAACTATTTTAATACTATCCATTTATCTGAAGCGGAATTTGGTTAAATTATAAATTATTATTACCATTATTATTCAATTTTAACTCATTTCATTCTGATTTGTTTGGAGTTTTCTGTGTAAATATCTTACATGCTACTTATTTTGAATTTACCAGATTATTTTTAAGCCATAGCTTAAAACATTGCTTGTTGACCAATTCCATCGTTTTCAACAAATGCAATATTTTCTTTTTGGAATCCAAGTGCTTGTCCGGCTTATTATGGGTCAATATTCGCTCCAGCAAATAAAAACTCCCATTTTTCTTCAGTACAAGATTCAACTAACTTTCTTATCTATTCCTATGTATATCTGCGAGAGGAATTTTCAGCACCATCAGTAGAAACAAAAAATGAAATTTTAGAGGGTTGTTTGTCTTTAGAAATTTGTTATAAATATGTTTGCATATTTGTAATAGCTTTTCCAAGAGAGTCATTTAGTGCTGTGCTGCCATAAGGCTAGTATGATCGTTTGGTCAGCTTTTTGCATCTTTTAACTGGTTAATGTTCGTATTTAATATGACATTTTCCATTAAATTGAATGAGAGTAACATTAACCTGGTTTTCTTATTTTTAAAGTTCCTGTAAGTAAGTGTTAAAACCACCAATTGTATCATTAATCAAATGACGCATACTACCGCTTTTATCAAGTATCGCTACGACTTCAACTGTATCTTTTGTTATCTTTTTTAATGCGCTGAATATTTATATTTTTCTGGATGCTAATTTTAAGAACTTGTAAATGTTATACATTATCGCTAACGTAGCTATTAATTTCACTATTTTTGATGACATCTTTGGTGAAGTGGGAAATAATATTTTGTTTAATATTGTTTTACAAACTAGTTTGAATATCTATCCATTTCATTTTTACACTATCATTTCTTAAATATTTCAGTATAATATTCAATCAATAAGTTGCTTTAATATGTCATATCTAATCTATACAACACTCACTAAATAATATTACAATCAATAACACTTTAAATCGATTACAATATTTAATTACTATTTGGGGAAGTTTAATTAAGTTGAAGTAATATATGAGTTTGTATTAATATGTCGTTTCGAAGTTCGTTTTGTTATCTTAAGAGGAAGTTTTCTTATTACAGTTGGAAAATTTACTAATAGTATTCATCGTTCTCTCGTTTGCTTATTTCTAATTTTTTCAACATTTCTTTGTGTTCATTATCTTCTTAGGTGTTTTTTCGTGGTTTAGTGGGTGTTGTTTAGTCAATATGTTTTTTAAGGATAGGGCTCCAGTATGGATGCATTTTCACGGTGTGGAAAATTTGTGGTTTAAATTTTGTTATATTTACATATAGCTTATATGATTAAAAATAATGTGAAATCATCACAACACACCAACTTTTTCGTACTTTGGCTTTTTGAAGAAGAACCAGGCCCACACGGCAAGTCCAATAACAAGAATAGCGAGTGGGATGGATAAGGCCAAAATAATTCCGGTGTAATTTATGTCAACGCATTCTCCGTCCTTTTGCTCGAAGTCTCCGAGGCACTTATTACATAAGTGGTCTCTGTTCATGCAGTACTTGCTTTGGAATTGGTAGAAAACGTCATTATCTGTAAGTGGTAACACTGATTGAACACCAGCGAGTTTTAAGTTCCAGTCTCTTTCTAAATAAACCTTTGGGAATTTATCCACACCAGAACCAAGGGTTGGACCATAGGTGAACTCGAATTTACCTTCTTTAAGTAAAGCTGAACTGGTAACTTTGCAGTCAACTGCTCCGAAAGCCTTGTTCTTTCTAACTTCTCCGCTCTGTTGGATGCAGCGAGATTCGGTGGTGTAGTTGCAGAGGTCATAACGGGAGGAGATACCTTCGCGTGGGTCGTGATCTTGACATTCATCGGTCATATCGAGGAAGTTGTTGGAGCGCATGAAGGCCTTGAACTCCTCAAAGTTCGATATTTTTTAGTTACCAAGGATCTTCTTGGAGGTACACAGACGAGCTGAGGTATTGTAGTCGAAATATGGATCAGTGGTGTAACCATAGAAATCGTGCACAATCTGAGAAACTGGAGAGTTAACACTAATGTAGTAGTTCTGTTCATACATTTGCTTAGTGGCGTCCCATATCTGAGTAGCTTTATCGGCTATTTCAATTGTAAGAAGAAGATTTTTGGATTATGAAAGCTTTTGTTTCAAATCCTTTATTGAGCAATTATTACAATCATGCTTGACCTTCTCAAGCAAATTGTAATCAACGGCCAGGTAATTGTTGTTGTAAGTTAAGCTCATGTTGTAGGTGAAGAAATCAGCCCAATCCTAACTCACAAATGTGTTCAAACTTGCAAGCATGGCGCGCATCCAAGTGAAAGTTGATTTTTCAGTCATTAATGCATAGTTTTCCTCTTTAAAGTTATTGTAGGTTGTTTCCAAGACTGTAATTAAAGACTGTTCGCTTGTGTTTGGCTTTTGATTCTTAATAACATAAAAGTCGTCTAAGCTGAAGAATAAACCTGGGTAGCTGCTGAACTGTATTCTTTACTTGTCAGTTGTCATCAATTTTAACTTGAGGTTATAAATCTTGAGTATTCTGTTGAAACTCATTTCAAAACCATTCCAGGATACGTGACTGAAGAAAATATCTTTTCCATCGATTGTTGGATACACTATACCTGAACAGTGAGTGGGAATTTGGTCACTAAAGACATTTTTGCTTTCAAACTTATCTAAAAGAGATTCATAATCCATCATAGAATTCAAGTAGTAAAAGTCAACCATTCTCTTATTACTATTTTTGGCCTTATTATAACCTTGCGTTAAACCTTCTAACCAAGTAAGAGACAGGTCAACTGACTTCCAAAAGTTTGTCTCAAAGTTGACCTCTTTGTTTTTGCTCTTTTCTATTTCATCCTTGAAGTAAGCAAGTTGATCAGAAACAAATGTTTAAAAGACAACAGGTGGATATTGTTCTTAACCAAATGCCATACCTGGGTATGAATTTTCTTAATAGTAATCGATTTCATCGGCTGTTAATATGCCTTCAGCATAACCAATTAATTTCATTTGATCTTTATCAGATAATTTTTCTGATAATATCGTTAATTCTAGTTCTTTGAAACCAGTTTTAGTTTTATCACCATTATATTGAGCCTA
Source organism: Hexamita inflata (assembly GCA_963988835.1). NCBI lineage: Eukaryota > Fornicata > Diplomonadida > Hexamitidae > Hexamita > Hexamita inflata. Next base: position 74,107 of record CAXDID010000108.1, read on the forward strand.
AAGGTGCATTTCTTTTCCAAATTTATCTTGCTAACTTATTTTATCATTTGAAATACTAAAATATTGCGTCATATTTATATCAGATGTCATATAGGCATATTATATTATTAACATTTAATGGTGGGTGTGGTTAAAATAAATTTTGACATAAATTTTTAATTATAATTAATTCTATAATTAATTTCATTTACATGTATTTGTGTCCCACTTGAATGAATGTGATACAGAACCAAAAGAAACGCGTTGAAATATAAATATTACACTAGCCAGGGTTAACGTATTAATATTATCAAAATTTACTCACTTTCTCCACTTAGCTTAATAAACTTATTTTTTGTTATTAAACTATTTAAGCTTGTCGTACACACTTTCTTTTTGATTTTGTTTCAAAACTTCAACATTTTCCTATTGTTTGGGCTCCTTGATATTTTTCTTTTGATATTCCATAATTTAATTTTAGTAATCATTTTATTCTTTGTAAAGTATTGGCCCACTATACATTTTCATTGTTTTATAAACCGCATGTGGCCTATATATTTGTTACTCTTCTAATCTATCAGAAAGCTTTTAAAATGTTCCACTTGATTAGTATCGTTTTATATTAATTACTTCATCATAATCACCAGTTTTTGGCGTCCCAATATTTTAATAATTTAAATAAGCAATTGGTTCTATATCTAAATGGAAGGAATTGTTAATTCTATTATTTTTACTCATTTATGAGAGGAGAAAACCGATACTATAATTTATATATTATAAGTATCATTTTAGTTTAACACTTCAATGAATCAAATATTGGATACTTTTTAGCACATCGAAAATGAACTTGCTGACGAAAAAGAAGCAATGATGCATTGGGCAACATTAAAATATAAGATTCTTAGTGATATGGAAATGTCAAAAGATAAACTTACAGGAGAATTAGAATAACAATTAGCACTCAGTTAAATGTTGTAAAAATAAATTACTGAAACCATAGAACCTTTAGATGAGGTTGTTCAAAGTGATATAAGGAAATATGAAAATGAAAACAAAATATTGCAATAATAAATACAACGATTATAAAAAATGATCGAAGTTTCAGATAAGTTATATTCAATGTAGTTATAATAAAAAGTCAAACAAGATATAGACTATGTTTTTAAGTGATATAATAAATTTTATTCTGTTAATGCTGCCGCAATAAACTGACTATAAACTGTTTAATATCTATAATTATAGTTTAATCTAATTTCTAATGTTTTAGTTATAACAAACCGTAAAATTTAGTCAATAACTACGATTCAATTATATCATTCCCATTGTAAATCATGAGAATTCGTAGATCCAAGTGATGGTCTGTATTCGAGGTAATCTTGTGATTTTATAAACTTACAATTTCAGTATATCATAAATGGATGATATTAATTATTATATTGTATTTCCACTTTAATGATAGTGTTGGCAACTAGTGTAAGTTTACTGAGCAACGCTATTAATATTGAAAGTCAACCCATATTTAAATCTAAGAATTTAAATGATATAAATTGCACTGAGAATTAAATTATATACGCTGAAATAATAGATAAAGAAATGACATTTTCATGCAAAAATGATGATTATGAAGGTGTAGCTATAGGGCTTGGCTGTTATTTGGCAGTATTGATTATTTTGTTTAGTGTATGGATTTGGTTCTGGTTTATTAAACCAACATAATCATGCTGTTGCAAACCTCGCACGTTAAATAACGTAAATCAGTGAGAATTATATCATTCATTATTACTCATGCAAGATTAGACAGTTTACGTAAATAGATTGTGTATTATTTAGTATTTATGACAATGCTATGTTTTTATGTGTTTTGGGACATTTTTGCATAATATTTCTATTAATCATATTTTAATAATTAATCAACAATTTCACTCCAATGAATATAGTGTTATCAACTAAGATAATATACGAGTTGTTTATGACATCTGTAAAAAACGTTAGAGTGAACTAGATTTCTGATATCGCAAATGCTTCTCCGGACGCGGACGCTGTGGTGACTTTTGACGAGTAAAGCAATCATTTTCATGTAAACATGAGCTGGGATCACAACTTGCTTTCTTAGGCCTTTTTGTGGGGTTTCGCAGAGGGGCACTCCATGAAGGCGCGAATAGTTGCTTTTCAGCAAGCGATCGCTTCTGTATTTACATTGGACCCGATTTCAGCCACCTTCTTGGAGAACCAATATTAGACCTTCAAGAACCAAGCCTACGCAGGAAACTTTCAATTAATCGAGTCCTTCATTCTGGGTCTGACTCAATCAACTGGCTTATCTTCCGAGGATTTGTTCATGCTGAACTGCTACTAATAATTTTACAATTTAATAGATTCAAACACTGAACGTACATTTATGCGCTTAAACTCGTTCCGGTCCGTCCACTAATTAAATGAACTCGTTTTTGCCCACTCCTAAAATGACTTCTTTAAACTAGGCGAGCACTACGTAGAAAAGTCCCTCGTCATGCACAAAGACGACGGGGACACGGTGCGGATGATATTCAAATCAAAACCTGGGCTCATGTTCTCCCCGGACATCTTTTACGTCATTCACAAGGACACACTGGACACAATCGAAAACATCACCATAATCGGCGCGCAATACTCAGTTAACCACAGCGTCATGAACTTCGGCATTGACAGATTCCCAAACGGACTCTGGATGATCTGCAACATTTTGGGAGAGCACAGAGACCCGGGATACGTAGACCACTTCCAATACCTCCAAGTGAGCCAGAAATGGATAGCCCACACCGACGGGAAAATCACAGAAACCACCGTCACACAGACGCAAATAATCAAGGGACACAGGATAGACGACGATCTGACAGAACAATTCAAAACAGACCGGAAACTGTTCATCTATGGAGTCCCCAGCGAATTCGAACCGCTCAATGTTGACGGAGCCGGCTTCGAGCCCGTTATACAAGCCTTTACTAAGAGCGACTTGAGCACATTGGAAAAGATTAAACTGTTCTATTTAGAAAACGATAACCAAATGGATTCGTGCGTCGGTGCCAGATATGACCTTAAAAGTGGCGAAAAATACGGGCAAGTTGATTTCAAGCTCAAAACAAACAATAATTTCAGCGTCATAATTCAAAACGGCTACAATCCCACCAAACAAAATAAGATTATTACCGATTCTACTCTCAAAAGCATTTTAGAAGTGGAGTAAATTATATAGCCATGTCCCGATGAAATATTAAACTGCAATTTTTGTAGCGATGAAAGATTTACAATTGAAAAAAGATGCACAACGTGTAAAAAAGAATATATACTAATGCTCTAAAATAAAGACTGTGTCGAATTCAGCTTTGTATCACCTATTGCAATCATGGGAGCTCATTTTGTAATACTTGTTGTTGGAGTAATAGTGTGGGTTTGGTGGTTCTTCATCAGGAAATGAGGTGAAATATATGACAAATATTATATTGATTGTAAACTGTAGTATTTTAGGGTTAATTCTTTTATTAATTTAATAATATATTACTAAAGAACACATATTATAATATTAGAAATCGAAAACATGAATATGATTTGTAGAAAGTTCAAATTTAACCCTTTCAATTTAACATAGCAGAACAATCACTTAAACTGCTATTCTTTAATGATATGTTCAAATATTATAAAAAATTAAACATGAATTAAACAGTTTGAGGTTTGTAATAAACGCACTATTAAACACACTTGTTGTTGCAATATTTAATATATAGTTCTATTACAGTAATTACAACGATAAATACTATTTTTACAATATAATTAAAAAACACACATTATTGTTATGATATTCTCCAATTCGTTCATATTTAGTACTTTTGCAATTATACAGAGGTTTCAAGTAGAGCTTAATTAATGAGCATTTTGATAAAATTAGTAAATACAATATCAACGTAAATACACAGTTATCTTTCATGAATACAACACTAAAGAATTCGAATATGGAACGAAAGAACGCTGTTGCGTTGTATTTGATATAAATACAGAAAAATATTGTTGTTAATAAACTATGTAATCTGATGTGTTTGTATACGCTGTTTTATATTATAAGTAGATGTTGTACATGATATTATAGCATTTGCATGTGCTATATTTCAACTTCACAAATATAACGACCGTGTAGTTAATTAAGCTTTTGTATCAGAACAAATTTATGAATATCTGCTCTGCATTGAAATATGCGTATTTTATTGATTTTTTGTTTTATTATACAAGAAATATATTAAAAGCGAGTTTACGATATATTTTAGTTAAGTTATTATATTAAATAAAAACACGAATTGTAATATTTGAAATATAAGACACAAATATGATCAATAAATAGTTCAAATTTAGCGCGGCCAAAGTGACATAGCATAATTATCACATAAAAGTTATTAATAGTCTAATTATATAAAAAACTAAAACTAAATCAAATAGTTTGAGGTTTGCGGTAAACGCACTATTAAACACAGGAATTATTATAATATTCGATTCATATCATTTTCAATGTGATTGCTACACTTCTAGTTATATTTGCATATTATTAAAAAACATGTATTATTTTCATGATATTTTCATAACGTTCATATTTAGTTCTTTAAAATCACATGAGATGTAACAACATAGTTTCCAATAAGACAACATTATATGCTATATATTCTGTAATTTTTGTTGAGAATTTTAGTAAGAAATAAAAACACGAATAACGTTAAATATACACAAATGTGTACACACAACTGAATACACTGAACCTCAAAGGAACTCTTTGAATAATCAATATGAGAACATTTAAATAATTTTCGTGCGTTCATGTTCCAATAGTTTACATGTATAATTACAACGGAATGTACTGACAAAATCGAATTCTATAAAAATGATAATTGAGAATAGATTAATGAATGCACGATTTTAAAGTTTGGCTGTTGATTATATATAAAGTCCTCACTCAGATCAGAAATCCTCTTTTCTACGCACATAATTGAGAGCTAAATATATGAATTGTTGAATACACAAATTATTTTAAATATTAATATTTTTAAGTCTTTTTTGTATACGCAAATACATTTATTATATTCTATTATTGTTTAATTATATATTATTACAGTACATGTAGTAATAATGTAAACTATATTATCTTCTATAATCGTTTTCAGAACTCTATAATTTAACGAACACACTACTAAATGCAACAAACAACTTCAAGTTGATAATGAAGACTACATCTTCTGTCAGAAAATCAAACACCTCAACAGTATTACAATGAAGACTATAACTGTTTCCCAAAAACTTACAAATATTTTTGTGTACGCCAATACTATCAAGTCTTCTTCCGTTACACAGCTAAATGTGCAAATGAACAAGATCAACCAGTTCACTGTGTTTGGAATCAACCACGAAAAACAGCTGGTTCATAACTCAGTGTTGAACATATCGATAGCGTTCCGCATCGTGCAGGGCTCCTTGATCTGCATCTACTGCGACGTGTACACTCAAGAATCTACTCTGGTATTCGTGGCCGCGGGCTAGAAGCTCTCTGGAATCTTGTTGAAGTTCAAGAAAGAAGTGAAGATTTACAACACCTCCGTTCAGTTCAGGTTCGACAGCGCGCAGTCGTCGGGTATCGTAAACGAGATAGCCGAAGCAGGTGTTTTCAAGATAATGAACACCAACATAACCGGATACGTGTACAGCACCAGCCCGAACAGCGGCTACATCGTCTCCAGCTCGAACGTTTCGGCCACCGTCACCGTGAGCCAGTCCATCGTCTGCACCAACATCGCCCAAGTCGCTGGATCTGGCGCGGTCTCCTTGACCGCCTCTTTCGTGCAGTCCTGCTTGCAAGTGTGCAAGGCCGAGAAGTACGTGTACGGTCTGTGCCTGCCGAGCCTCGTCCAAGGCCACGTTGAGAGCTCCAACAACTCCATTCTGTGTGCCGACCCCTTCGAGTACGACGGCGCGGACTGCGCGTGCAAGTTGGGCTTTGTTTTGAACGTTTCTGTCTGCATCGATATCGTTAAGAGCCTCACCACGTTGGACATCAACCTGGCTTCCAACGCCTCGTTCATCTTGGACACGCTCAAGAACAACGTGACCAATTTAGAAGCCACGATCCAGCAGAACTTCGACTTGAACAACCTGTACCTGAAGAACAACGCGACTTCCATCAACAGCAGGATCACTCTTTTGAATGACTCTTTGACGCAGCAGCTCTTCGACACGAACGCGAAGCTCACCGATGTGAACAACACCCTGACCCAAACCACCAGACAGCTCAGAACCGACCTGACCCAGACGAACGTAAACGTAAGCACTTTGATCGCATAGTATAACCAAGACATCGGCAGAATCAACACGACCCTTATCTAGAATAGCGATAAAATACAATAATAGAACGCTTTATAAACTATAACTTTTTCCACTATCAATTAATCCATTACCACCACTGCTGATTCCTTTAATACATTTAAATTATCAACTATAAATATAGATAACTAACAAACAACAAATTTAGCAAATCAGTTAATTATGATTCGTTAAACTGAATAATAAATAGTCAGTATACGTAATGATATTGTTGGAATGAATAATGCACTAACATATAGAGTTAACATTGCATCTTAAACATTATCCGCAAAAGCTAATACGGTTGATGTTTATAATAAAGGAACATATGATTACTATATAAATAATCTATAAAGTCAATTTAATGCTGCGAATTCTAGATTTGTAACAATAGCTTCTTCAAATATCAAATCTGTTTCTTCAACAGTTATTAGAGATTGCTCACCATGTGATAGATGCGCAAACCAATGTGCTGGTTGCTGTATACTTGCTACAAGAATATAAGTTTGTAACTAGTTAGATGTATGTACAATTTGTTGAATGATATTGGTACTTAACTCTTATCAAATTTATCACCTTATTATATTGTTTAAATAATATTATAATGAGATTTAAATGTAATAAATAATAATATAAATACTATATTATATATATATCACTTCACAGACGCAAAACAACTCGTTCGGGTCCGTCCACTAATTAAATGAACTCGTTTTTGCCCACTCCTAAAATGACTTCTTTAAACTAGGCGAGCACTACGTAGAAAAGTCCCTCGTCATGCACAAAGACGACGGGGACACGGTGCGGATGATATTCAAATCAAAACCTGGGCTCATGTTCTCCCCGGACATCTTTTACGTCATTCACAAGGACACACTGGACACAATCGAAAACATCACCATAATCGGCGCGCAATACTCAGTTAACCACAGCGTCATGAACTTCGGCATTGACAGATTCCCAAACGGACTCTGGATGATCTGCAACATTTTGGGAGAGCACAGAGACCCGGGATACGTAGACCACTTCCAATACCTCCAAGTGAGCCAGAAATGGATAGCCCACACCGACGGGAAAATCACAGAAACCACCGTCACACAGACGCAAATAATCAAGGGACACAGGATAGACGACGATCTGACAGAACAATTCAAAACAGACCGGAAACTGTTCATCTATGGAGTCCCCAGCGAATTCGAACCGCTCAATGTTGACGGAGCCGGCTTCTAGCCCGTTATACAAGCCTTTACTAAGAGCGACTTGAGCACATTGGAAAAGATTAAACTGTTCTATTTAGAAAACGATAACCAAATGGATTCGTGCGTCGGTGCCAGATATGACCTTAAAAGTGGCGAAAAATACGGGCAAGTTGATTTCAAGCTCAAAACAAACAATAATTTCAGCGTCATAATTCAAAACGGCTACAATCCCACCAAACAAAATAAGATTATTACCGATTCTACTCTCAAAAGCATTTTAGAAGTGGAGTAAATTATATAGCCATGTCCCGATGAAATATTAAACTGCAATTTTTGTAGCGATGAAAGATTTACAATTGAAAAAAGATGCACAACGTGTAAAAAAGAATATATACTAATGCTCTAAAATAAAGACTGTGTCGAATTCAGCTTTGTATCACCTATTGCAATCATGGGAGCTCATTTTGTAATACTTGTTGTTGGAGTAATAGTGTGGGTTTGGTGGTTCTTCATCAGGAAATGAGGTGAAATATATGACAAATATTATATTGATTGTAAACTGTAGTATTTTAGGGTTAATTCTTTTATTAATTTAATAATATATTACTAAAGAACACATATTATAATATTAGAAATCGAAAACATGAATATGATTTGTAGAAAGTTCAAATTTAACCCTTTCAATTTAACATAGCAGAACAATCACTTAAACTGCTATTCTTTAATGATATGTTCAAATATTATAAAAAATTAAACATGAATTAAACAGTTTGAGGTTTGTAATAAACGCACTATTAAACACACTTGTTGTTGCAATATTTAATATATAGTTCTATTACAGTAATTACAACGATAAATACTATTTTTACAATATAATTAAAAAACACACATTGTTGTTATGATATTCTCCAATTCGTTCATATTTAGTACTTTTGCAATTATACAGAGGTTTCAAGTAGAGCTTAATTAATGAGCATTTTGATAAAATTAGTAAATACAATATCAACGTAAATACACAGTTATCTTTCATGAATACAACACTAAAGAATTCGAATATGGAACGAAAGAACGCTGTTGCGTTGTATTTGATATAAATACAGAAAAATATTGTTGTTAATAAACTATGTAATCTGATGTGTTTGTATACGCTGTTTTATATTATAAGTAGATGTTGTACATGATATTATAGCATTTGCATGTGCTATATTTCAACTTCACAAATATAACGACCGTGTAGTTAATTAAGCTTTTGTATCAGAACAAATTTATGAATATCTGCTCTGCATTGAAATATGCGTATTTTATTGATTTTTTGTTTTATTATACAAGAAATATATTAAAAGCGAGTTTACGATATATTTTAGTTAAGTTATTATATTAAATAAAAACACGAATTGTAATATTTGAAATATAAGACACAAATATGATCAATAAATAGTTCAAATTTAGCGCGGCCAAAGTGACATAGCATAATTATCACATAAAAGTTATTAATAGTCTAATTATATAAAAAACTAAAACTAAATCAAATAGTTTGAGGTTTGCGGTAAACGCACTATTAAACACAGGAATTATTATAATATTCGATTCATATCATTTTCAATGTGATTGCTACACTTCTAGTTATATTTGCATATTATTAAAAAACATGTATTATTTTCATGATATTTTCATAACGTTCATATTTAGTTCTTTAAAATCACATGAGATGTAACAACATAGTTTCCAATAAGACAACATTATATGCTATATATTCTGTAATTTTTGTTGAGAATTTTAGTAAGAAATAAAAACACGAATAACGTTAAATATACACAAATGTGTACACACAACTGAATACACTGAACCTCAAAGGAACTCTTTGAATAATCAATATGAGAACATTTAAATAATTTTCGTGCGTTCATGTTCCAATAGTTTACATGTATAATTACAACGGAATGTACTGACAAAATCGAATTCTATAAAAATGATAATTGAGAATAGATTAATGAATGCACGATTTTAAAGTTTGGCTGTTGATTATATATAAAGTCCTCACTCAGATCAGAAATCCTACACGCTGATACGACTACACTGATATCAAATTGTTAATGATTGAGTGTTAAAATGATATTGGAATGAATACACGCTTCATAATTTTGATCAACTCATAAGTTCAATATTTTCAATTAATTTAGAAATATCTTAGTCAAAGTCATATCTTTTGTATACGCGACTTACACTTGGAATTTCTATAATCTTTATTGTAAAAGTACAATAATGTAATTGTTATCTTCTATACTAGTATTCAGCTCACTAAAACTAAATTTTCATGATTCCACTAAATGCAATAAACAAATATAAATTGATAATATTGACTATATATTTTGTCAAAAGTCCAAATAACTAAACAATATAGTTATGGATAATTCTTTCGTCATATCATAATAATCAACTAATATATTTTTGTACACAGACATTATGTAATCGTCTAAAGTATTACTTTAAATCGATTATGTCAATATCTTTGCTATTTTCGCAAGCAGCTCAGATTCTCAGTTGATTTATGAATCCACCGTTAACATATCGATAGCGTTCCGCATCGTGCAGGGCTCCTTGATCTGCATCTACTGCGACGTGTACACTCAAGAATCTACTCTGGTATTCGTGGCCGCGGGCTAGAAGCTCTCTGGAATCTTGTTGAAGTTCAAGAAAGAAGTGAAGATTTACAACACCTCCGTTCAGTTCAGGTTCGACAGCGCGCAGTCGTCGGGTATCGTAAACGAGATAGCCGAAGCAGGTGTTTTCAAGATAATGAACACCAACATAACCGGATACGTGTACAGCACCAGCCCGAACAGCGGCTACATCGTCTCCAGCTCGAACGTTTCGGCCACCGTCACCGTGAGCCAGTCCATCGTCTGCACCAACATCGCCCAAGTCGCTGGATCTGGCGCGGTCTCCTTGACCGCCTCTTTCGTGCAGTCCTGCTTGCAAGTGTGCAAGGCCGAGAAGTACGTGTACGGTCTGTGCCTGCCGAGCCTCGTCCAAGGCCACGTTGAGAGCTCCAACAACTCCATTCTGTGTGCCGACCCCTTCGAGTACGACGGCGCGGACTGCGCGTGCAAGTTGGGCTTTGTTTTGAACGTTTCTGTCTGCATCGATATCGTTAAGAGCCTCACCACTTTGGACATCAACCTGGCTTCCAACGCCTCGTTCATCTTGGACACGCTCAAGAACAACGTGACCAATTTAGAAGCCACGATCCAGCAGAACTTCGACTTGAACAACCTGTACCTGAAGAACAACGCGACTTCCATCAACAGCAGGATCACTCTTTTGAATGACTCTTTGACGCAGCAGCTCTTCGACACGAACGCGAAGCTCACCGACGTGAACAACACCCTGACCCAAACCACCAGACAGCTCAGAACCGACCTGACCCAGACGAACGTAAACGTAAGCACTTTGATCGCATAGTATAATCAAGACATCGGCAGAATCAACACGAACCTCATTGGCCACAGCTCCCTCATCTCACAACTGGACTAGAAACTCACCCAGAACACGAACGAGCTCAAAACCTTAACAAAAACGGTGAGTGATAATTTGAACGCGTTTAAGGACAGCTCAACCACAATAAATAATTAACAAACGGCTGAAATTGCAAATTAATTATCACTCATCAGACAGATAAACGCTTCAGCGATGAGCGTCCGCGCAGATTTAACGAATGTTAACAACTACTTAACAGGCAGAATAAACGGATAAGATTACACCATCTCAACTAAAGCCAACACAGCTGACGTGTACGCAAAAGGAACCTCCGACTGGTACATAAACAATATTTAGGGATAAATTAACGCACTTAATAACAGAATATCCGGTGTTACCGCCTCTACTATCACCTCAATCAGCTCAGTCATTGTAAAAGACTGCTCACCATGCAATAACTGCGCTAATCACTGCGGCGGATGCTGCGTTGACAGATCAGCTATCAGAGTATGCGACAACACTGGATGTAAGATTGTGTGATCTTTTTTGAAACTTACATATAAATTTATAGACACGTTTATTAACAAAATAAATAATTGTTTACCTTTCACTTATTCATTTTTATATTTCATTTGTGGAGTGAAATATCGCTCAATATATGTAGCACAGATTAAACTGTTATATAACTGATGGAGAATCTATAAATAGATATATAATCTATAGATACCTATTTACACAGTTATTTACACACCATAATCTTAAAGTTGGAAGTGTATTGATATATGCCCAAATAATACGGTAATATAAATGTACAGGCTGTATTAGAGAATAAAAATTAAAAGATTATAAAGATTTGAAAAATTAAAGTGATTGATTGCATTATTGTCGTGTGATACATTTTTATATATTTGTAAATGAACCACTCCTCGAATTAGAAATGATTGCTTGTATTCTATCACAATAATTTTAAATCCAGAATGCAATTCGTGAATAGAACGTATTATGGATTCCCAGCGCTTAATTACAATTTGAATATTAATTAATTGCAACCGAATAGGTGTTTTAGCTACATTTTCTAGGTTATGCTGAAATTCGGAAATCGTTAAAATATTTTGCCTTTTCCTTCCCGTATGGATTGTCGGATACCAATTAATATAGTGTTAAAAGCAACTCTTAAACGTATTAAGTAATAACTGAATAGTAAAATAATAATTAGCGAGTAAAATTGCTTTAATAAGAGTCTAACACCGCGTACTTGTTTCTGCAAGTAAATTCTCAATATCAATATAAAAATATTGAGTTGGTTTGTTAATTAGTCGAAGATGAGTATATTTTAAAGTTCGACTTAGAGTATAAATGCAACAACAAACCATTTTAAAAACTTAAGGACACTAATGAACTGTTGTGCACACTATAGGGAAATAACTAACACAACTATTAGCTCAGTTCGTGTAATATGATGAACAATAATGAACTCGTAGGCGAAATTTAGGTTAAATCTGTTTAAATTAAACTGACAAAACTTATTATAAACTATATCCCCTAAGTAATATTCGCAATTATTAATATCATAATTCAAATAATAATTGGAACAAAATTAGTACAAAAAATTTAAAATACAAAAGATCAGTCCCTTTTTAAACCAGTAAAATTCACTTTCAAAAGCTTTATTGTTTTAATTACATCTTACAAAGTACCACTTATTGCAGTCGTAACCTTCTTCATACTTCTATTAATATGCTCTTTAGTTCTAAATACATATAATACCAAAAATAACTTCAAAATAAGCTAAGAGGAGTCAGAGATTAGCAAAGAGTTCCACAGCAAATAGATAATGAGAGAATTTACTAGTTGCATGACTCAGTCAGATTTAGAAACAACACGATAGGATGAGAAAAGTGAATGAAATATAGTTTGATAATTTATATACACGTATATATGTTAAAAATAAAAACAGAAAACTTATAATCAGTTATAGATTATAATCAATCATAATTTTCATCCTATTTTACATCTTCTACTTTTGTAAGTTAATTAGATTTTTTTACCCTTCTTGGTTTTTATACTAAAAATGCTATAACAAATGTTAAAAATAGTGACCAAAGATTCCATATTTATGTAGGAACAGTAACCAAAAACAAAATTAAATTTATTCTAACTTTTCTATTTTTAATAGAATGCCTATATAAGTTTTTAAGTTTAACAGTAGCATAATTATTGAGGGTGTTTGTTGTAACATTTGTAAAGTCGATTTTTTCATTAGTAATTATTTAGTATAAAAAGAAATTATTTAAGCACATTAAAACTATAAATAGAATAAATCGTCTTAATTGCTTCAAAAGTTTTCGTTCAATTATGTATAATGGAATATTAACAAGTTATCCAACTTCGCACGGGCCTATTTCAATATTTTAATTTTTCACAAAATCTGAAAATTCTGTTATTCTGCATTTACGCTCAGACATATTATGGATTTTATAACTCATGTTGTCACATTGATAATGCAATTTAAATTTTAATAGTAATTAGTTATGATAAACGAAACACGAAATAGAGGGAACTGAAAAGTTTGGTACTGATTTTAATATTATATCTCCTCTATTACTTTTAGTTGCTCTAAGTGAAATAGGAATAATTTCATTTGAGTATACAACATCTACAATGGATAAATTAGTTATGTTTTCTTCTTGTAAAAGGCATTGTTTGGGTAATTATTCTATCATAGTGATAAATGATTTCTTATTATCGATAGAATCAAATCCGTAGTACGTTATGTTATTTTTTTCAATTTATCTGCCATTAAATAAAAGTTTTTCCTATTGGCTATTACAAATTAGGTTTAGAGATTTTACCTAATGAAATTAGGAAACGAATACTTAGTATTGTTCTATGTATATGATTTATTGTATGGTATATTGCAAGAGCATGTAATGGAGTGGGAAACTTGCTATTATTGCATTGAAGTAAAATAATATACATGAAATTAAATATATATAATTGAACTGGAATATTTTCATTTTGTGTTAGTGAGTTGTTTGGTGAGTTGTTTGACGATTTCTCTTTGTACGAGTACTTCAATGTCGTCTCTGAAGTATTGTTTGTCTGTGGTGGTCCATATTTCGTCAGTGAGTTTGGTTGCGTTGTTTGGGTTGAGTGCGACGCATTCTTGTACTTTTTTGGTGAGTGTTTCGTCTGGCTGTTTGTAAAGGTGTGCGAACGCTTGGCACACTAGTGCTTTCAACTGTATGTAAGTTATTTTGAGCATTTCCATGATTTCGTCGACGTTGTTTATTATCTCCTCGTACAGTTCTTTACCTTATTTGCCCTTATGTTCTAAAAGTGAGTTAAATTCTCCTACTGTCATTAAACTCTCATCAACAAATAAGTGCTCTTGAATGTCAATCCATTAGTGTTGTTGTTTTTGCGTTTTGGATTTGCCGATTATTCCGCCCATTAAACGGGCGTAAATCTCTCGCGCGTCGTCCAGTTGCTCGTTGTTGGGCCGAATTTGGCCCATTTCGCGCCTGAACTGCTCCCTGATTATTTCAAACTGAGCCGCGGTTATCCCCGTCTCGTTCTGTTTGTTCGGCTCCTCCTCCCGTTTGTTCAGAATTTACAGTACGTTTTGGTTCATCTGGAGTGGAACAAGGTGGAATTGAGGTTTAAAGGTGGTGGAGGTGGTGTTGTTTATATTATATTTTGCATTAGTTAGATTATAAGGGGGTAGGAGATTCTCTATTCTTAAATTGGACAACTGTTATTTAATAATAGCGGTCAAAATATTTGCGAGTTCATGGTCTAAAAATGCGCAATTGTAGATATAAATCAAAATAACATTAAGCTTGTCAGTCCACTATTTGATCATTTTTTGTCAGTTTAAATATAATAATTTAGGCGATATCACCATTATATGCTTAAATACAATTAAATACATGATAATCGTCATATTTCTTTCATTATTTGTGGAGAGTGGAAGTACTGACAAGCCTTAACATGATTCCGTTTCAAATTAATTAATAACATAAAATAAACCTCTCAACTCAACTAATTTTTGACCGCAAAAAATACTTCAATTAATTAAATATTTAATTAATCTTATGATATCAAAACAAATAATATAATATATCAAAACAAAAATCAGTTAAAGACAGAGAGGAGTATATTATTGAGATTCGGGGTTGTGGTTATCTTCGAAAGGAATGTTGGTTTCTTATTGGTTAAGAAAGGAAAGGAAATGTGATGATTATAAAAAGGGGTGACAAGTATAGACGTAATAACTTTTACCACTCCACTACATAATGTCAGACACCTCAAATTTACGTGGGCTCACTGATGATGAAAATTAAAATATTGAGGAGATTGCCAAAGTTAAAATGGAATAAACTGAATATAAAAGGGAAGTAAACGCCTGTTCCAGAAGTTAGTCACCTTAACCCATGGAAACTTATGATTATAATTAAGCATTGAAGAATTTTAACTCGACAAAAAAAGAAATAGAGACAAGACGTGTGTAAAGAAATGCAGTGCTAGAACTAAATTATCAATATAAAATTGAACTCGCTAACATGATGATTGAACCGCTATTGAAACTCAGAAACCAATATTTAACCCAATACCAAGATCCGACTCTGAATTATTTGAATTTTCAAAAAATGATAAAAGAAGTCGATAATCAATATCAAATTGAATTAAATTAGATGATGAAAGATCCGACACTGGATTTAAATATTAAATATCACAGTGACTTAGATTAATTAGTCAACAATTAACAAGACTAATAATGGGTTTTTTTAAAAACTACAAGAAAATCTATTTGAATAATCAAACACATCGGCTCGCACTTTTATTGATGAATCAAAAAGCTCAAAAACCGAATTCTCATCAACTTAGAAATCGACAAAAAAACCCAGAAGACGATTCATCTAACAAATCGGTAAGTAATGTACCTAAGTCGTTATGGACTTTTGAAGAATACCTGAAAATTACTGAATTTATTTGGTTCAATTTATAGCAAAACAATATTAAATTTGATTACGAGCAACTGGCAAGGCAGCTTAATGGTAGAAGTCTTAGAGCATGCAGAGACAAATGCGGAGTATTAATGAAGAAATTTAGTGGAACTTGGAATGTGTAAGATGTTATAAAAATTAATAACTGGTTCATAAATAACAAATCATTTTCTTAGTTAATTAATCTAAAAATCATTGAAGAAATGAATATCTAATATACTTCTGAACAACTTGTTGACTTGTTGGCATACATGAACAAAAAATACAAGTATATTGTAAATGAAATCTCTTATTCAACTGACTTCTAAGTTGGTTCCAACGCGCTTGAATAGCTTCAATCCTTTATCGAAAAGACAGAGAAAAATCAGCAAATTTAGACAGAGAAAACAGGAGATTTTAGTGAAGATGAAATCAAAACGGTTATTTCCTGGGCATAACATACCAATTCTTACTAAGTTTATCAAAGAAATGTAGATGAAGAAATAAAAATCAACAAAAGTGTTAATGATATTGTTTCATATTTGAATTATAATGGTATATTGTGCAAATTGTGTGTTGACGAACATGGAGTACCTGTTTAGTTCGAAGTGAAGAAGTGAAATAAAAATATTTATGATGATTTCAAACTATGATTCTCACTACTATTTGCTCAGTAATGCTT
This sequence comes from Hexamita inflata, assembly GCA_963988835.1. Lineage (NCBI taxonomy): Eukaryota > Fornicata > Diplomonadida > Hexamitidae > Hexamita > Hexamita inflata. The sequence continues at coordinate 90,801 of CAXDID010000108.1, forward strand.
TTTGTAATAAAACTACTATATATGAGTTAATTTATTCTCAGTTTGCTTTGGACATGATAAACATTGAATAACATCAATATAATCTTAATAAATAAAAATGCAAATTACTACGAGTTGGTTCATAATAATTTTAATTGGCCTTTCAATGTAAACTTTTATTATATTGATATTTTAGTTAAAAATGATAATTATAATTTTTCTCTAACAATTATTGTCTAGGTATTGATCAAATATCTTGAGTTATAGCGCTGGTAAAGAATTAATAATTACTCAAAACGATTAAACTCATCAGCTGGTGAAAGTTCTCAACGTCAATATTTACTCAAATTTATGATTTTTTGATTGATACAAATGTGTTATCTCAAAAACACAAGTATCAACCTGTTTAAGTTGATATTTGTCACTTGCTGACGAGGATAGTATTTATGAGCAATAAATCTGGTCATGTAAAATAAATATATGAGGTATGCAATAGTTCGCCTGAAAATCTAAAAATATATCTAGAGGCTATAAATAATGAAGGAAAATAGTTGTTCCTTCTGAATTTCCAAAAGTTTTAGATGTTGATGCAGGAACTTTATGAGCGATTTCATAATCTAAGAATCATTACAAGTTATAATAAATTATAGTTAAACTAATTATATACTATTGTAGAGGATATATTAGATTAGATAAATGAAACTGATATTCGTAAAGAAACAAAACATTTCATTGTTTTTGACGTAGCGTATTATAAAAATTTCTTAAACAATCTCACTTCACTATTTTATATACATTTAATTTAATATATTTACCGTTTTGCTTAATTATTTTAATATTCTATTGTATTATCTCAATTTTGTAAGCTAATTTATCAATAAATTTATATATACGTTATAAATTTGTTATTTATTGTGTGATTTTCGAATGCAATTAATATATTTCGTCTATTATAGCAAAATCTGATGAATTATCATATTCTTCTGCTATTTAGCATAAATTAGATACGTTTTAATTAATAATGATTTGAAAATGTGTTGTAGTATCGCATGAATATATAGAACTAGAAGAAAATGATATTTGCTATAAGGGTTTGAGCAAAATGTGTTTCATGAATGGGGTGAAGAATAAAGGTATTTAGTCAGATAAACTAAAAAAACACATTTTAATTGTGTATATAATATCATATCACAATAACATGAAATGTAGATTATTAAATCACTTTCGAACGGATTCTAATTACAGTTGTATACAAATTGCAGTTGTAAAACTGTATTAATGTCATTGTGTTGATAAATATTTTCAACATTCACTCTAATTATCCTTGAAGATGAGATGTGATGTTGAGATTTAGTTTGTGGTAGCATTTTTGTGTCTTACTGAGTTTGGATTAGATTGTCATGGATTAGGATTTGGGAGATGAGAATATAATTGAGCCTTTTCAGGTTACAGTTAAGATCAGTTAAGCGAATCATTTTATTATTAATCATTTTAAGATTTGATTGATTTATTATTTTTCAAATTTGAATACAAACTAAACTAGAGTTGTTATGATTAGTTGAATATGTTGCTACTTGATTACCTCGTACGTTCAAAGGCAGTAATTTATATTAGAGATCACTTGGATACACATACACTGTACAAATATATTCATACTATCACACCGTAAATTACGTCTATACTGGTCACCCTTTTTCTCTGATCATCACATTTCCTTTCTTTTCTAAACCAATGATCCTCTCTTACAAATATCTCGCACGGCGTTATCACACGTCAAACCTCCTCACAGACTCTCTGTTAGCTCTTTTGGGCTAATGGAGTTTGTTTTGGAGATATTTTTGTTTTGATAACTTTTGGTTGAGTAGGTACTATCGTTGAGAAGGTATATACTATCGTTGTAAATATATGGAATACAAATGTAAATTGTGTAACAAATTAGTATATTATATAATATTAGTATATAACTATAGTGAGATTTGTTTATTATATTTGAAATTATATATTTATATTTCATTTATAAATAATTATAAAAACATGTGATAGATAATTGGAATATTATACGTTAATATTAATCTAATTCTATATTTACACTCCTCAAATGATTTTCTACTTAAACACTTTAATGGAATTGACAAGATCGAACAAAATTGAATAATTCAATTGTTATACAAGTTTAGCAGATATAAATTTGTATGCAGATACATAATTTATAATAGTAACCATCCAAAGCACTCAAAATCCAGCTTGTGATATTCCACATAGTATTAAGGTTACTCTTCAAATAGACGTTCTTGGGGCTTACGAACCATATGTTTATGTACGTGACTATGATTATGCAACGACTTCAACAATTCGTTTGAAGTGCAATGATGCATCATGTTCTACTATTGCAAACTCCGCTTCTGGAATTATCTATATCGAGTCTAAAACAAAAGTAACTAAGATTCCGGTAGGGTCAGTAAGAATATCAAGGGGAGTAGCTGAAAATTGTTTCAATGATAACGAAACTTTTGTTGAATTATAGTAAGGATCTGTTGTTCTAAACACAGTACCAACATTTAATTGTCTAGACGATATAGCAATATTTTCTAATGGTGTATGGACATTAAAGCCCGTCCACGCAGCTAAGTTATATATAACATATTCTGATGATACTATGTCTATTCATCAAGATTTGATTGTTGGTATTCAAGCTAATATTGTGGAACCAACTTCTCAAGTTATAGTCTCATCTATTCCCGTTAAAATAAAGTTATCCAATCCCACAATTTCCACATGGTTTAACTAAAGTATCGTGAATGGTATTCCTTCAAAAGATACAAAATATTTTTAGTTTGATTTGTTTTTTATAACCGATATTTTATAGCCTACCCCAATAATGAAAGTAGCACAAGTAAAGTCAAACTCCTACACATTAAGTGGTTTCCTGAACCGTACACATCTATTTCATTACAAGTTATTAACAATGGATTTTTTATTAAAAGAGTATTAGGACCACTAGCATCTACTTATAATGCTCAAATTGTAGCTTAAGGTATAACATCGATATATATCGCATATATTTTTTCTCCAAAAGATAACTTATAAACAAAATATTTTAGAATGAAGTTAGTTGTAATGTCGCCATCAGTGCTTCTTTCTTGACAATCCAATACTAAGTTCTTGTAAATTGCGTTTTGCGAATTAAAATTGTGAAAGTTTACTAAGTTCTATCTAGAATATGACTCAAAATGACTTGAATATTTAACTAATGTATTATTATTACATTGGCTCTACACTTGTAGCAAACTCTTCCCGTTAAGTAACAACGTTTTTAGACTCGTGGTTTTCTTACCTTTGACAATTCAACATAAACGCTTAATATTATAATTTCAACTAATTAATACTCCAAAACATGTGATCTATCTAAAAATGATTAAATTACAGTTAAATTCATTTTAGGAAATACAACTATAAATCCCCTTTTGTAATCATTAATTATAGATTATGTGCCTGGAGTGTAAAATTTTTCAATAAATAACATAATTATAGTGGGATAACCAGAAATAAAGATTTAATTTTATAAGTAAGGAATACTGATTGATGCAGTTGCTTTAGACAACTATACTTTAAAATTAACAAACAATTTGTTCAATACACAATTGTATATTATTATCAAAATACTAGCGATCAATTTAGCTATAGTGCTTTTATATCTAGTTTGGTTATTCTTTATATATCCAAAAATCAATCGTTGCCTGCAGTCTAAATCAAATATAAAACACTTATAATTACCTGAAGATGACGAACAGTGACAAATTTCAAAATAAATATATTCTTACCGATTATAATCGGAATAATTTTGAGCGGGTGACCATTTTGATCCTTTTGATCTCGCCTATTTATCCACTCACTTAACTTTCATTTCTTTTCGTTTATACTAGTTCAGTATCGTGTTCTAAACCTTTGATGACATCAAAGGTATGCTCCTTCATCTAGAAGAAGCGCCTTCTGAAGAACGGGTCAATGCTCGATTCTCCTGTGCCTTTATTTGGTTTCGTGCTTTAGTTTTTATTGATCTGTTCCTATTGGGCTGTTCCTACTGAGGTAGGTTCTGTAAATTTCAATAAATATAATATTTAAAATTTTAGATTATTTAGTATTGTTAAAAGGACTCACCTTCTGATGGTAATCACGCCGCTGGCGAGATATCTGACCCATGGAGTGGCTTCGTATCCGCTTTTGTCGTGTATCTTGAGGTATCTGACGTTGATACCGCTGAGGGAGTAGTATGGGATGTCGAATTTGACGGTGATGGGTCTTTTGGTGTATTGGGTGAGTTCTTCGCTCATGACTCTGCATGTTGGGAGTCCGAAGCTGGCAACGAGCGTGGCTGTTTGTTTTCCTGGCATTTGTTTGATGGTCCATTCGAGGCATTGCATTGGTGGTCTGTATTTGGCGACTCCGACTGATGGTCTGAATTCTGGAGTGTCTGCGTCAACTGGTACTGGTACTTGAATGACGATTTCTCTGGCCATGGATTTGGATTTGTAGTTCGTTTCTATCTTGATGTTGTAGCTGAATCCGTTGTGGTTCTTTGTTTCTTGCACCTGGCACACGATGGTTGGCTTCCTATTCGGCTGGGTGATTCTGTAGCTCAAAAGATCAAATGCACCGTCAGGAGGGATGAAGGAAATTGTTTTGTCCTCCTCAAACTGGTTCAGTTTTACGCATTAGTGGAGTTTTACGTCCTCGAGGTCGATGTTTTCCTGTTTGGCTGCGTTTTCGTTCGAGGGGTCGAAATTTTAAGCGTTTCCAAAAGCTGCGTCAAAACGGACGCGGTCGTTCAGGCCCAGTTTCAGGTTTGGCATCCCAGTGAGTTGTGAGCGCATTTTGAAGGCGCCCTTAACGGTGGATGCTAGTACCTTGCCCTCCTGGGTCATGATGAGGTCGAGGTTCTCAACGACGTCGAGGTAGGCCTCGTTCTTGCGGTACTTGATGCCCTCCTTACGCCACGAGACGAGGCCGGTGACTGCTGGCGGGGCGGCCATGACCTGCTGCTGCTTCTTGGCGGTGATCTTCTCAATTAAGTTGTCCAAGAGAGAGCGCTGTTGAATGAAGGCCTTCAATACATCAGGCTCAAGCGTTTACGGGTAGCCGTAGTCCATCGTTTCGTCCAAGAGCTCGTAGACGATCGTGATGTTGTCCTGAATGGCCTCCTCGGTAGCCTTGTCGAAGTAGGAATTGAACACCTTCGCAAGCTGGTTCAAATACTCGATCATGACGAAAGCATTCGCGTCTTATACACTAGCACACGCGTAGTGCAGACCATAATGCTGAGTGTGGGCGTAAATGACACCGTTGGCCTCGAAAACAGGCGCGACGAAGTTAGCCTCGGCATCCTCTTGGTGGATAACACGCTCACCAAATTCTTGCATAAAACCCTTCGGCAAATCAGCACGATACTCACGCACGGCGATTGGTTAACCCTTTGGATTCAAAATAAAACAAGCTGAAATCATGGATTTGAAATGAAGTGGATTTATCTTTATCGTTCAAATAAAGTAAAATCAATAACTTTTCCAAGAAATTTGTCCCAATGCTTTTTTGATCTCAAGAATAACGCTGATTTGAATAGACGCCATTTACAACCAGAGTTAGCGTAGCACTATAACTCGCTTTATTATCTAATAATTAATGAAAAATGAAATAATATAATAATAACTTAATAACCAAGAAAATTATAGTATATATTAATTGCTTATGTTTTCACAAGTCACCTATATCAAAGTTAAGGAGATCTAGGACTTTGAGTTGATAGGAAGCAAATATTTTCTGTTCAATTTAACATTCAGTTTGTAATAAAAACTTATGTAGTGATAAAGTTTAATCATTATAAAGTTAAAGAACAGTGAAAAGACAGATATTGAAGAATAAATACTTAAACTCTAATTTGACAAAATTTTGAATTCTATCAAATAGATTTAAAGCTTTAGTAATGAATTGTTGAGGGAAGTTGTTGTAATATGATTTATTAACATCAACTAGACACTCAAAAGGAAACAGAAAGTTACAATCTGTCCCATATGAGGTCGCCATACCTGTAAAGGAGTGGAATAAATAGCTGATCACAATTTTTAATAATATAGAAATTTTTTCACTAATTTACAAAAATAGAAATACAATTTAGGAATTACTCATTACAGTTTTACAATTTGTACATGATAACATACACAATGTAAACATTTTTCATTTTGGTCATTTCTGCGATTAATTGAAGAACTCTTAATTCTTAAACTCTTAAATTCTTAAAACATTGGAAACATAAACTAGATTCTTTTATAGGTAACTTAGTTATTAATATTTTGAGATAATTAATTTCAATTGATTACAAAACAGTTATTATATCTTAAAATAGACCAAAGTGTATGAAATTATTTTACGAAATAATAAAATACAGAACAGAATAAAAGATTATCGTATAAAACATTAAATAAATGCTTTCAATGATTTCACAGGTCGCCTATGTCAAAGTTTAGCAAGTCTAAGACTTTAAGTTAATATGAAGCAAATATTTTTGGTTCAATTTAACAATCTGTTTGTTGTAAAAACTTGTAAACAGATATTTTATTGTCGTTATATAGTTATAGAACAGTGAATAGGCAGATATTGAAGATAATATATTTATATTCATATTTAACAAAATTTAGGATTTTGCCAAATAGAATTAGAGCTTTAAATAAATGTTGTTGTGGAAAATTATTATAACATGCTTTATTAACATCAACTAGACACTCATACGGAAACAGATTGTTACTATCTGTCCCATATGAGGTCGCCATATACCTGTAAAAAAGAGTGGAATAAATAGTTGATCACAGTTTTTATAATATAAAAATAAGTAAAACATTGTAGAATAGTTTACAGATTACCGTATTTGGCCATATTTGGAATTACTCTTTTTATAATTGTATATAAGAATACACCGTTGTAATTTATTTCTTGTGATAATTCTCAAAGTTGTTCAAAGTCTCTTATAAATTTTTCAGTTTTAAAAATTGGAAACATAGAGATTAAATAATATATTGAAATACAGGTGAAGCAGACGAGTATATAAATTGATTTCAATTGATTCATAAATAAATTTGTATATATCTTATAAACTTCATTGAATCATCTTTGCTCTACTAATTCTAATTGATTATGTGATAATATCATCCAATTTATCTTCAATGTTTATACCACTTCAAGTAAATGTTCGTGGCGCGGGACATTTATTCCGAATACAGGTAAATCATTGGCCCGCAAGAAAATGTTACCACTTAGCAGCAGCTCACCAACTAAATTTTTAGCAAAATAGCTAATAGTGTAAAACCAGCCTTTCGCGAATGTTGTTATCAGATTTGCCAATATTTGGCTCATTCTTACTTAAGTGATGCTCCAATCCGTATTGATGACTTTATAGAGCAATCTGGGTCTAGACTGAATCCGGCCCAATTTGCGTATTTTTAAATGAGGGTTCTCGAGATGCTTGATTTCAAAATATTGTGAAGTCATTTTCATTGGTAATTAATATTATGTTATATATTTTATAGAATAATTATATTGTATTCTCATTCGTTATTCCACCATCATCTTCTGATGGTGATTACGCCGCTGGCTAGGTATCTGACCCAGGGTGTGGCTTCGTATCCGCTTTTGTCGTGTATTTTCAGGTATTTCACGCACACTCCGGAGAGGCTGAAGTATGGTATTTCAAACTTGACTGTGATTGGTTTCTTGGTGTAAGCGGTGATTTCTTCGCTAAGAACCCTGCACAGTGGTAGTCCGAAGCTGGCTGTTAGTTTTATGCTTGCTTTCCCGGGTACTGATTTGAGCACCCACTCCATGGCTTGCATTTGCGGTTTGTATTTCGCGTCCCCCTGTTGGCATTTGAACACGGGGGTGTCCGCGTCAATTGGAACGGGGACGTAAACGGTTATTTCTTTTGCGATGGTGGATTCTTTGTAGTTGGTGTTCAAAACGAGGTTGAATTGCAACCCGTTTTTGTTGTTCACCTCTTGAATGTTAACGCTGATGACCGGTTTCTTGTGTGGTTGGTTTATTCTGTAAGAGAGCAAATCGAACGAACCATCTGGTGGGATGAAGGAGATCGTTTTGTCCGTTTCAAATTGGGTTAAACGAACGCATTAATGGAGCTTGATATCCTCAAGCTCAATTAGTTACTCCTCTTTCGGCTTGTTTTCGAGTGAGAACTCGGGCTGCTACGCTTGTAAATGCTGCCCGAAGGCCTGCTCGAAGCGGACGCGGTCATTCAAACCTAATTTGAGGTTGGGCTGGCCAGAAAGCTGCGAACGCATTCTAAACGCACCCTTTATTTATTATGAGAGGATTCTGCCCTCCAAGGTTGATATGGCATCTACTTATTCAACGACGTCAAGGTAAACCTCGTTCACGCGGTACTTAACACCCTCCTTACGCCAGGAAACCATACCAGTAACCGCTGGGGGAGCTTACTGTACACGCTACTGCTTCTTCTTCATTATCAAGTCCATTAACGTTGCCACTTGACCGGATTAAATGAAAGCCTTCAATACATCTGGCTCAAGAGTTTACGGGTAGCCGTAGTCCATCGTTTCGTCCAAAAGCTCGTACACCAAGTTCACATTCTCCATCAAATTGTCCTCAGTGGCCTTCTCGAAGTAAGAATCAAACACCTTAGCCAACTAATTCAAATACTCAATCAAAATGAACATATTCGCGTCCTAAGACGTAACACAGCCGTAGTGCAAAGAATAATGCTGGATATGCGCGTAGACCAAACCATCGGCCTCAAATATTGGTGGGACAAAAGTTCCCTCCATTTCTTCTTGGAATACCGCACGATTAATAAAGACCTCCAAATACTCTTTTGGCAAATCATTACGATACTAACGCAACGCCAGTGTTTCCCCTCGTGGATTAAGTACAAAACATGAAGAAATCATTTGGAGAAGTGGTGATTGTGATTTTACTGCATATATTTTAATATCATACGAATTCCACATCTAACGTTTGACAGAGAGATGTAGTTTTCATCCTAACTCGGAAATATTGTATAGGATAATAATGAAATTCTGACTATAAGTCGTATTTTTCAAGATGACCTGGGTCTCAAGCAATTAATTGGTGTCATAGATTTGCAAAATTTAGAAATAGATGCTCTACGATAATGTATTGAAGGAAATGACATTGCTCGAATAAATACTATTTGTACATAATATGAAAATAACTTTGCCTAAAAAGTGTATGACGAATGCGAATTGAATATCAAAGCATTTTAAAATTAAGATAATGTTGATGATTTGTGAGTTATTTTATAATAATTACTGTTTGAGCTAACATTGATCTATATTGATAGAACAATAAAACTTATAATGTTTGTACACACTTAGTTTTAGAAGTTGATCCACAATTTTGATTTTTACAAAGGTCATCTAAAAGAAACTTACAGACTAAACAAAGTATCGCAAGTTGGTATATTAATTAAATTTAAATCAAATTCTAAAGTTTCCACACCTTCGTTAAATTTTCAAATGGTAAATCCAGATTCTATTCTGTATAGACTATTATCAGTTCGGGGAATGAAACCTGGAACCTAAATTGATATACCAGAAAACGAAATAACAGAGCTGGCTGAAAAAGCCTATGAGATCTTTTTAGCGCAACCATCACTACTAGAATTAGCTGCACCTGTAAAGATTTGTGGTGATATTCATGGCTAGTTCTATGATTTGTTGAGACTTTTAGAATATTCGGGGTTCCCACCTGCTGTAAATTATCTATTTTTGGGAGACTATGTTGATCGTGGTCAATAGTCTCTTGAATGTATTGTTTTACTGCTATGCTATAAAATTAAATATCCAGAATCATTTTTCCTTCTCCGAGGTAATCACGAATGTTCTTCCATTAACCGAATTTATGGGTTCTATTAAGAATGTAGATAACGTTATTCAGTTAACCTTTGGAAGACTTTTAAGAAAACATTTGACGCTCTGCCAATTGCAGCAACTATTGAAGATAAAATCTTCTGTGTTCATGGTGGTTTAAGCCCAGAATTAACATCTATTAAACAACTTGCTAATATAGTTAGACCAACATCAGTTCCTGATTAAGGTCTTCTTTGCGATCTGTTATGGGCTGATCCAGACCCAGCTATCACTGGTTTCTAAGAGAATGATCGTGGTGTTTCATTCACTTTTGGTCAAGATGTTGTTATGAAATTTTTGAAGAAGTTTGACTATGATCTAATATTGAGAGGACACCAAGTTATATAAGATGGTTATGAGTTCTTTGCTAAACGTAGATTAGTAACTATATTCTCAGCTCCTAATTATTGTGGAGAATATGATAATTCTGGTGCCATTATGTCAGTAGATGATTCTTTGATGTGCTCGTTCTAGATCTTAAAAGCTTAGGCAAAAGGTGATATGGGAAGGTGTGATACAGGGAGATTCTGAAATGTGATTCTGAGTTTTTATATTATGTTTTTTCATATTGTAATTATATTTAGGTATCATTAATATGAAAAAATAGATAAGTTTAACATTTTTATTTAATTTTAAATATGTCAATATCAATATCACAAACCTGCGGGATCAACTTTGCACAAAATACGTCCACTTTCATTTTTAACCTTTAAATTGATCTATCTAGGTTTAGCTTTACAACACATAGACATTATGCAATCTACAAGAACAACCACACATTAAATAGGGAATAACCATGAAAGCATAAAGTCTATCCAAAATTTTACTGTATCATTATAAGCTTTTACTTTTATCTGTTCAGGGCTTACACGAACGTTCACCGATAATAAAAAGTATTTACAAATAAAAGTAATTCCTGCGGCGTCGTTAGCCCACATCCATGTATATAGGGCTACTAGAACAAATCCAGTACAAAAAATTGCATTCAATGTTCCAAAAACGTTTATTGATTTTCTATTCAGTAACCAACGAAGAGAATTCTCAATAAATGAAAGGGTGGCAGTGAGCACAAGACCCCATGTTAAATGAAATTGTAGCACAGATGATGATAGAACGCCCTTAGATTTAGTTATTGATTCGGCATCAGATTTATTACCTTTTGCAGCATTAATGATTATATCTAAGAAAGCTACCAGTAGTTCAATACCTACGCAAACAAAAGCAACTATTAATGGGAATATCCCAACCATTCCGCGTGTAGGAACTGTAATTGCAATACTTTATGTGTTACCTGAAGTCTCTTTGTATCTTGATTCTGAAGCTTTGGTAATATGCATCTGAGAAGTGGAGATTCCATAAGATTTTAGGATCAAAATATTCATTATTAGCAAGTGTTTACAGAATTATTTACACTCTAATTATAACATTTAGTTACTATAACATAAAATATATTAAAGCTATTACAGTCTAAATAACATCACTTAGCTAGCTTAACGATATTTAATATAATATACTTACCGTTTTACTTTATAATTTTTATATTTTTCTATATAACATCAATTTTACAAACCAATTTATCTACGTATTTATCAATACGCTTTAAATTCGTTAATTATTCTGTAATTTTCGAATATAATAAATGTGCGTCGTCTATAATTGCAAACTCTGATGAATCGTCATATTCCTCATTAATTTAACATAAGTTTGATACATTCAAGTTAATATTGAGTGAAAATGTTGTGGTTGAATCACAAGTTTATATAGAATTGGATGAAAATGATATCTATTATAATGGTTTGGGTAATATATGTTTCATAATTGGTGTGGTGAGTGATACTGTTAATAAGTGCAATTACTAAAATCCAAGTACAAAATTATTATTGTGTATGTAATATCATATCAGGATAACATGAAAATCTTAATGAAATGAAACCTAAATTTTTTATTTAGTTTATAGCTATAAGCCTACTCAATTAGAGTTATTAATCCTTATTTCATATTGAAGTTTTATTATTAAAAGACTGAGTGTTGCAGATATTCACTTTTTAAAGTAAATTAATGTAAATTAGCTGAAGCTATAAACTCTCTTTATAATTATATTATACAAATCGTATCAATCTGTAAACACATTAAATTAAATCTTTGAGTTCCGTGAAACTAGTATTAAAATTACTCACTCTTAATGAACACAAAACATTTTACTATTTCTGCGTTCAGTTATCTTTTTAACTTTGTTAATGCAACTGAATTCATTTACAATTTAATATAGAATTTGGTTTATATAGAATTATTTAGTTTATATTATGTATTAACAATATAAAATATATCGCCGTTCGGTTAAATATATTTCTTTTAATATTATACATTATTATTGTACAATATAACCATGATAACATTATTATTCTATTAATTTTGATGGAATTGATTTTGGAGTGGCTCAACTATAAATTGACTATTAAGCCACTAAATAGTTATTATGTAATGTTACACTCCTCAAAAATGCCGTCTAGCATCTCAAAAACTGGTTGGGTGTACATAGTTCTGTTATTCGTCTCTGGAACGGCTGGTGCGTTAATTTACAAGGCGATGTGCTTGCATTCAGCTCCTCCTGGTAAAAATCTGCCCGCAATTCCGTACGATCATGCGTACATGCAAACCATATTCATGTACTTGGGTTAGTTTTTGGACGTAATAATAGTACTTATATAAAAATTCACGAATAAGCGCTAAAACATAGCCCAGTCTGAGAGCTCGGACAGCCTAGATTAGAATTCTCTCCCAAATTTCTCGGTCAACTCCTTTTTAACCTTTTTCGCCCCGACCTTCGTTGACGTTATCGGGTCCACCTTGTACAACCTCTCCCTGAATTACGCCCTCGTTTCCGTTTGTCAGATGGTCCGGAACTGCTCCGTTGTGTTCGTGGCTCTGTTTTCAGCGTTGAGTTTCAAGCACTACAGGAAGACATTCGATCTCCCGTAATTTGTCGGGTTATTGGTGCTGATAATCGGAATGGTGGCCATATGCACTGTGAGCTACTACAGAGACTAAGACCAGAAGAGCGCTCCTAATAACGTGCTCGGGATTATACTAGTTATTGTTGGATCCGCATTCAGCTCACTCGTTTTCGTAATGGAGGAAGTGATTCTGAGGAAGGTACACGTGAGCGGGATGGCAGTGGTGGCCTCGGAGGGATTCTGGGGTATGACGGTGTACTACTTCCTCATATTCACCCTGAATCTGTCAACAGACAAAAACGGAAAAAGAATTGAAGACCTGGCCGCATTCAACTACCAAATGAAAGACCAATTCCTACTCTGGTTCCTGATCATGTACATACTCTCAATCGTATTCTACTCGTTATCGTCAATTCAAATCACAAATCACGTAAACGCAGTCGCCAGATCCATGTTCGACTCCACCAAAACCATTCTGGTCTGGGGAATATCTCTATGCCTCGGATGGGAAAAACTTGACGCGGTAGGCACACCAGTTAAACTTGTAGGGTACATTTTCGTTGTTTGCGGCACTATGATTTACAATATGGTCTGGAAAATCGTTCCGCAAATTAGAATTCGCAATACCGATGGATTCAACAGCATACAAAATGAAACTGAAGAAAATAAACCATTGTGGTCCAATCAATAAAATCAAAATAGTGCAGAATAGTACGAATGATTACAAACAATAATATTATTACATAAATCTTAACAATATTAAGTTAACATTCTACATATTATTACATACTATAATATTACATATTATAAATCAAAAAATAATTATAAATCATAAATAATAGCTAGAAACCAAAATAGAAAATATTAGAATTACTAAATAAAGAGAATAAAGATTTTTATCAACACACATCACTGGACAGCATTGATTTATGATGCACGTTGTTAGCAACATGAACATTATTATGTTGGTTTTATAAACCAAAACCAAATCCATCCACCAAATAAACAAATTAATATTCCCAAATAACATCCAAGTCCTACCGCAACTTATTTAAAGTTGTCGTCTCTGCATGAATAGGTCATTTCTTTATTGACTATTTCTGCATATATAATTTAATTTTCAGTACAATTAACATCGTTTAAATTTTATGATTTGAAAATGGGCTGATTTTAAATGTTAACTGTACTACTTATCATATTTAAAGTTGTGACGATACCTATCATTGAAGTGGAATACTATTAACATATTAATTAAAAATCTGTTTTTATCAATACATGTTTTAAATTAATTAACGCCACATCGTTATAAGTCTAAATTTTAACGACAACAGCGAAACAGCTCTGATGAAGCTCGTCCAGGATATTGATTTTGACAGCTCTCCTAGACAAACTTAAACCTTTACAGTTTCATTAAGCGCAACAGAACAGCCTTCCAACATCTCCTTGAAAGAAAGAAGACTCCTGAACGCAGTGAAAATTAAATGTTAATAATAAATTAGGGATTAATTTAAGACTTTGGTAAGATGGTATAAATTTTTAAGAATTATTTCATCTTAATATGACAATTATAGATTACACAGTTCAGTGACAAATTACCAGTCTATTATTTAGCTGCGTTTCCAAAATGCTCTTCGACAACGGGCGAATCGACCTCCTGAATGCAGTCGGGGAACTGGTGAAGTTCTCATTCATCTCGTTCTTTAGTAATTTTGAACTCAGTTTAAAAATATTATTAAATTCGGTTCACAGGTTGTTTAGGTCCAAACTTCTGCATTTGAATTATAAATTTCATAATTGTATTTATTGTTTCAATTTAGATTTATAAAATGATTCACCAAACGGAAATACATTATAAAGTAGGTATGATATTTGACTGCAATAAATAGCTAGAACAATTATATTTTTCACATACACATCATGATATGATAAGATTCAGTAAGTCTTTTTGAATTCGTGATACCATATTAGGACCCGCTTGCTGAGTAACTATTAATAAATAATTATTCAAAATAAATAATTATAGAATATAATACATATCGGGGGATATGATAACATTGAATTTTAAATTCGTTATTATGATGTCATATTTGCAAGTAATGTTTGTTTACTGAGCTAAAACATAAAATAAATAATGCACTAAATTGAATTATTAAGTGATAACAAGTATGAATGTAATTCCAGTTTTTATCGATATAACTATCTTCGGTATGTTATTAGTGTAAAGCTCGGATACCCCACTTCATCAATGAAGCACATACTTCCGAAGCCGCTTGGACAGCTGTCGCTCTCATCTGCGTCCCAGTCCGCGTACGAGCCTCTAGTAACGTGCCACCAGGGCACCGTGTTTTCAACGCTTTGCGACACGAACGAGCTCTACGAAGATTCTTGCGAGTTCGCTTTGATAGACGAGAAGCGGTTGCTTGCCTGCAAGATCAGTGACTCTCTGGAATATCTTAAGAGATCTTGCAGAAGCATAGAGAAGCTCGGATGTAAAATTCAGGTGATCGAACAAAACATTTGTGTCGTGAAGAAGAACATCAAGAACATCCTCTACAACATCGCGGCGCTGGCGAAGTGAGTATAGATTTTAGAATGTATTCAAAAAGTTGATTGCATTAGATTTCATATTTATAATTGTGATATTTTCAATAATTACAGTGGACAACGAGAAAGATAAATGATAAGAATTCAAGTTGAATACTTGCTTTCAATACTGTTCAGAACGACATGGTCATGTTCCAGCATATTTTCATTTTAATTCCTGGATTTAATGCAAGCAAATCTCAACTCAATCAACACATAGTAATCAATAATTATAACTGCGATCTACCTTTTCATAGCTTCAAAAGAAAAAGTTATAAAACGTTCACATATTACCTGCTATTAAGCTGTTGAAATCTTCAGATCTTCGGTTAACTTTCAACTAACTTCAGTAAACTCGATCTGTATTGCTAGAGTCCTAGAATTTCAAGTTGTTTCAAAACGAAACTGAAAGAGGATTTGAAAATTGCCTTGGTATTCAATGAGAGTTGTCACTCATCACCTGTGTATCACTACTCCAACTTGATCCAAATCTCGAGTTTCTCAACTTAACTTTAATATCAACTTAAAGATATAGTCAATCTTGGCTGTTCGATTTTGTTGTCCTTCCACTTCTGTTGAATAGTATTATGCTGCTTATAATAATTATATTTTCTATCGTATTCTGAAGAGCTTTATCAACTGCTGGTATTTGAAGAAGTGATAATGATATAAATTTCTGTTTGTGTTATATTTGTTTACAGAAGAGAAAGTATTATATAAAGTATTCACTATTGTTGTTTATCGTATGTTCTGATCGTCGTCCGTCATTTCCTGTTTATTTCACTATTCCTACTTGACCCAACTTTCGAGTTTCTTCGCCAGTTTCTCAACTTGACCCATCAACTTTAAACTCCATAAACAATCCAGAATCAAGTCGCCTTCGCAGTTCCCGGAAGCCACGTTTGTGTCAAGTCCCCACTCCAAACATGTTCAAATCCATCATCCACGAGCCAGTCGAAGGCAACAAACACGTCCCACACATCGAGGTCCAGGACAACAAGGTCACCGTCAAGTGCGGCAAGGACGCCATGCACCCCACCATCGACAGCCACTACATCGGCTGGATCAAGCTCTTCGGCCTGAAGGACAAGGTCCTCTACGAGCTCGGCTCCACCAACTTCTGGCCCGGCCTCTCCGAACCCATGACCCAATTCCAGATCCCAGAGATCAAGAGATTCAGCAAGCTCGTCGCCGTCAGCTACTGCAACCTCCACGGCATCTACGAAAGCGAAGTCGCTCTCCAGTGAGTTTTTTGACATTTACATGCAATATAGATAGCTATAGCCAACAATGGAGTTATTAGATATTGTTTATTAATATTTTAATTAATCATTACTTATATTTACACATAATAAAGATAGGATTATTTAAGTATCTAACCATTCACTAGAGCGGAGCCTTATTATTTTATATTAAATCTTTAGCAGTGTCACATAAGCTGTTAAGCGACTCAAACGACTGCTATAATTGTGATTCCAGCTTCTGGATTTCATAGTGAAGTTCAGATATTTGTTCGTTCAGTAATTCTATTTTAAAAGTAAGTATGACTTTTTGAGACTGCTGACCGAAGATGAACTTGGGTCGCTCTAGACTTGAGCTGTTACTTATCTTTTGGATGCTTCGCTGAATGCTTGGGTTATTTTGAATTATATTGTTTATTCTGGGACGATACTAATTTGGCTGGAATATCAGAGGCTCCAATACCAGCTGTTTGCTATTCCGACTAGTTTTAATCATCTAGGAGTGGATACACGCTACTAGATATTTACCCATTATGTAATCCTTTTGATTTGTTCAAGTGTTGTAGTGTAGAAATATCTTAATTATTATTGGACTTGGTTAATTGAGCTATGGTATAAAATATATAAAGGGAATACGGTATCACAACATTATACAATTCAAATCTTTAATATTTAAGAAGTATACTCATTCTCAGTAATCCATTTCCACAAGAAGGTAGTCTTATAAATAATTATTCTTGACAATTTTAAAAAATTTAAACTTTAACTTTGTAAAACATATTTAGCCCTCACTCAGCATCCGAAATCCACATTTCAACACGCGTAACTAAGAGCAATCGTAGCTCATAGCATATGCGTTCTGAAGGCAGAATATTTTCCTCTACTTTAATTATCAACTTTTTAATATATTTCGTCTGCGACTTACGAAAGCGAAGTCGCTCTCCAGTGAGATTTTCATATACTATAAATATAACTTGATCCATAATAATTGTGTTACACTTACTCCGAAAAACTCTTGATGTACTCTTGACAAAGTTAAACCAAAACATTGTTACAAGCAAACATTGTTACATGAGTTGACAAAATAGTCAAGCGACGTCAACACATATTCTTTCAAGTTAAACGTTTGAATAAATATCGAGCAAGAATCTTTATAAACTAAGACCAAATATATTGATGTTATAATATTAAAATTCTCAATAAAAAATCTCATGCTAGTCACTGGATGCGAACATTAAAACTATGCAAAATAGATTTTGTAGTTTTACAGACACTATTAAGCTACGCCAGAGACAACTGTAAAGTTGTTTCAATCAATTCTATCTATTGGCTCAGTTCAGATAATTCTTCGCTCATTATTTCTATTTTAAATTTAAGAATAATTACCTGAGATTGCAGCTGTATTTAAAATGACTTTGGACATGTTTCCAAACTTGTACTTTCATCAACATTGTAAACACTGTGTTGCGTTATTATGTAATTTCGAAGATTACTACTGACTTTTACATAAGAATTATTTGGTGGAAATATTAGAGGCTCCAGAACCAGCTGTTTGCTACGACTAATTTTCGTCATCTAGGAGTGGATACACGCTGTTTGACATTTATATATTTGACAATCGTTTTAATGGATAATTAATGTTTGCTAGTGTTATAGTGTGAAAATATCTTATTATTATTTAGATCATTTAATTTATCATCAATATAAAATATACAAAATTTATAACATGTTATTTTAAATCGTTCTCGAAAAGTATACTTGATAACTGATTTAAATAGTATTCCATAAATATATTATATATGTTTATTTAAGATAGCTTACAATAGATTGTACTTTATAGTTGTACTTTACAATCCAAACCAACGTATAACAATTTGTAAAAGAAACATTTATGATTGTTTAAAAAACAGTATACTTAATTAATTATTTAAAAATAGAATTCGATATTTTTGAAGTGTGCTCACACGACGTCTTCGCTTCCGTTAACTTCTTTGAGTTCCTTGTAAGTGTTTTGTTTCTTCAAAAAGATGAACGCGATGAATCCGAGTGAGACCACGATGAGGATTCCGAATGGGATTACGAGTGCGCAGATAATTCCGGTGTTGGAAACGCTTTGGCACGCTCCTTCTTTCTCTTCGGTTCCTACCGCGCATTTTTAGCAGTTTTTGTCTCTCATTTTGCACTTTTCATTTGTAATGGTGAAGAAAACGTCCTCATCTGTTAGTGGGAGGATTTACGAAACCCCTCTCACGTCCATGTTGAACGTTTTGAAGTCGAGTTTGGGGAACTTTACTTTGTCCGAACCGAGTGTAGGGCCGAAAACGAACTCGTATTAACTGTTTTGGACCAAAACGGTGTTGGTTACCTTCGCATCGGTTGCTCCGAACGGGCGTGGGTCTCTAATCTCTCCGGATTACTGCTTGCAGTGGACCTCGTTGTTGTACTTGCACAGGTCGTACCTGGAGGCGATGCCCTCACGTGGGTCGTTGTGCTGACAACCGGTTGGATCGGTGATGAAGTTGTTCGAGCGCATGAAGGCCTTGAACTGAGTGAAGTCTGAGATCTTGGCTTGGCCAAGGACCTTCTTCACCTGGCAGAGCCTGGCCGAGCCGTTGTAGTCGAAATACGGATCTGCGGTGTATCCGTAGAAATTGTGCACCTAATCCGAAACGGGAGAGTTCAAGCTCGCATAGTAATTCTGCTCGTACAACTGCTTTGAAACGGTTGCGGTGTAGGTGTTTTCCTTATCGGCGATCTCAACTGTTGTAAGTATCTTCGAGTCGGATAAGAGCTGCTTGAGCTCCTGAGTGGTGGCCTTTGGATTGGCTGCTATAATTGACTCAAAGAGAGCGTAATCAACCAATAAATAATTGTTGTTGTACGTAAGGCTGATGTTGTGAGTGAAGAAATCAACCCAGTCCTGAGCAGAGGCTGTGTTCAAGTTGGCGAGCATGCAACGCATCCAAGTCAAAGTGGACTCCTCTACCATCTTTTCAGTGTTTTCAGGCTTGAAATTGTTGAAGGTTGTTTCCAAAATGCTCATAGAAGTTACGGATTTGTCAGCTCTGGTATTCTTTACAATATAGAAGTCATCAAGGCTGAAGAACTGAGCTGGGTAGCTGCTGAAAGATATACTCTGCTCCTTTGTTGTTAACAAGTTAAGTTTCAAGTTGTAGGACTTCAAAATTCTGTTAAAACCAGCTTGGAATCCAGTCCAAGTTACTTGAGAGAAATAGATATCTTTGCAATCTGGAGTTGGGTACACAATACCTGAACAATGAGTTGGGGTTTGATCTCTGGATGTAACTTCTGGATAGAACTTTTCTAATAATGAATCATAGTCTGGGATTGAATTCATATAATAGAAATCTTTGTAGGTCATTTAAGTATTTTTGGCCTTGTTGTACCCTGCAGCCATACCTTTCAACCAAGAAAGAGTAAGATCTACAGAACCCCAATAATTTTATTCAAAGTCAGTTTTGTCCTTTTTATTAATCATAGTTTCAAAATATGCTAATTACTTGTCAACATATGTTTGGAACGCTTTTGTCGGATATGTATCGGTCTCATCTTTTGGATTAGTTAAATCTTCATCAGAGTACGCATTTACCTTATAATCCTCGATTTCATTAGCCGAAATAAACGCTTCTGCGTAGCCAGATAGGAACATTTACTGATTGTTAGTTAATCCGGAGCTAAGCATAGTTAAATGAAGTTCTTTGAATCCAACTTTATCCTTATCACCATTGTAAGAAACTTTTATGTGTGCACCATTAAACTTTGTTTACTATTAGACTGAATTATCTGCATTGAGAATGAAATATGAAGATACGTTATGCGCTGCTGCAGCTATAACAAGTTAAGATAACATCATTAAGAGAAGTGAAAAGATGATTTCAATTAATAAATTATTAAATATATAAAATTTGACTTCATTTTTGTGTTCAATTGCTTTTCTGAAAATTTCACATAAAAAGTGTCCCTTTAGTCCATTTGTTAGTGTAATATAATGAAATATTCACTGAATAAAGTGTATTCTTCGAATTGTGAAATCTACCGCTTCACTAATTCAAATATGAATATTGACTAGTTACTGGAGTCTTATGAAACTTTTGGGCAATTAAAAGACGCTGATTTGGATAACGCATAGGAAAAGCACTAGAGTTTCGTGTAGTAGTTAATTGACTACCGAGACATGATTTTCAAGCAGATTTTCAGCAGCATTGACACCATTCAGGCTGCACCCGCTGCTGATCGCACGATGGTTCTGGACATCATCAAGCAATAAATCAGCACGCGCAAGCAGGAGTTCCAGGCCTTCGCCGACGAAATGCTCTCAAAAACCGAGAAACCCGACCAACAAGAAAATCAACAAGAGAACAACAATCTTGAGCTCTCACAATAACAACCCAACGAAGCCTCTTAATCCGCATCAGAACCCGCTCCAAAACCCAAATCCAGAAAAGCAAAAGAACCTCAAGAACCCAAAACTAAAACAAGAACGAGAGTAAGAAAGTAAAATGATCCTGAGCCCTCAGAACACTCTCATAACGAAAATAATAATAATATTGAACCAGAAATAAATGAAGAGTCCGAATCAGAGCACATTGAGAAGAAAAAGGCCCCAAAAACGATCGTTCAGAAGAGCATTTAATACCAACCGACCATATTCGACAAATTCACCGACGATTTGAGGGCCGTTCTCATTGAAATGAAGGCAATTGGAGCAAAAACACCCGGGACTCCCCAGAAATATTGCGTTTTGGTCAACAAAATGAGCACAGAACAACAAAATCAGCTCTGGAACGCAATCGCAATCAGGAGCGGAAAGAGCGACAAAACAATCCGCTTCTACTTCAAACAAAACTACCAACACGTTATGTACAGCGATGCACTGAGCGCTGAAGACATCAAAGCACTGTAAAAACTATAATTCAACCCGATCGAACCGGTCCCGGTCATGGCACGCAGAGTTAAAGATACGATGTTCGCAGACAGAGACATATTCCTGTACGAAATTAGCCAACAGCTGCAAAACATAAAAGCAAAATAAAACCAGAAATGAAACGAGTATATTCCAATGTTTATATTAATAATCTAGACAATTCTTTATAAAAGACCATAAACTTTTCAGCGACTGGTATGAGAATATTAGAATTATAACATCAATATATTAGGTCTATAAAGATTCTTGTTCGATATTTATTCAAACGTTTAACTTGAAAGAATATGTTTGGACTCCGCTGAACTATTTTTTCAACTCAAATAACTTTTGGTTTAACTTTGTCAAGAGCACATCAAGATTCTTTCAGAGTAATTGTAACGCAACTATTATGGATCAAGTTATATTTATAGTATATGAAAATCTCACTGGAGAGCGACTTCGCTTTCGTAAGTCGCAGACGAACTATATTAAAAAGTTGATAATTAAAGTAGAGGAAAATATTCTGCCTTCAGAACGCATATGCTATGAGCTAAGATTGCTCTTAGTTACGCGTGTTGAAATGTGGATTTCGGATGCTGAGTGAGGGCTAAATATGTTTTACAAAGTTAAAGTTTAAATTTTTTAAAATTGTCAAGAATAATTATTTATAAGACTACCTTCTTGTGGAAATGGATTACTGAGAATGAGTATACTTTTTAAATATTAAAGATTTGAATTGTATAATGTTGTGATACCGTATTCCCTTTATATATTTTATACCATTGCTCAATTAACCAAGTCCAATAATAATTAAGATATTTCTACACTACAACACTTGAACAAATCAAAAGGATTACATAATGGGTAAATATCTAGTAGCGTGTATCCACTCCTAGATGACGAAAACTAGTCGGAATAGCAAACAGCTAGTCTTAGAGCCTCTGATATTTCAGCCGAATTAGTATCGTCCCAGAGTAAACAATATAATTCAAAATAACCCAAGCATTCAGCGAAGCATCCAAAAGATAAGTAACAGCTCAAGTCTAGAGCGACCCAAGTTCATCTTCGGTCAGCAGTCTCAAAAAGTCATACTTACTTTTAAAATAGAATTACTGAACGAACAAATATCTGAGCTTAATTAAGAAATCCAGAAGCTGGAATCACAATTATAACAGTCGATTCAGTCGCTTAACAGCTTATGTGACACTACTGAAGATTTAATATAAAATAATAAGGCTCCGCTCTAGTGAATGGTTAGATACTTATCTTTATTATTATGTGTAAATATAAGTAATGATATCTTTATTAAGTAATGATTAATTAAAATATTAATAAAGCCGTAAAGACTAAGCAATATCTAATAACTCCATTGTTGGTTGAAGTAACCTATATTGTATTTAAATTTCAAAAATCTCACTGGAGAGCGACTTCGCTTTCGTAGATGCCGTGGAGGTTGCAGTAGCTGACAGCGACGAGCTTGCTGAATCTCTTGATCTCTGGGATCTGGAATTGGGTCATGGGTTCGGAGAGGCCGGGCCAGAAGTTGGTGGAGCCGAGCTCGTAGAGGACCTTGTCCTTCAGGCCGAAGAGCTTGATCCAGCCGATGTAGTGGCTGTCGATGGTGGGGTGCATGGCGTCCTTGCCGCACTTGACGGTGACCTTGTTGTCCTGGACCTCGATGTGTGGGACGTGCTTGTTGCCTTCGACTGGCTCGTGGATGATGGATTTGAACATGTTTGGAGTGGGGACTTGACCCAAACGAGGCTTCCGGGAACTGCGAAGGCGACTTGATTCTGGATTGTTTATGTTGTTTAAAGTGGTTGGGTCTAGTAAGAAACTGGTGAAGAAACTCGAAAGTTGGGTCAAGTTGGAGTAGTGAAACAAACAGGAAATGGTGGATGACGATCAGAACATATGATAAACAACAATAGTGAATACTTTATATAATACATTCTCTTCTGTAAACAAATATAACACAAACAGAAATTTATATCATTATCACTTCTTCAAATACCAGCCGTTGATAAAGCTCTTCGGAATACGATAGAAAATATAATTATTATAATCAATATAATATTATTCAACAGAAGTAGAAGAATAAAATCGAACAACCAAGATTGATTATATCTTTAAGTTGACATTCAAGTCAAGTTGAGAAACTCGAAAGCTGGATCAAGATGGAGTTGTGATATACAGGTGATGAGTGACAACTCTCATTGAATACCAAGGCAATTTTCAAATCCTCTTTCAGTTTCGTTTTGAAACAACTTGAAATTCTAGGACTCTAGCAATACAGATCGAGTTTACTGAAGTTAGTTGAAAGTAAACCGAAGATCTGGCCGTTGTAACAGCTTGATAGCAGGTAATATGTGAACGTTTTATAACTTTTTCTTTTGAAGCTATGAAAAGGTAGATCGCAGTTATAATTATTGATTACTATGTGTTGATTGAGTTGAGATTTGCTTGCATTAAATCCAGGAATTAAAATGAAAATATGCTGGAACATGACCATGTCGTTCTGAACAGTATTGAAAAGCAAGTATTCAACTTGAATTCTTATCATTTCTCTTTCTCGTTGTCCACTGTAATTATTGAAAATATCACAATTATAAAAACGAAATCTAATGCAATCAACTATTTTGAATACACTCTAAAATCTATACTCACTTCGCCAGCGCCGCGATGTTGTAGAGGATGTTCTTGATGTTCTTCTTCACGACACAAATGTTTTGTTCTATCACTTGAATTTTACATCCGAGCTTCTCTATGCATCTGCAAGACTTTTTAAGATATTCCAGAGAGTCACTGATCTTGCAGGCAAGCAACCGCTTCTCGTCTATCAAAGCGAACTCGCAAGAATCTTCGTAGAGCTCGTTCGTGTCGCAAAGCGTTGAAAACACGGTGCCCTGGTGGCACGTTACTAGAGGCTCGTACGCGGACTGGGACGCAGATGAGAGCGACAGCTGTCCAAGCGGCTTCGGAAGTGCGTTCTTCATTGATGAAGTGGGTATCCGAGCTTAACACTAATAACATATACTGAAGATAGTTATATCAATAAAAACTGGAATTACATTCATACTTATCATCACTTAATAATTCAATTTAGTGCATAATTTATTTTATGTTTTAGCTCAGTAAACAAACATTACTTGCAAATATGACATCATAAAAACGAATTCAAAATTCAATGTTATCATATCTCCAGATACGTATTATATTCTATAATTATATATTTTGAATAATTATTTATTAATAGTTACTCAGCAAGCGGGTCCTAATATGGTATCACGTATTCAAAAAGACTCACTGAATCTTACCATATCTAGATGTGTATGTGAAATATATAATTGTGCTTGCTATTTATTGC
The DNA here is from genome assembly GCA_963988835.1 of Hexamita inflata. Lineage (NCBI taxonomy): Eukaryota > Fornicata > Diplomonadida > Hexamitidae > Hexamita > Hexamita inflata. Next base: position 115,796 of record CAXDID010000108.1, read on the forward strand.
AGTCAAATATCATACCTACCTTATAATGTATTTCCGTTTGATGAATCATTTTATAAATCTAAAATACAATTATGAAATATATAATCAAATGAAATATATAATTCAAATGCAGAAGTTTGGACCTAAACAACCAGTGAACCGAATTTAATAATATTTTTAGAGTTCAAAAATAACTAAAGAACTCGAAGTCTTTGGGCGAGAACCTCACCAGTTCTCCGACTGCGTTCATGAGGTCGAGAGCCTTTTGCAAACGCCGCCCAGAGTCCATTTCCAAAACCCATTCCGGTTTGAAGAACTACATAATAGACTGGTAATTTGTCACTGAACTGTGTAATCTATAATTGTCATATTAAGATGAAATAATTCTTAAAAATTTATGCCATCTTACCAAAGTCTAAATTAATAAACCCAATTTATTATTTACATTTAATTTATTTAGTTTATCACTGATCTTTGTGTTAACCAGCTTCTTCATATTCTGCCTCGAGAATGTTCAGATCTTCGCGCGCGTTCAATAAGTCTTCAGACTTTTCCAACTAAATGAGATCAAATTTGGTTCCGATTTCGTTCCAAACTTGAGCGATTGCCGTTGAGTTCTGGATTGTCATGCACGAGCGTTCGTGATGCGTCATATTCATCATATATGATTTGTTTACTTTTCTAACATTTGGTAAAATGATTAGAAAAATAGACATTTCATATACGTTTTCATAAGTAAATAATAATACACTGAAATAATTTTATATCATTTGACCTATTTTATAAATATTCGGCTTCATAATTGGTGTGGAATATTAATTAACAATTATGTTATTATCTTATTTCACGCACAAAAATGTATAAAACTGTATATATAAGCTGGTGACTCTGTGGTGACATTATCGAAAATGGTGCAAAAATCTACGCACTGGTGCAAGTATGTATATATTATAATAAGTAATAACTATATTTTTTAAATTAATAACTTTATCTATTAATAGTTAACCACTTCAAATATGATATCGATTTTTTTAATATTTTATAAACACGATGACAGAAGTAGAGTAAACAAATGATATTATTGAAACCGAAGTAATAGAAAAGAACCCAGATATGATTGAAGTTATGAAGAAACAACATGTACCAGATATTAGAGATTTCGATAGAATGAACAAAGATATCAAACCTTAAGCAAAGGAAGGATATGAGTATAAATTTGGAAAAAATGGATGGAGATAGCAGAAGATAATATCAGAAGAAGAGAAATAAGTTAAAGGATAATAACTTAAACAAGCAAAATAATTAAAAGCGCAGGCAGTGTAATAACAAGATTATAGTTAAGATCAAAGTGAGACAATTAAAGATTTATAGAAGTAATTGAAATAAATTTCAGATTAATTGTTCAATAAGTAGAAAGATGATTAAGTAAAGCAACCTATTAAAATTATGAAGACCAAAAAGCAGAGAGAAGTACGAGTCGCAGACACAAGAGTTAACAGTCTTTTATAAAATTTAGGTTATTCACAAATTAAAATAGAAGAGTATTCGGAGTGAGTAGATAATAATTATTTTTTATAATCTAAATTAAAATATGTTAAAAGATGATAATATTATTTAATTAGAGAAATAACCTAATATAATGTCATTTGGACTTATAGGTTTTTACGGGAAGACGAATTGTGGTAAGACAACATCAATGTTTAAACTAAAGGATGAATATATCAAGAACAGTAAGAAGCAAGCATATGATTTAGATAAACCATTTGTTTTATCAGGAGACTTTACACATATATATTTTATTTCACCATCGATATCGAGTGACAAAACAGCATAAAAGAATCAAGATAATAATATGGTTTAAATAGAAGGCGATAAACAATAAGTTTTAGATTTAATTTAAAATATTAGATAAATGAAAGATGATGTTCAAGAATTATTATAGTTATAGACTTAAATAAGAGATTTCTTTAAATAATGTGACCTAAATAATTTAGATTAGTAAACAGCGATATTACTTATCAATATTTTGAAATAAATAGAATAAACAAAGCAAAAATATCCATAATTAGAATTTGAAGAAACTAATCAAGATATTAGAAAGAACTTAAAAGAGTTCTATAAACTTTTATGTCTTAAACCAATTACAACATTTATAAGAATACCTAAAATTATGATGTTATTCGATGATATGTCAGGAAGTTCATTATTTACAAATTCAGTTGAAAACGATTTCTATAAATTTATAGTTTAAAGAAGACATTTACACGTATTTACTGTAATGATATCAGCACATTCGATCACAAATCTATATTATTAATTCAGAGTCAACTAAACAGCAATAGTATTATTTAACGGACTAAAAATGGAACAAATGAAGGAATATTTCAATACTATATAAGAAGTTCAAAGCAATAATTTTGGAGAAAAAGAATTTACAGAAATTTATAAAAGAACAACAGGTTATTATGAATAAGATTTTGATAAAAAAGCAGCGTATAGATATAATTTCTTATATATAGTGATATAACCAATGCCGAGTATATATGAAGGTTTTAATAATAGACTAAAATGATTTGAAAAAAGTATAATTTTTTGCCATCATTTCAATTTCTTATCACCTGATAAATAATCAATGCCTTAATTTATAATAGACCCCGCGCCTGGCACCATTCCAATCAAACCTTAAATTGGACGTCGCGCAAATTACCAAAATTTAGATAAGCCGCCTTTAAACTTTTACCATCCAGTTCTTTTTTTGACTTAATTCATAGTAATATCTTGCGATTTTGGCTTTTCATTCAGTTATCTTTATTCGCGAAAATTCTTTATTGAATTCATAGTTTATTCACGAACATCATTTAATGGTTATCTTAAATTTTCAGGCATAGTTGTATCTATCAATTTTTTAGAAATATCATTTGCACTATCTTATAAAATATCACCTAATTATTATGAAGGGGCTTAACTAGTTTTAGGACTAATTTTAAGTGTAGGTCGTACACCAGTTGTTATATTCTATCTCATCTATTACATTTTTATCTAATTTCAAAAAAATATTTTTTAACAATATTATTCAAGACATACTGTCTTTAGACGGTGTGTCATTTAACTAATAGTCTTAATATCAAATTTGGAAACTTATCAACTTAATTATTTTCATTATCATCTAATCTAAAAGTGATATAACAATTAGGTTATTGTCTTTACCAGAAGAATACTGAACTATTCATGTCTTCTAAATTTATATCATTAAATATTAGTATATCAACTAAAGCATCATTCATATATAATTTATAGGTAAAATCATTTTAAAATTTATTATATTTCAAATAATAGTATAAAATATTATCTTAAGTAACAGTAATAGAATCAATATCAACCTCAAATTCTTTAACAAAGTTATCAATAAAAGTTTAATCTATCATTTTATTTCTATATTCATCATAATGTAGATATAAATCTATATTTTACTATATATTAAACGCATCTTTAAAACTTACTTTTCCATTATACATGTTCAAAACATTATCAGGTGATAATTATCCAGATATTTATTGAACTGATAAGTATGAAATTTATGTTATTAAATTTATTTTTGGTTTAAATTAAATAAATACTTATTATTTTAAGTGTACAGTATTATTACACTCACAATTAAAAAACTGAACTTTAATATAAACAGTATTTAAAATAAAAGGATTATCGTCTTAATCAGTTATCCAGAAATTGAATACTTAAGGTTTAATAAGTTTGTGATGTACATCAATAGTTTACGACTCAAACTAAAAGTTATTTGATCTATCTAAAATCATAAGTGCATCAATAGTATCAGAACCAAATTAAGAAGTATTTATGAAGTCACATTATAATTTCAAATATTTTATACGCGCCAAGTTTTATTATGTCAATGAAACTTATTGATCTTTAACAAGACTATACTGTTTATCAAAACCAAATATATTTTTATAATTTCCAGTCATATTTATAGAACAAGCAGTAATACATTTCATTTCAAAATATTATTCATTAACTTAAGTAAATTCTATCATATGTTAAATTTTATTGATTTAGTCACATAACTCTTATAAAGAAAAGTACGATGATAATTCATTCGTATAAATATTAGCGTCAATAATTATAGAACCATTACATTATGCATTTAAATTTGAACGTATAGAATGAAGTATCATATAATCACCATTTCTATAAGAAGGTAAATATACTTAACTATAACCTTTATCATTAGTTTATGCAATTACAACTTATTAGGACATTTTTATTTTAAATCAAAAAAATATTGTTTATGTTTAGATCATTTGAAACAAGATGATAAGCATCCTGAAGCCTTAACACTTATTTTCAATATATTTTAAGCCAATTATATCAATTAAGATTTTGTATTATTTTGTATAGTTTTATCTATCATATCATCGAGTAAAGTCTCAGCAATTTATTAAGTTATTGATGTATCAGTCATAAGTACAGTTTTAATTTATAGTTTGACATTATATTTTTTCAATTCACCAGCCTATTATTCATTTTACCAGACCATTTCACTTAATGCGCATAATTGTGTAATCATATTTTAGATTTCTAATGCAGTAATTTTATCATTGATATATTTTTTGATCACAATATTCGAGTATGTATTAAATTTCTATAAATTAGATTGTTCTTCAAATCTTACCATAGAAGATTTTATCGAGTTATAGTCACTTTCTATAGTTAACGTGTTCTGAGTTTGTGTCTAATCAGCCACGAGTACTTTAGTTTATATCACCTATCTATCCATCATTTTTATTTCAAATCAAAAAAATAATTTTAAGATCATCATTTACGTCACTAAACTAATTAAGCGGTTTATGTAAAGTTTTCATCTACAGACATATTCTATTTGTTTGGTGTGAACTTCAAAACACAATCATATATTTACATTACTTCAATATTTAAAGGTGTATTTTTAGCAATTAAAGTTTTAGCGGTTTAGGTTGTTTCGTTATACGGAATAGCCTTTTAACTATTTTGATAATAACCAATTTTGAAATCAACATAAAGTTTTTAGTTTATAGAATCTACACCATCATTTACAACATCTTCATTAGTATCAATACTAAAAGCCTCTAAATTTAAAGTCATTAACGCATACTGACACATTAGTTTTAACATTGAATCATAACATATCATACCTCTTGAATATTAGTTGTAAAGATTTAAACCTCTTAACATTTCACATTTGAACTATGTCATGTTATCTAAATCTTAACTGAACAGCGCATTTGATCTATTTCCTTTCCATAAGTTGAATGTCTAAAACCAATTGAACTCCTCATTTTAATCATATTCTCCATTTATAATTTTAAGTTATTATTCACTGTTAAAAGGTGTAAAACGTTATTTCAAATACATTGAATCTCTTACTTTTTATCCATCTTTACGCGTATACTCAAAATTCTCATCAGAAATATTTATTCCTATTACGACATCTGCGGTTGACTAATGACCTCTATTTAATATTCTATGCGATGATAATGTTTAATCAATTGATGGCAATAGTTCTCTATCAAATTTCATATAATGATATGAGAAACCATCTTTTGAATTTAGTTCTGACTTTACATACTCACTATCTTTTGACACGAGAACTAACTCTAATTCAACAATACCTGTTTATTCTTCATCTAATAGAATTGATGTTCCAAATATAGAAGCCATTTTACCTTATTACATAAATAGATTTAATCTTATTTGTTCATAACCTAAAACACTTAAAGGATAAGTATTAGTTGAGTCAAATATTTGATTAATAACATTAAGTGGAATAGTATAAGTTTTAGTAAAGTAGAATGTTACAGTTGATGCAACTGTGTCAGATGCTATTGGAGTGCCTTTAGTCACTTTATATTCATTTTCTATTGATTTGTCTAAAAATGTCACAACACCAGCGCCAAAATCTAAATATTTTCTTGTTCTTGGACCGGTAGTAGTATATTCATAAGGAACAGCATAAAATTCTAAAGAAGGAAGATCACCATTGAACCATGTTTAGTTATGAGCGTTTTGATATTCATTTGGCAACTATTATTGCATACGAGCAGTTTATCTAAATATATCATCGTCTTAATTTGTAAGATTTCTATAAATGTATTATGACTTATTAAATAGAGCACATGAGTTCATAGGAGCAGCGCATAGAGCCACCGTAGGTTTTGAAGTATCAGGGACCCATTTATCAGTATCGAATTTATACTGTTCAAAGTACCACCAAGGACCAAATCCTTAGTTTTGAACATAATATTTTCCAAATTTGTTAATTGAACCTGTTGCAACTGTAGAACCATTATATGTTACAGAAATAGGTATTTTAAGAGCATATTTCATAGTATATGACACATATGATTGGTTTGTAGATAATAGACCTTTTCCAGTGACTATAGTGAATTAGAAGTTTGCATTTGGAGCACTAGTACAAGGAGCAGCAGTTGAGAAATATGGATAGTTTTCAGCGCGTTATCTATTGATTACAGCACCATTACCGTTATTTCCAGTTGACATCACCATTGTATTACTAAGGTTTTAAAACTTTTTTACATTAGCGGGTATAATTTATACTTTTTCATTATCAGACATTATTTTTATTTCAAATTAAAAAATTATTTTTTAAGGTCTGAAAATGACCGCATTGAGTTAAGATAATAATTTAATTATAAAAGCAAAAAAGATAAAATATGGAGGTTAGAGTATAGATATCACAAATGATAATCATATCTAATTCAATGATGTCTTAAATGAAAACAGTGTTTATATCAATACTAAAAACAACTAATCGAATATACAAATTGATATCAACTAATTAGAAGGTAAGACCTTAAATAATTTCACAATCAAAAATTTAAGATCAAATAACATAATCATATCATCATAAATAGACGGAGACTTTAATTTAGAAGAAACTATTGATGAGTTAATTGAAGCACATAAATTGAACTAATAGAAAATTATTGAGATATAAACCTAAATTGAGGCAAACAAAGCAGCGTAAGATCAAATAAACAACATATTTGGAAATGATATCTAAAATATAAATTCATCAATAGTTAATCATACTTAATAAATACAACAACTATTTATAGACAATAATAATTTTAAAGCATTTTAAACTTTAACTGAAACACGATTGTTATAAATAGAAACCAAGAACATTGAACAAGACACAACATTAGACGCACATTGGTCTAAAATATTAGAAATTATAGCATTACTAAATGAGATAGACGCGAGTTATATCACTAAATCGGATTTAAACGGATTAGCAAGTGAAGCGTCTGTTATAGGTTTAGGTATCACAATCGGGGCAATAGGTATTGAAGCCACAGCAGCAACAGCAGCCGCAGCAACAGCAAATGCAACAGCAGGAAGTGCATTATCAATGTCAACAGCAAATGGAGCAGTCATATCATAGTTAGTCACAGAAGTAAGTTTGTTATCAACTAAAGAAGCATTATTAGAAGGAGATGTATCACTTATCAAAGCAGATAACATTACAACTAAAACAGATTTAACCGCAACTAAAGCATCATTAAATTCATTCATTATATCATAAGGTGTTATAGACGCAGAAATGTAAGCACAAATTACAACATTATAGACAACGAAAGCAGATAAAGCAGATTTAGACGATTATGTTTTGAAATAAAATGACACAAATTCTTAAATTAGTACAAATTTATTAACATTAAGTTCAACAAAAGCAAATGTATTAGATGTTTATTCTAAAACAGAAATAGATTTATAATAATAAGTTCAAGACAATTTAATTTCAACTAAAGCAAATATAAGTGATGTGTTTACTAAAACTGAAATCATATCCAAATACTATAATAAAATAGATTAAGATATAATGTTTTAACTAAAAAGTGATAGTGATATAATTTTAGGAAATATGATGAGTCTTATAAATAATTTAGATTAGACTAAAGTTAATATTTCTGATGTATATACAAATAAATAGATAGACACTATTATTTCAACTAAAGCAAATATAACTGATATTTATACTAAATCTGATATAGATATGAAGTCTGAAATTTAAAATAATTTAATTTCAACTAAAGCAAATATAAGTGATGTATATACTAAATCAGATATAGATTTATAATAAAAAGTATAAAACGATAATATATAACTGATATAATCAAAAGATTTAGTATAAGATAATGATATATCTAATATGAAAATAGATGTCACAAATAATAACACTAATGTTTAGAACTGCATGATTAAAGTAACAGAAAATACAAATGATATTAAAGTAATCAAATCTGATGTGACGGTTATGAAATAAGATATAGTTAATTTGAAAAATAGCAGTAATAATATACCATTTTTAGAAGGAAGATTGATAACTTTAGAAAATTCATAAATAGATCAAAATATTATAATTAATGGAACAAAAAATTATTTAGAAACATATATGATTCCAGAACAAACAACTTAAAATAATAATATATCAACTTTATAAAATTAGATGTCATCTGTTATAAGTGTAAATAATAATTAATCAAGTAGATTATCAACTATAGAAAATTCTATATCAAGTGATTAGTCTATGAACAACTATTCATTTACTATGTATGGTGGTTTAACTTTTAAATTTGGAAAAATAGATGTAGGATCAGATTTAGGTTAAAAGTATGTGAAGTTTGGTATTCCTTTTAATTATGCTGTTAATGCTGTTTTTATAACACCTTGGGCAAATGGTAATGGTGGAAGTGGTTGTGATACGGGATATGGTATAGCAGATGTAAACGGTGTCACTATTACAGCAGATTATGCAAATTCAGGTGGAAACAATACAAATACATATAGTTGGATGGTTATTGGTATGTGACATAAACAAAGTTTACGTCTATGGACATTCAAATATATAGTATATACTTGAATACTTTAAATTGATCTTTAGTTAAAGTATATTTTTTATTATTTTAACCAAACCAAAACTCTATTTCACAATCACACATTTCATTAGATTGATATCTTATCATCGATATTGGTACAAAGAATTTGCCATAATCATTTTCTATTTCATAAAAGATATTTTTAGAACCTTTACCGATATAATCTTATAACTTTTATAAATTTTCAATAGAATGAAATACTTATTTAATATCTATCACACAATCATTTATTTTATTAAATTGGTATAATCGTGTATCTTCGCTTTCATAAGGAAAATATTTATCATTTGGTTTAGACATTCTCATTTCATAATATTTTCGCCTATATACAGGTTATGCATAAGGTAAATCATTTGAATATCTTTAAATATCTTTTTTAGTAGAACCTAAAATATCTTTATACTATTTCATATCAAAATTTATAGGTGTTAACATAAAAGTTTAACCTTATTTATCAAATATTTAGAATACTTATTCGGACCATTTCCTCAAACGTTTCTTTTCTTTATCTTCTCTTTTGTTTATAACTTAGACATAATCACCTATTTAGAATTTATTGGATGAATCGATATGTTTTTTATTAAGATTTTATTTATACTCGTTCATATTTTCTAAATCATCTCTTGATATATTATTTGGTGTCTTCTTATAAAACGGAATCACTCTTTCGAAATTATGATATTACATAAAATCTTCACACGCTTTTTAAACGTTAATTTAATCTTATTATTTTATTAAATTATTTATAATATTATTTCTGACGAACGATGCAAAACCATTAATCGCTGCCATTGATTTATGTTCGTTTGAATCTTTGATTATAGTTCTATGTTCTATATCTAATTGTTATAACATTTGATCGAATGAACCTTTATACTCATTGCCTTGATCTGTTGTAATTGATTCTATAAATTGATCTTCAAATTTAAGAATATAATTTTAAAAACTAATAAAAGAATTAAGAACTTCATTAGGTTATTTATTTGGAATACTTTAAACAAATATCCTATGATTTGCTGAGTTGTAATATAATGATATAATCATATCAGGAATCTGTTTAGAAACATATTTCGAATCTTTTATAAATATAAGATCAAGAAACCAATCATCGTATTAAGAAATGTATACCATCTTTTAAGACATATTTTATTTCAAAAAGAAAAAATAATTATATTAAATCATTGGTTATTGAAAAGTCCTTTCTATAGTTTTGTTATATATAATGAAACTCTATCATTTTATTTGCTTCTACAATTATAAATATAAGACTCTCCATGTTTAACAGGTCTCACTTCCCTAATTCTGACTCCATTGTTGAAATATAATTAGTTTAGTGTTTCTGACCAATAATAATCATTAAAGAAATGATTTGAATAATACCACACTTCGACTACATCTTCAGGTAACTAATCAATAAATATAAATTTATTTCCGAAATTATCACTATTTTTATTTTTCTAATTGTCGCTTTTAGATACCCACCTCAAATTTTATACGTTATTATTAGTCGGTGATCCATTTATATGATCCACATCGCTATAATTATTTGGGTTTTCTAAAAATGATTATGCTACTAATTAATGTATAAAATAAAATTTTCTAATATTATTTTAGTATAAACAAACTTATAAATAACCTTTACCAATATCGCTTGGTTTTAAAATACGTCCTGTTTTCTTATTTCTAATTTAACCTAAATTTGACACTTCATAATTTTCAAAATCATCTATATCTCTATATTCTTCTATAAGTTCTTCTTAAGACGATTCTTCACTATAGTTTGACTCTTCTTCGTAATCACTTTAACTTAATTCTTTGTTCATTTGTTATAAAGAAATAAAAAATTAACTATGTTTTCACTCTTATATTAATTAAACAAATTACTCCAATTTATCTGCTTTCTTTGATAAATAACTCAATTAGTCATATAGATAAAATAATGCCTCATCAATCTCAATAGATTTTTAACCAAATTCTTTCATATGTTTAACTTATAAGTTCAAAACTTTAAATATCTTATCATTGATCTCATCTATCCATTAACAATACAATTGGTAAATAAACATTTTATTAAAATTAGAAAAAATATATTTCCATATCACATCTTACAAAATATATATATAAGATTTAGAATACTTATTGTTATTAATAATATACGTATCATTATATTAATACATTATTCATCTGTCAAACATTTTTATTTTTAAACTTATATTTCTATCTAATGATTTGGAACAAACTATTTTTAAGTCTTGTTCATAACTGTATCATATTTAAATGTTTCATATTATTCTTAATTCATCTGTTTTCTTCAAAATAAAAAATTAGTATATGTTATCAAAATTATAAAGTTCTTTTAAACTCGCTTAAATTCATATAACTATAATCGTCCTGCTTCTTCATAAATACTTTTGCATTACATAAATCAAATTCAATTGGCTTACCTTTTGCTAAATCTTAATACAATTTAATCACATCTCCTCCGTATAAATCGTTTGCTTTTTAAGTAATACACTCACCTGTTACTCCTTTCATCCTTATGTGGAAATCATAACAAATCTACTTAACTTCTTTCTCATCATCTTTCTTAACTTCTTTCTCATCATCTTTCTTAACTTCTTTCTCATCCTTCTTAACTATTTTCTCTACACACAACTTAACACAATATACTTTTTTAGAAATATATATTCCATCTTCACCATATAACACTTTACCTACTTTTGATTTAAAATCTGAATGAAATTAACCCATCTGTTCACCTATAAGTTCTCTATTATATTTTTCTTTAAAATTCTCACTCAATATTTTCAAATCATCCTCTTATATTTACATTGAATCTGTGTCTTGATAATAGATTTTCAAACCTAAATCATCTGCTAACACCATAACCTCGTTCATAATACGTTTACTCATCGATAATATCTAAATTCCTACATGATGATATCCTGTTTATTCACAACATTCTTTCTCTAACTTTACACAAAACTTATTTCCATATTATTAAATACTATTGATCTAATCATATTTCTTAAATAACTAACTTAAATCTTCATATATTTCAACTGTCTCATTTCTATCTCCTTCTATTGTTTTTCCATATGATGAATTCAACATCAATTTATAAATTTCTTATAAAGGGTTTTTCTATTTTTTACATTTAACTCGTTCTTCAAACATATATTTAATCACACCTTAAATAGTATAGTCTCTTTCCTTAGTATATACACCACTTATAATTTCATATTTATAATTTTATCTCAAAACTAATTCTTATAAACCAATAGTATCAACAAAATATCTATTCTCTTTATCGATATTATTTGTAAACTATCTAACTCCATCAACTTTCTAACTCAATAATGGAAAACCTCTTACTATAAAATCATTTCCTTTAAATAACTTAACTTCTAAATATAAAGTATTTTGATCTTTTGACGAACTCTTTTCAGTAATCTAAAATAAGTTTTCTTTAACATTGTAATGTTATATAAGTTCTGGTGTTAAGGTATATAACTTACCTGCTGGGTAATATGTTCTATATTATGCGCTTGGGTATAAACTAACTGCATCAAAATCTAATATCTTCTTAAACCTTAAGATTTGTTTTTTATTATATGCTGTCATACATCTTCCTCCTATTACAAACTACTATAAGAACTATCTTAACAAACCATTGACTTTATACACTTTATTAAAACATTATTTCTTTAACTAATATGATAACGCTAATGATGAAATAGATATATAATTAAATAAGTTCATATCCATATTTTCCTTCAGTAATTATGCAAATTTCTAAACACATTTCTATAGTACAATAACATCTTATTTACAGTAAAATAATGCATACTTTTACATATCAAAACAATTATCACTAATCATACTATCACTCTTCTTTAAAACTGAAATGAACTCTTATTTAGTATGATTAGATATAAATTTAGACGCCTCTTCAATATTACCAATATTGTTTACATATCTTTCTTCAGTATAATAGTTGTAACACATAATTTCTTTTTGTATTGTCTTCTATTCTTCAATACTCAAAAACATTTCTGGTAATTCGCTCAATTTTTTGGAAATCATAATATATGAATCTCTAAACACAAATTGTATTTTTAGACCTTATCTGTTGTATATAGAAAAACTAAATTATAGTACTTTTCCGTTATTTTAAATCATATCCTCGATTTGATATTGTTCTTTAAGTATAAACTAACAATCGTATGATACATATATATTAAGACCTATTTATCTGGTAAATTGTTCTTCTTCGCAGCAGGTCTTTCATCAATATAACATTTATCGATATATCTAACTAACCCGTTAACATCTCTTGAACTCTTAATGATATCTCCATCCGCCCAAACACATAAATAACATTTATGTTTTATAAATTTACCTTCACTATCAATAGTAAATGCTTCTGTATCAGCATACAATATTTTATCAAAATGGTTTTCTTTTTCTATAAATTCTTTAGTTTCTGAACAATAGTCTTATGCATTATCTGGCGCACTAATTACTTATTTGCTATTTTCTTTATAGTTAAATTCGTTATAATCTTTTATTTCTTCAAACATATTAAGTTCGTGCATCATTCTAATAACTGTTATGCTATCATTTTAAGACTTACCTGTTGTGACACATATGTTGTTCGATGTCTCTCTAACTTATACAATATTGGTGTTATCTAAATACTTTTGATAAGTTTTATATTTTTAAAAGTTGTTCAACCAAAAGTTACTTACTTCTACATTTGTATCATATATGAAATAGTGTTCTCTATACAAACTAATATGAACTACATCTTTTTACTATTGTCTCAAATCATTTATATCACCTTTAATATTCATCAATCTAACTTATTTATTTGATTCTTGATATACGTGTATACACATTGGTCCTATATGTTTGATATTCTTAATTTAAGTTAATGAAAATAGTTATAAATTTGTTTAAACTTAAATTAAAATTGCCTATATTTCTTAATTAGTATATTATTTAGACATTTATAACGCATATATAAAACATTATGCTTTTCTTGATAATTCTAAATGTTACTCTAAATTATTTCCAATTTAATATCTTTAAAGATTAATTTAAGGTATTTTATTTATAAAGTTAAAGTATGCGCCTTTGTTCTTTTTATTTGTTTTCAAATCAATAGACTTAACCAATTATTTCTTCTATTTCTCTTTAATATATTTATCAATATCATCTAATTTCTTCTCATTTTCTAATAAATTCTTATTAAATACATTCTCTGCTATAAGTATCTCTATTTTATACGCATGTAACATTTTACGCTATAATTCCTAATCGCTATCCGTTTCTTTTTCTAATAAATGAACTCCTTTATATATTGCATTTCTTATAAGTAAAATAAGTCTATTTTTAATCGGGTATACAAATATTAACGTCTTACCTTCTTCGTCTCTATAGTATATTCTAATAAATTTACCTTTATAATATTTCATGATATCGTCTAAATGATACTTAATCATAATTCTATTACTATCTCCATCAAATCTAATTACACCTTTGATATCTGGTTGTTTTTGATCCAAATAATTATTTACGTCTTCTTTACTATACGATTTAATTTATTCTTCTAATTATATATTTTTATTCTAAATCTTCTATTTATAATCGTTCTCTTGTTATTTCATCGCTTCAAAATCAGGCATAATTCTTTACATCTCGTCTATTATAGATAATTTCTTCTTTTAACTAATCTCTTGCTATTTCATCGCTTCAAAATCAGGCATAATTCTTTACATCTCTTCTAATATTTTAAGTTTCTTAATTTTGTTCTTTATAGTTTTCATACTCTTTTCATCAAAATCAAAATCTTATAAAAGAACTTTTAATTCTGGAATGGTAAAATTTTTAATGTTGATCGACATTTGTTTTTATTTAATGTTAAAAAAATAATATTTATAAGTTTCAAATTTTATAATCAATAAATTATTATAAAGTGACATTTGGTTATAACTCTTTGTATTATTTCGTAATGTTCACAATTCTTATTCTATATCTAATTGTTTCTATTAGTTCATCAATTGTAAAAGAAACTGGTTGTACTCCGAATGTTGACTCAAATAAATATTCTAACTTCTCACTATCGTTTGGTGTATTTTCTATAAAATGTTTATAAAATGTTAATTGATCTCTATACTGTATGATATCTATATAATTTCTAAAATAAGACTCTTTATAATCTTATTATCCCATTGAATGCAATTTCATATGTTTTTAGTGACTTGTATTGTTTTTATCAGGTTTTACTTCTAATAAGTTTTATATATTATTATCAAATTAGTTAAAATTCTTATGATGAATAACATTTGATGTCTCTTTTTCGAATACTAATTTATGTAAATAGGTTTAGTTTTTAGTTAAGTGGTAATCTTGTTTATTGATATCATTTATAAACAATGAATCTGCGTCTATTGGCGATGTATAACATATTGGAATATTGAAATTGAATATTTAACTATTAACTATCTTGTATGTATCTGGATAACATAAATATATCTGGAAACTTTTCATAACTAAAAGTGGAACTAACTTCTATGAAATAGAATATAACTCTGGGTCTATTAACACTCGTATTTAATGGTAATACTAACAATGTTTCAAAATATTTATAAATTTAGATATCACCCACTTATCGTATTTGGTCTGTACATCAAATCTATCACTCTTCTTAATAAACTCAAAACACTTGTTTATGACCTCATGCTCTTTACTATTCATATTACTAATGAAATACTCTTTAGTTATATCTTGATTATACTTATCTTGTATAACATGGT
This sequence comes from Hexamita inflata, assembly GCA_963988835.1. Taxonomy (NCBI): domain Eukaryota; phylum Fornicata; order Diplomonadida; family Hexamitidae; genus Hexamita; species Hexamita inflata. The sequence continues at coordinate 131,550 of CAXDID010000108.1, forward strand.
CTTCGATATATTTAGTATATGCTATTAGTTTTTTCTTATTTGATGTCTCTTTCTAATAAGTTGATATCAATAACTTTAGTTCAAATATAGATATATCAAATGGTTTGTCTATATCTAATTGTTCGTAAAAATCTTTGGACTATAACTTCTCTTTTGTAAAATTTATATATAGTTATTGAAATCTCTTTTTGTTCATTCGTTATAAGGTATATACGGTTCCATTATCGTGTTTTATTTAGTACTTTGATTATTTATAGTTTGGAATAAGTTTTCTGAACTCTATCACCATATTTCTAAACTCATTTATCACTTTACGTTTAGTGTCTTTAGTCACTTCTAAAACTCTATCTAATTACTCTTGATCTATATCAGGTAATTATTAATCTTTGTCTTCTAAAAATTATTGAATACTCTGATAAAATTAACTTCCTTTTGAAAATGAATTATCTGATAATTATTTGATAAGTATTTCAAAATCTTATTTATCTGCTGATTTAATCGTTTACATTTTATAAAGAAATAAAAAATATAGTTATCAAATTATCAAAAAATATTTATATTCTAATATAATCACTAACTCTCTTCTTCACTAATTTCCTTTTTAACTTGTTTCTTCACTGCTTTCTTTTACTTTGTTTCTGGATAAATATCTAACTCGTTAAAATCTAATGTTTTATCTAAAACTACAATATTAAACTCTTTCTAAATTCTAATTAAATCAAAATATTTAACTTCTTCAGGTTTAACTCTATATTACTTCGCTTGATAAAAGTCATGTTGTTCTCCTGTTTTGCTTGTAAAGGATGATGACTCATGATCTATATGAATTTTGATAATAGACTCATTTATCATTTAGTCTTAAATCTTCTTTACAGTATAAATATAGTTATTAGTTATTTCTAACTTCTGAACAACTTTATTATTTTGAACTAATACTATTAATAAGACTTTCATATTTAATGACTTTGGATCAAATTTATTATTTTTGTTTACTCTCTTATTCTTTGCATCTAAATAAATAACAGCTTCTTCAAATTAGATGTCTGTATTTTCTTCACAATATTCTATAACGCTTTATGGTTTTAAGTAATTCATGTTTTGCTTTGTTTCTATAAAATAAAAAAATTGATGTTTACATTATCATTTATATTTTTTGGTATATATTCTATAGTAAATCTTGTTGTATAATGACATATAATCATCACGCTTCTTTATAATGTCTAAAAACTAATTAAATTCATCGCCTATGTCTTTTGCTTCTTATAATGTTTTTGTTGATTCTATTTTTTTAATTAGGTTGTTGTATATATAGTCACTTATCTATTATGAACGTTCTGGTTAAGTGTCATATGCTTATTTCAAATGACTTGGACTCATTAGTTTTAACTATTCTTCAAAAGTAAATTCTGGCGGTTGTGAAAATATATCATATGTTTATTATTATTGTTAATCATTTTATTCAATAATATCATTTGAAATAACTTCATGTTAAATAGGTTTCTTTATATTATTTTATATTCTTTGTTCGGCTTATTCAACTGCATTTCTATAATAGTTCACATCTCCTTCTTCAAAATTATTCATATATTCCTCGTAATCTGGGTTATTCTTTATAAACAAATCTCTGTCTTATTCTGTTTAGATTTAATTTATTTGATTAATAATATTTTAAAACTATTTTACATGATACTATACATTATATTCGTTTTATATCTAATCATTTAATCTCATGTTATCTAATTGTTCTTGCTATAATAATTCTTTTAGATACTCAAATTCTTGATATATTTATTCTGGTTCAGTTTACATCTAATTATCTTGTATTTGATTCTCATTTTTAATTATAGGTATATTATTTTAATTAACATCTAAATTCCATGATGATGGTTGTTCTGGTTGGTTTATAATCTCTTGACGTCTCTATTCGGCTTGTTCTCGTTGTTCAGTTCCACTATCTACAACTTATATTTCATCGGGGTCAACTTTAACAACTTACGGTTGTTATTATAACACAACTTCATTCGGGTCGACTTTAACAATTGGTGGATGAACACTATTATTAAGATCTTATATAGCTAAAGGTTATTATATTGATGGTTTGTCACTTAAATTTATCTACTCGTTTGGATCACGTTTTACTACTTTAGGAAATTAACCTTCTGCTACTTCATCTAAGTCCTACACAGACATCTTAACATCATTCTTATTCACGCTTAATAACATCTTCAAACGTGACTCTTCTAATTCTTCTATTTCTTCATCTAACATTTAGACTCCTAATAAAAACTATTGTGCTTTTAATTATTTCTTTTTGTACATTTTACCTAATTTTGTTTTCTAACCTTTCTTTTATTATAAAATGTCATAATTATAGTTGATGTTCTTTTTGTACTCGTTATCATTTGGGATTTGAATACTCATCGTTCTCCATAAATCTTCTTGTTTCTATAAATCACTTTCTTATTAAAATTAAATATTTTGTGCTTGTTGCTATGCTTGCTATTCTTGTTCAATATATTATTATTGAACTGATGCTTGACGTTGTTGTTCTAATTACTTTTTATACTCAAATTCTTACTCTCTAAGTATACGCGCTTCTTCTTACTACTACATTCGCATTAATACTTTCTTACTTTTGTTGATATACAGTTCTAAAGTATATTCGTCTCCATTCAGTTACAAATCTTGATACATTTCATCTTAAAACTAAATTCTAAAACCTTTAATAAGTTAATTAACTTGAAATGTGACGATGATGTCTGACGTTACTTAAGTTATTGTTCCTGCATTCCATGTTCTAAATTATTTCAAAAGTAAATAACGTTTCTAACCTTGATCAATTAGTGTATAGTCTTAAATATCATAACAGTTGATGCAAATATACTTGTAAATATACGGGTATAAAATATTTGTTGCGGTTATAAAACCTTATTCATCACGTTCATAAATAGTTCCTTTAACTAAACCAAACGCTTTGCAAAAATAATGGTCCTCTGATTTTAGTGCTTTGAAACCTGTTGCTTTAAATTTTAGTTTGTTGTTGTTTAAAAAGTAATCGTTGTCTACTGTAAATTGATAATTGTTGTCTGATAAGTTTTAGATAATTGATAATAATTAAGTCTCGTCATCTATCTTTCTTTTGAACGGTAATAGAACATCAATCCAATCATTTTAATCATTCAAAATACTATATCTATTATTGTTGATGGTATACTGTGGTGATGTGAACGTTAACTTGATATTTGCTTCTATTTCGTCAATTTCATATTCGCAAAGAAGTTGTTGATCTTATTTTGAAAATGTAAGTAATTGGTCGGTGTCTTTACCTTGTGTACTCATAATCAATGTCATTTTGTTATTTAAATAAAAATTTATTTTAATATATAAATCTCTATACACCAAATCGATATCATATTTGAAGTGGTTAACTATTAATAGATAAAGTTATTAATTTAAAAAATATAGTTATTACTTATTATTATATATACATACTTGCACCAGTGCGTAGATTTTTGCACCATTTGCACCATTTGCACCAGTTTATATATATACAGTTTTATACATTATTGCGCACGAATTTACAATATACTAACATAATTGTTAATTAATATTCCACTCCCTCAATGAAGAAATACTCCGAATCTGAAATAAAATTGATAAAGTACTTACTTTAACACAAAGATGAATTACATGAAGATCATTTAACACTGTCATTTGAAAATATCTCTAAACAATTGAAAAAGGAATTCGAGGTATAAATATCAAGAACTACTTTATGGAACTACTCACGTAAAATTAATATAGGTTAATCTTATAAGAAGAAGTTATAACCAGTTGTTGAAGTCGTATAGAAGGAAGAAGAATCTGTTGATGAATCGTATGAAGAATCTGTTGAAGAATCGTATGAAGAATCATATGAAGAATCTGTTGTTGAATGACAAATTAAATAATTATTATATTTTTCACACCAATCATGAAACGCATTTGTGATATTGATTTATAAAATAGATCAAAATGTCATAAAATTATGTCAGTGTATATAATTTACCTGTGAAAACGTATATGAAATGTCTATTTTTCTATACATTTTTACCAAATGTTAGAAAAGTAAACAAATCATATATGATGACATATTACTGTCTTCAAAGAACTTTATTTTGCTTTAGTTGATTTCAGCACTGAAGTTGGTGTGGCACCAGTCTGCGAATTGAACCGTTCTGTTGCCTTTAATATGATTCAAAAAAATACTTACGTCTTTCGGCACCACATCCCCCCTGTAAATGACTTTGAACGCAAAATGTGTGGTGTTCCTCGTGTTACACCTAATTAAATATTGTGACGGTTCGCAGGCTAGTTTTGATATACTTTGTGAGGTGAATAGATCTTGGGCGATTTTAGAGGTTACTGGTGCGCGAGAGCAGATTACCGTGTTCAAGCGCGGCCTTGGAACCAAATACTAGCTTAATTCTATCATTTGCGTTGAATACTCGTCAGATCGCATTCCGGCTGTTAAATCGCTTATAAAATGCGCAGCGATCATATTAACTTATTTGAGCGTTGGTTGTTCAATATCAAGATTCCTTTTGCAAATGGCAATTATTGCTTCATTTTAAAGCGCGAAAATGCAATCAGCGCTTCTTGAAGCTAAAATGGCGTTAACTACTTCCGCTCCACTTCCGTTTATATCAGGAAAAACAGAGATGTCAAAAACGCACTTTTGATATTCGCGGATTCGTTCGAGTACTTCCGAACCAATTTGCGAGCCAGATTCGCTTTTTATGGAGCGGTACAGAATAAAACCTTATAAATTTGAGCAGTTCTCAGCTTGTTTTCTTATTTACTCTTCTGTGGAGTGGTTGTCTGTGCAAAGGTCTTTAAACTGAAAATTATCAGAGTGGGTGAAAACAGCACGGGGAGTGAATTTGTTGCTTGATTCGGAAAAAAAGGAAGTGAACTCAGAACAATAATCTAAAGAACAATCTTTTACACCAGATGGTGAAATGTCGTGTTCCAAGCAGAATAGCTCCCAACAGGCTTCGCCGATGCCAGCACCGGTATGGCCCACATGAACATTTATGACTTCTCTCATTTTAGTATTGGAAGTGAAAAATATGGTATGTAGTTCAAAGTGGAAAACATCAGTAATATAATATAATTGAACACATGATAAATACAAATATGCAATTATATACGATAAAGTCTTACAAATAGTACTTGAAAAAATTTAATAGTTCATTTGTCATTGCATGAGTTCAGATATTTTGAGATATACTACATTACCTCGAATGCAGACTCCCACCTCTATTCACTTACGACTCCTCTTGACTTCCCAAAAATTATCAAAGGTCTATAAGTGAGAGCAAATCTGACTGATTATGGCTCATATTTCACTTCAGATTTGGTTTTCAGTTACAGACCTCTTTTCTGAAAATATTCTTCAAATATTGATTTTTTGTATTTTAGTGTATATAAATAGTATGATATATTGTTATATTTCCTATATGTTCTCAAAATGATCTTGATATATCAAGGTAATATTAAGCGAATAAAAAATAATATTTTCATTTTCACTCATAACACTAATCTCTTTATAATTATTAGAATAATTAGACGATTTTGTTTGTGCTCTGTATTTGGTTAACATATAATGTCCTGTTTAATTTAGTAACATATTCTTTAATTTTAATAAATAGCAAGTTAGTTCGTTCCTTTTAAACTTTAATTTTATAAACTGCATCAAACTATTCACGTACGTTTTTAATTTTTAGCGAATGGCAAATTTCAACTTTTGTGGGCATCTCTTGCCAATTCATAGTGTACTTTGCGAATTTTTTGTGGTGTTTAATTGGTTTAAAATCTTATATTTTGTTTAGATCAAGATTTACTTCTGTTAGTTGTGTTAAATCTCTCAGTGCCTGAATCTTATATCTTTCTCAACCTTCCAAATAACGGGTCTCTATGTTGCTAGTATTTGCCCACCATGATTAGGTCATAATTGTCAAATTCTTAGGATTTCATTGAGTATTTGACAAAAAATAAGTCAATTGGTTTTATAACATATTCAATAGTGAATTTGTTGTTTTCCTAATGCAGCGATTTCAGTTCGGATAAATTTGATAACATATCATCAAAAATTAGAGTGTTATCGCTCAGGTGCACTTATTGCATTTTTTTCATCTGATTAATTCCAGATATATGCGATAATCCGCAATTACATATTTTTAAGTTGGTGATTTGTTAAGGCACTTGTGCAAAACTAATATGCTTGCAATTTTTTACAGTGATTTAAGTCACTTATGGTATAAAATTTAAGAATTTCAAGCATTAAACCTGAATATCGTCATCGATAATTAAGCATCCATTTATAACTTTATTAACATATTTTTATTCAAGTATTTCGTCAATTTCAGATTTCTTTATCTTTGTAGTATCTATTCCGGATTTAGAATTTATATAACTATTATACATAATTGAAGTGTATAATTAAATAAAAATTCATTAATTAAGTAAGATCATATCAATATGATCTAAGGTGCGTTTTTGCGGGATTTTGCGTGTTTGGACACGCAAAAACAGTGCGTGTTTTGCTATAAATGACCTCGGATATAATTTTTTGCGTTATTTTTTGCTGCATGTTTAGTGTTAATATTAGAATTACAGAATTACATAAGGGAGTTATCGATTTCAGCTCCCTTATAAGCAAAAATGTATCCAAAATGTATCTTTGGAAAATGTCGAATTTGAATGATTTATGGTCAAAAAACGTGGTTAAAAGTTATTTTATTTGTCACTTGCTTATAAGGGAGTTTTGCATGACGGAACTCCCTTATAAGTGAGTTGACCTACACCCTTATAAGCGAAATAGCACCTCCCTTACAAGCAAGGTAATGTAGTATAACATCAATATATTAGGTCTATAAAGATTCTTGTTCGATATTTATTCAAACGTTCAACTCATATTTTTTCAATTCATGTAACTTTTGGTTTAACTTTGTCAAGAGCACATCAAGATTCTTTCAGAGTAATTGTAACGCAACTATTATGGATCAAGTTATATTTATAGTATATGAAAATCTCACTGGAGAGCGACTTCGCTTTCGTAGATGCCGTGGAGGTTGCAGTAGCTGACGGCGACGAGCTTGCTGAATCTCTTGATCTCTGGGATCTGGAACTGGGTCATGGGTTCGGAGAGGCCGGGCCAGAAGTTGGTGGAGCCGAGCTCGTAGAGGACCTTGTCCTTCAGGCCGAAGAGCTTGATCCAGCCGATGTAGTGGCTGTCGATGGTGGGGTGCATGGCGTCCTTGCCGCACTTGACGGTGACCTTGTTGTCCTGGACCTCGATGTGTGGGACGTGCTTGTTGCCTTCGACTGGCTCGTGGATGATGGATTTGAACATGTTTGGAGTGGAGACTTGACCCAAACGTGGCTTCCGGGAACGGCGAAGGCGTCTTGATTCTGGATTGTTTATGGAGTTTAAAGTTGATGGGTTAAGTTGAGAAAACGGCGAAGAAACTCGAAAGTTGGGTCAAGTTGGAGTAGTGAGAGGAAAGAAACGGGAAATGATGGGCACTTCCGATAAACAACTATGGTGAATACTTTATATACTACTATCTCTTCTGTAAACAAGTATAACACGAACATAAATTTATATCATTATCACTTCTTAAAATACCAGGGCCGTTGATAGAGCTCTTCGGAATACGATAGAAAATATAATTATTATTATCAGCATAATACTATTCAACAGAAGTAGAAGGACAATAAAATCGAACAGCCAAGATTGACTATATCTTTAAGTTGATATTAAAGTTAAGTTGAGAAACTCGAGATTTGGGTCAAGCTGGAGTAGTGATGAGTGACAACTCTCATTGAATGCCAAGGCAATATTTTATATCCTCTTTCAGTTTCGTTTTGAAACAACTTGAAATTCTAGGACTCTAGCAATACAGGTCGAGTTGACCGAAGTTAGGTGAAAGTAAACCGAAGATCTGGCCGTTGTAACAGCTTGATAGCAGGTAATATGTGCACGTTTAATAACTTTTTCTTTTGAAGCTATGAAATGGCAGATCGCAGTTATAATTATTGATTACTGTGTGTTGATCGAGTTGAGATTTGCTTGCATTAAATCCAGGAATTAAAATGAAAACATGCTGGAACATGACCATGTCGTTCTGAACAGTATTGAAAGCAAGTATTCAACTTGAATTCTTATCATTTATCTTTCTCGTTGTCCACTGTAATTATTGAAAATATCACAATTATAAAAACGAAATCTAATGCAATCAACTTTTTGAATACATTCTAAAATCTATACTCACTTCGCCAGCGCCACGATGTTGTGGAGGATGTTCTTGGTGTTCTTCTTCACGATACAAATGTTCTGTTCTATCACTTATATTTTACATCCGAGTTTCTCTATGCATCTGCATGATCTCTTCAAGCACTCCATGGAGTCGCTTATCTTGCAGGCAAGCAACCGCTTCTCGTCGATCAAAGCGAACTCGCAAGAGTCCTCATAGAGCTCGTTCGTGTCGCATAATGTTGAAAACACGGTTCCCTGGTGGCACGTTACTAGAGGCTCGTACGTAGATTGGGACGCAGACGAGAGCGACAGCTGGCCCAGCGGCTTCGGAAGTAAGTGCTTCATTGATGGAGTGGATTTCTTGAGCTTAATGCTAATAATGTATGGTAATTAGTATTATATCAATTAAAAATTGTAAATTATATACATATTTGTTGTCACTTATTATTTAATTTAGTGAATTGAAATTTATATATTAGCTGATTCTTTCGTGTTAATTATAGTATTAATTAATAGTATAATTTACTACTCAATACGTATTCAAATTTTATTTTGCAATCTGCTTTCAGGTCTAGATGTGTATGTGAAATAGTTCTTTTAAAAGGTAAAAGGCAACATACTTTCTTGTTATAATCTTTTCCGTTTAGAATCCAAATATAAATTAGCTCTAAAATAGCTCAAAATTTTTTGTGAAATTCAGTATAAATTGTTTTTGTTTTATATTAAAATAGAAGAAATGATAATAATCTTTAATGGATATATAAAATAAAACTGTCCAAAGCTTAAATTAAGAATTACTGATTAAAATAAGTATAATGATAGTAAACAATGCATACCACTGTAAATGAAGAACTCAACCAATGCGGGAGTTACAAAATGGAGTAATATAAATAAATTCGGATAATTCCCTCAATGGAATCTAGTCTAACTACAAAATTCAATTATAATATATGTCTATATAACATTATTGAAACAAAACCATGGGTTGGCTACAAATTGTAATTTATTCCACACCAAGGTTTTGAACATTTTGTTGATTTAAGGTTAAGTTCGACTTGAGCTGCAAAGTCAGTCGTTGCAGCATTAACATCTTATATTGTCAAGAATAAGATGGCATAATATTATCTTTAAATATTAATTCTCTAGAATGATCCAAGTGAAGGTGAGGTCCTCACCTGGTGAGGATGACTCTGACCGAACAAATGTACTTAGAAAGAATTCAGTCTTTATAGTTTGCTCTCTTCGAATTGGTCAAATACAGAAGTGTAATTTTTAACATCTTGTTTATCAAAAAATTTGGTGGGTTATGTCTAGACATGCTTTTTGTACTATTTGTACTTGAAATGTACTTACTTTTTTATTCCAAGTACAAAAGTGTACTTTTAAAGTACACTTTACAAATTTGTACTTGTTTTTGAAATTATTCAAGTACATTTACTTAACATTGGAGTGGAAAAGTTCTACAAAAATAAATTTAATTATTTATATGTCTGTAAACACACATGGAAGATAAATACTTTCACAAATCCCCACTTCCTTTGTATGAAATATGAAAAAGAAATTATAAATTTACTCAAGCTGTGTTGCAGCTTAATTATAATTTACTCGGAAATAGTTGTCTCAATTCAATTAAAAATCAATACTATAGTAAAGTTATGTATGTTACTTACGTTCTAAATTAACTGTAAATAACAATAGTCGTAATATCTCATTTGATAGACGAATAAATACCATTATGTAATATTACCTGAACTAATATGACCAAATTATTGAATATCAATAAAGTAGCTAGAGAAGTTCAATATTCTATAACAATATTATGGTTTTCTAGTGGATACATATAATATACTGAATGATAATCGTAAGAAATTGCTCCTTTAAAACCTATTATTCATATAATCATATTATTCATACATGACATTAACAAAAATGAAGTGGTTCTATATATAGCATTTAATGTATTTATGTTTATAATTAGTTTTAGGTTATTTAACTTAATCCAGGTTTCTACTCCGGACCTAAAACGACCCCATTGCCAAAAACTGAATGTGTCTGTATCTGAGCACTTCGGGTGTCTGTAAGTGAAAGAAGGTAAAATCCCCCGATTCAAAGTGCTGAGCTGGCATCATCAAGGATCAGTATGGCTAAGGGCATGCCATCAACGAGCCTTCAGGATTGGAAAGCGGTAACCGCTCCATTACTTCCTTAGAAACGCAGATGGTACGACGCAGGTGGATTCCCGTATAGATAGGCTTGCATGAAGCAGCCGCGTTACGCCCCTGGATGCTTGTACCCGAGTCGTTGCTTGCCTTGGCTGCAGAGGTGCGCCTAACGTACATAGGTGTGTCTAAAACTAATGATCATTCGCGTGAACTTACAGTTCCTGTACAGAAGACCGAACTAGTATAAACGAAAGTTAAGTGAGTGGGATATATATATTTAAGTATAATAAAAATATAATATAATAATATAAACTCACTGATAGTTGTCGAATGCGTTCAACTGTTAAAATAGCACAGCTACTTATCCAACAAACGCAACTTATTGGTATAATAATTTTTTGAGGAGGTCTTCTACTTTCTACTTAGCTTGAGTAAATGGGTTTTTCTTTAGTTTTAACATTTTAAGAGAATCTGTTGGGATACAGATCTTTTTCAAATAGTTTGCGTGCCTAATCTCATATTCTGAGGGATATTCTTGGTCATTCAGTTTATACTCCTCGATGTTAGGATGATTTTATAATGTTTATAAGTCGATGATTGTATTAAATTCAGCATTAAGTTTTTATAACTAATTTAACTTTTTTAGAGGTGAAATATAGATAATTTAATTGGATTAAAGTGATAAATCTTTCAAGTTCACAAGCGCCTCTAGAACTTCGATTGATTTTAATTCACAAAAACTGAGATCCAATTTAGTAATCTGAGGAATGTATTGCAGCGGTGTTATATCAAGATTTATGTAGCCTGAAAGGACTAGTTTTTTCAAATTCTTAAGCATCTTCAAACCATCAACATTTATTTTTTGACACTTTAATTGCAAAATAACAAGCTGAGTAAGGTGTTAGATTGGAATACTTTGCATATTTGGAGTAGTGGAACAAATATACAGTTGCTTTAAGTTAATAAGATACTTTACTGCGTCTATGTTACTTAACTCACAATCTAAAGATAATATAGTGAGTTGAGTCATTTATGAAATCAGAGCTATATTCACATTAACTTCAACTTCAATGCACAGTTCCTTCAGCTTTTTAAATTTGATTATGCTCTATTCTAGTTAGTTACTTGTATTATCACAACAATCTTCATCAAGAAAGAAAGTTGTACTGTCATCACTGTCTTGATAAGAATATTATTCTTCATCACGTTATTCTTCATAGCATTTTCTCTACAAAAAAAATCGTTCCAGATTCTCAAATTACAGACTGTCAAGGTTCCAACTTTTAAGACAGTAAATTATTAGAATTAGTTCTTTCATTGTATTGCTATTTAATTTTGGAAAAATATTGTTACAATTTACGATACTTAACTGTTTAACGTCTAAGTTTTGAAGTAACTACTGTTATATTTTTAGTAATTGAGAACAGCAAAAATTGTTGTCATCTATTGTACCAATGTAAAGTTCACCGTTCATTATTAATTATGCTTACTATACCGTTATTCGTTAAATCATATTATCGTTTGCAATTTATATTTCTTTTTCTGTGGGTTATACTTGAAAATCTAACTGGTACTCCTAAAGATTAGGGTGTTTTTTTAATTTTTTTAAATCAATAAGTTTATTGTCTTATGCATTTAGTTTTTGTAACTGATATAACTCTTCTAGAGGTTATATGAACACAATTTAATTGGATTTAAGTGATAAATCTTGTAAATTAATAAGAAGCTTCAAAACTTCGATTGATTTTAATCCACAAGAACTGAGATCCAGTTTAGTAATCTGAGGAATGTATAATAACGGTGTTATATCAATATTTTAGTTATGTGAAAGATATAGTTCCTCCAAGTTAATAAGGTGTCTCAAAGAATCAACGAATATTAAACCACAAGATTTCAATGATAAAATATTAAGTTGAGTCATTTATGAAAGCGGATTAATATCAACGCCATTATATCCATTAAGACTCAACGATGTCAGCACATTAAACTTAGACATGTTATATATAAGTTTAGAGTTGCATATACATCCTTGACTGCATTAAAAACACAGTTCTACTAGACCATCAAGTTACAGTAAGTCGATGTTTGAAACATTGCAATTATTAATGATGAGCTCTTTTATATGTCGGTTATTTAGCTTTGGGATTATATTGTGACAATTTTCTAGTTCTAACTTAGTTATAGCAAACCCAAAGCTCTATTCAAAGCCTACAATATTCAATCCCAAATCGTCGTCGGTGATTGTTTTATACACTGTTTGCAGAAAATCTAAACTTGTGAGCTCTGGATCATTTTGTATCTTTAAAGCTCCATCAATAACTTTATTCATGTATTTTACTGTCATCGCATCATCGTATACATTTTATGCTTGCATTCTGGTGCGTGGAGTGGTCAATGCAATCAATAATATAACATAATATAGTAATAATATTACAATATTAATATTAAATATGAAGTATTTAATGTATTTTACTTTTTCTTTGAAGAAATAGCTATTTCATTTATTACAAAATTATATATTCAGAATTCAGCTTTAAATGCATCAGTAATATAAATAGTCATTAATAACGACGACATTGTTAAAAATCTGTGAATCCCAATAGAACAGACACTTTTTAACTTCTATTTCTTTTCAAATATGAACCTAATAATAAACAAGAAATAAACGAGTGAAATCAGTTCAGTTTAGATTAATTTAATTTTTTACAACAAATTTTAGAATTCATAATATATTTAATATTGTACATTTCACTCCTAGCACTAAATAGTTTCTACAGCGCATTCTGTGCCCTTTTCAGGTTCTTTTTCTAATTGTATTTCTTTTGTAATCCGAGTTTCAATTTCTTTCACTTTTTCAGCCTTGTTCTAGCTTTTGTACGGCTCGCAACACTAATATCTAAGTAGTAATACCAGCAATACAGATTGCATTATCAACTGAGCTATATTAGTTATCCAGGTCGTCCAGCCGTTATTCGACAAAATGAGAGTAATGAGCGATATGACCTGCCCAGGAACATTGATGCACTGCCCAAATATGCTGAAACTTCCAACTGCCTTCAGTTTGTACGTTTTTATTATTTAAGGAATCCACTACACACAGGCGCAGCACATAGAAATGAACGCGAAAATGAACGTGAACGTCTTAAAAGTAGGGTCGCAAACCGAGAAGAAGAACCCGGAGAAAACGAACCCGAATGTGGTTATGAGTGCGTAAAAGATGAAAATCAACGAACAAATTACGTTCTTCTTGAACTCAGCTGAATAACCTTGCTCTCGTTTCTGGTAATATAGATACTGTAAAAATGGAACGAAGAAGCCGAGGAAGCCGAGAACGGAATTAATTTAGGGGATTATGTTCGCGACGCACTTCCAGAACGTGTTGTTGCAGGACATCACTTGAGGGAACTAGGACATGAAAAAGTTTACAAGTAAGCTCCACTGGTTATAGAGTGCTAAGTGTAGCATCTGAAAGGATATACCGTCGGTTTTCTTCAAAATGCACAATTTTATGATTTATGGGACAAAAGACAAAAATGCACCCAGAATTAAAGCAACGCCCATGAGTATCGTGAATACAGATATGTCTATCAAATAACAAGAGTAATCATATTCGCTCGAACACTTCTTACAAGGATCTTTGTACATTATTTGAAGTGAAATATTAAAATGTTTAAATTACATAATTTTTAGTCCATACTATATTGCTAATATAGTATCTATGTGAATTAATAATTTGAATTTGTTTGAATATAAATGGAATCTGGCATAATGCTATCACTGCTAATTCTATTTAAATAATTTATGTACACTTATGTTATCTTATCAGTTAATCTACTACATTACCTTGCTTGTAAGGGAGGTGCTATTTCGCTAATAAGGGAGCAGGTCAACTCACTTATAAGGGAGTCCCATCATGTAAAACTCCCTTATAAGCCAAACACAAATGACAAATAATATAGTTTTTAACCACGTTTTTTGACCATAAATCATTCAAATTCGACATTTTCCAAAGATACATTTTGGATACATTTTTGCTTATAAGGGAGCTGAAATCGATAACTCCCTTATAAGCAAATATGCTACTCCCTTACAAGCAAGGTTATGCAGTACATGTTACTTTCAAAAAATATATAAACGAAAAAATTGATTAACCCAAGAATTTCTTTGCTGAACAATTAATAACATGACTCACTCAACAGCAACAATACATCTAAACGCAATAAATTAATATATACTAGTTATTTTACTATAGCCAAGTAAAAATAATATATATTTTAATAATTCTTGTGGTTGATAATATTCCAGTTTATTAAAATGGCTTTCATCTTTGTTTCCAATCTAAGTGATTCTCTGTTATTTGAAGTGAAATATTATAAATTACATGATATTTGATTTCTAGTATTATACTACTAAATATCTACTAAATATCTACGGTAAAGTCTCACAAGTAGACTAGGTGCCGAGTCTCACGAGTAGTACTAGGTGCCGAGTCTCACGAGTAGTACTAGAGAAAATGAATAGTTTATTTGTCATTTCATGTGGTTTTCAGATATTTTGAGATATCTCACGAATAGAACAGAGTTGATGACGAATAGACCGAACCTAATTACAAATAAATATCAGAATTTGAACTACCTGATAAAGGTCAGAATATTATATATAAAATTAATTTATTAGTCTTTTGTTAAGATTCAATTAAAATCACTCATCAATTCAATAATGATTGTTTTATTTGTATGAACTTATTCCTAAAACCTCAAAACATTCTAGTCAAATAGTTTATTATAAATTATTGCATCTTAATCGTTTGTTATCATCGAACAGTCTTTTATGTTACATTTCTAATCATTAACCAAGTATGGAGTTTTTACCAAAAATCGAAAAAAAATCTATCGGAGAAAACTGAAAAATATTGAGTGTATGTACTTATATATGTTCATAGCAAACACTCATAAGTTGAATAGTCTTAAAAAATCTTATTTCAGCAGATTTCATTAAAGCAGAAATATTTAAATTAAAGTGGATGGTATATTACTTTACTTTATTATATAATAAAATATGATAATACTTCACTTCCTAATCTAATATTTACTTTAAATTTTTAATATTTTTATTTGAGGTTCAATGTAATATACATTGTAAATCTGTATGTCATATTAGTAAACTTAATTCGCACAGTATATTAATACATTCTACAAAGCAATATAAATATTAATATTACATTAGCTTACCATTTCAATAATTATCAAAATATGTGTGTTACTAAAACTATTTATGTAATAAATGCATATTGTTCTTTGAATTCAATTATTAAATATTAGAATATATTGTACTTGACTGACTCTATCCGGGACTTACGCCCACTTTTAGCAAGTATAATGGTACTTCCGAAACATACAATTATTTCATATATATAATGACAAAAATGTATATTAATTTTATAAAATAATAGCATATATTTTAATTATCCACTTCAAGGAAAATGAAGAATATATAAGATAAATCAAACAAATAAACTAAGCTATACGAATATTAATATAAAATTTATTAATAAATTACATAAAACTTTATATTTTAATTTTATACTAGAATAAATAATATATTTGATATAAATTTCCGGATTTATAGTATAGTAAAAAAACCTTCCGGATAACTTAAAAAGATATTTTGGGGGAAATCCAGCTGGAGCACAAGTCACAGTAATACAACGCAGCATCATCCAAAGTTAAAATATTGAGTAAACCCTATTATAAACTAGATATCTCACGAATAAGCTTTGGAAATCAATAGTCTATTCGTCATTTGTACTCTGTTCTATTTGTGAGACTTTACCGTATATCATAAGATAAAGTAGAATAGTTACTTGATATTAAAAAGATATTAAATCATATATAGAACTATACATTAAAGCTGTTACATAAATGAGGAAGCCGAATCACATTGCGAACAATGGGTTTTGATGAACATTTCGAGATACTTAAGTTATGGATTGATTAGAAACTGGACTTACAACTTCAGAGTCAGAGTCAGAAAGTTGCATCTGATCCATTAATGAAAAGACAGGAGGTGGAGATCTCCAAAATATAATTATTATATATGAATAAAATAAGGGTGGGTAAATATTAAAGAAAAATTGAAAAATATAAGAATTGGAAGTTCGACCGTTCAATCCCCATAGAACCCCTTTCCTGCTTTTAAGCTCAATGACTTTAGCTTTAAATTTGAATGAAAGCTCGTACTAAAGTAAAATATTATAACAAATATATTTCTATACAATTTATTACAATAAATAAATAATATAAGCTTCATGTGATTTTTTTAATTTATAAGACGTTAAGATATAAATATTGAAACATGCTACTGGGTCACTGAACTAATTACTAATGAAATTCATTGATGGAAAATTAAATGAATCTAAAGTAGTATTATATTTGATGGAAAACACGATAAATATTTAGACCAATTTCTTTTAATTCAAACTATTTTATAATATTACATAAGAAGTTAGAAAATATAATTTTGAAAATACTGACAAATATTTTAAATTAGTGGAGACAAGTAAAATTCTGATAGTAATGTTTCAAACCTTCTAAAGCGAATAACCATTGAAAATGTGCTAATTTAGTGAAATCTGACTTAAATTTACAGAATATAACATATTACTGAGTGGGCATAAATGACGGGTTGCCCGTTTTGAAAGTGGAAACACTGGCGTGCGAGAGCCATGTTTTCGCTTTCGAAAGTCTCAATGAAGTCTGTTTGTGCCGTTTCGAGGAAGTGATATATATATCCCACTCACTTAACTTTCGTTTATACTGGATCAGTATCGTGTTCTAAACCTTTGAGGGCATCAAAGGTATGCTCCTTCATCTAGAAGAAGCGCCTTCAGAAGAACGAGTCAATGCTCGATTCTCCTGTGCCTTTATTGGGTTTCGCGCTTTAGCTTCTCTTGGGCTGTTCCTACTGGGCAGGTAGGTTTTATTCTCTCTGTTTCAAGATATCTTCAATGTTCTCGATTTTCTTCAGAGATTTAATTTTTTACTAGAATATTCCGCAATGATCTTTAGATATGAGATTTCTCTTGTAGAAGGACTACACAATAATCATCAAGTTGGATTTTATCTTCGTGATCTTCATGTTTGCGTGGTCTTCTGCGTAGTTCTGTATAATATCTTCAAGTTCGCTGCATAATCTTTTCTAGTATAGTTCGGGCTCAAACTTTTCTTCCGCGACCATCTGTCTAATTTCGCTAGCTTGCTCTTCAATTTAACTCAATGTTTGCACGTCTCTTTCGATTTTAATGTCTTACTCGGTAAGATCGGTTTCTATTAGACGTTCAATTTTTATGTCTTGGTCTCTTAAAAATTCAAGAGTTTTCATGCCAAAGTGTTTTCTTTTAATTTGAGTTTAGGGAGCTTGCTTGGGTTAGGTTTATAGAGCTTGAGATTTTCTCACTGCTTCGCTTTTGTTGGTATTTTGATTCTTTGGTTATACAGGAAGACTAGTGTTGTTGCAATTGAAATTGTTCACAACAACTTGTTTTTGAATATTAATTGCACCTTGGTTCGTCTAGGTGTTATCTGTATTCTTGGTGACCTAAGATGGTTGAGTTTATGTGTTCATCTTGGCTTGGATCTCTTGGCTATGCTGCACTTGAGATTTTTGCCTAGGTTTCTTCTTAGGTTTTACGCTAGTGTTTTGTGTTCCAGCGTTTGAGTTTGTTGTCTCATTGACTGGAATACTGCTAAATTCCTCTGTTTGATCAATTTCCTATATGTTTAGTTCTTTTGGTTGATCTTGTGCTTTTCTAGTCTTTTTCCTGAAAACATAGTCTGTTTGTTCTCTGTAGTTGGACATTAGGATTCCAACTTACTGGTATAACCATGAATCTTCGATACCTACTTGTCGAAGTGCGGCTAATGATTCTGGATGGACCGTCGTATCTTTTCCGATAATAATTGGAGTGCAAGTAATAGGCTAACCATTGACAGTTTCCGTTTGATAATGCTTTTGTTTCACAGCGAAGTATCTCTCGGTGTCCCAGGATATGCCTATGTCAAAGAACTGTTGTTTGCCATCTTTTATGAAAGATATGTCGGCTTTGTGTTTTTGGTCAGTTCTGTTGTTATTATTCTTGCTAACTTCTTTGACTTCTCTAACTTTGTTGGCGTCAATCATTTTATCGGCCAGCTATCTAACAAAGTAATCATGTGTTAAGATGTGATTTCTTTGAATTGATTTCTGTGATTTCTGTTTGTGCCGTTTCGAGGAAGTGATATATATATTTACAGAATATAACATATATTTTGAAAAAATAATTAATATTAGTTAATTTCTTATAATAAGAGCTTTTGCACCAATCAGGTAGATACAGTGAGACCTTAAATATGTTCAAACAGAGTTTTTGTAAGATTTAAATCTAATAAGAATGAATGCTGAAAGATAATAATTTAACAAAAGTTTGAGACGAGAGGATTGTTTATGTTTTCTTAGTTTAGTAGTTATCTTAGTTTAGAAAGGAAATGAAAGGTGATTTCAGAGGAAAAGGATGACAATGCATATATAGGGGATGCATTTATTTATAAATAATATAAATATGTTCCTATAAATATGTTCCTATCCAAGGCCACAGTTAGCTGGAGCGGAGGTAATTTGGTTCCAAATGTGTTTTAAAGAAAGAGAAATGAAAAAGTTCCGATCACTTTTGGTCACCAATGTAATATTTTTTGAAGTTCGGGTGGTTTTGAATTGGACTGAAATCGTTAATTTTGTTAAAACGTAAATCGAGTTCCTTGAGGTTCATAAGATCCTTCAGAGAGTCCACGTTTTAAATTCCATTCCAAGATAAATCAATGCTCATGAGATTTACGAGTTCCTTCAGAGATTCCAAATCTAAATGTGGATTATAAGATAAATTAATGTTCATGAGGTTCACAAGTCCCTTCAAAGAGCCCACATTTTTAATATTATTACAAGATAAATCAATGCTCGTAAGGTTCACGAGTCCCTTCAAAGAGTCCACGTTTTTAATATTATTACAAGATAAATTAATGATCGTAAGGTTCACGAGTCCCTTCAATGAGTCCACGTTTTTAATTTTATTGGAACTCAATGAAAGACTCTTTAGTTAAATCAAGTTCTCAGGTTCTGTGACATTTTCAAGTTCATTATCATCCAACTTTAGTTCCAACAGCTGGTTCCAGTTCTGAATCCCTTCTAAATTCTAAAGTTCACTAGAATTAACTTGAAGGACCTTAACATTCGTCACTACTTGGAACTTAACATTTTTGCAGCTCTTTAAACACAGTTTATGAATGTTGAACGCGTTTACGAATGAAAGCTTCTCCAGTTCATCATCATTTTCAATTTTAAGGTAACGGAACTCTTCCACTTCAAGTTTTAATTTTGCGTTTATTTCCCTAATTTTGTTTTGGACCGTTTAACGTTTTTCTGAGTCGCATTCAATTCTCAAGTTTCTTCCGAACTCTTTCACTTCACAGTTTTCAATTTAATCCAGTAAATTATAAATTTAATTTTATTCAATAGTCGCAACATTGAAAATGGTTATCCAAGTTCTGGCTTTAACATCTTTTTCGTACTTTTAAAGTTTAATTGCATATTGGTACTGTGGCATCGCATCTCGCTGCTTTACTTGCTCCTGAACGGCTTGCATCTCGGCATCGAGATCTTGTTGCGTTGTGCACTGCCCCAAGTAGTTCCAAACGTCGTCTAAAATCGGATCTTGTTGAACGGAAAGACAGTTACTGCACTTAGGGTGCTCGACCACCCAGTTCAAATTACAAATGCAGTTTCCATCTATTAGCAACTCTTCAAGTGATACTATGTATTTTATGAAGTTTACATACAAAAGCTTGTTGTTTCGGATGTCAAGATGAACTAATTTAGATAGCGGTTTCAAGCAGTCCAGCTTAGATAAAAAGTTGTCCCTCAACACTAACTTTTATAAATTGGTTAACAATGAAATTGTTGATACGTCTTCCAAACTGTTGAATCCCAAATCCAAATTAACAATACTGGTTGCAGTCAGGTTGTTTATAATCTTCAATTTGCTATTGGTGATGGTTAAGAACTAAATTGGATGATCTATGTTGCAAAGCACACTCGGACAGTTGTTAAGAGAAACTGAATCTATCTATTAATTAATCAAGTCAGATACGAAACTGATAAACGCCAAGTCTAAGGTATTTGCATCATTTTAGATTACCAGTTTTGAACCAATCACGCTGCTCTTGTACTTCATAGCTATGAGAAGATGCTTCTTGGCGCCGTTCAGTCTTGTTGTACAATCTTTGACCATTTGTTATGTGCTGTTAGGTCCAAGATAGTATTCAATATCTTTGGCGCCAAACGCTTTCTGAGGCGAGATCCACTTCTAACTGAAGTTTTTGAGTAGACGGAGGTAATCCGAGTCTTGCACCATATTTCCTTGGATGAACACTTCAGAGAGACTTTGCAAGTCTTTCAGGCACTCAACTGAAACGAATTTGTTATTTTGCAGGTCCAGGCACTTCAGCTCCGTAAGAGCTTTGATCCAGTGCAGCCTGCTTATCCTGTTGCTGCTCAGCACAAGTCTAGTTAGCTTGGTGAGCTCCTAGATCTCGATCACGTCTTCGAGCAAGTTGTCACTCAGTTCCAAGCTCGTTATCTGAGTAATCTGTTCGAGCCCAATAATCTTCTACAGCCCAGAGCTGTTAACTTTTAAGCTTTAAACTAGAACCGGAACCACTTCAAAGGAAACGTTCTCGCACTAAGAAAGAGACAGCTCTTTCGTCACCCCGATTAAATCTGAGAATTTAAGGTTTCGAACGTATTGATCATTAACTATTTCAAGGGAGTTATTTTTAACTTGGTTCTTGTACTTCTCAACCACGTTGCTGTTTTGGCCTTGATCCTTGAGTTTTTGAGCTTCTTTGTCGTTGGTGTCAGGTGTTAACTGTTCGGATAGCCAAGCTTCCCTAAAATTTGTATGTTCTAGTAAAACGTAACCGTTCAGAATAAAGTTGTTTTTAGTTCTCAGATCCAAGAGACCCTTCATTCTCAAGCAAATTTCTATGTCAAGCACTTTGTTGCTTATTAGGTTGAATGAAACCAGCTTCACTAGTCGATGGAGGGCTTGAATTGATTTTATGGCGTTGAAGCTAATGTTGAGCTCCTTTAAGTTGATCAAGGATGCTAGCTCTTCAACAGATTCGAGTTAGTTTCCACTCACATCCAAGGAAGATAAGTTGGTTAGATTACCAAAACCGTTGAGCGATTTCAACTTGTTCTGGCTCACGTTCAAACTGGTTAGCTTCTCGTTGCGAATGCTCTCTGAAGTACTAATATCGTTCTGAGCGATGTCCATGTACCAGAGATTCTGTAACTTCTTAGTCACTTTCAGCTGGTCTTGAATCCGGAACAAGCTGCACTGCCTCAAAGTGAGTTGTTCGAGTTGGTTCATATTCTCCAATCCAGAGAGGCTCTTTATCTCAGAGCTGCAAATCCAGAGCTACTTCAGGAGCTTCGGCGACTCTGTGAAAGAAATGTTGTGGCAGTGGGATACAAACACCTGAGTAACCTTCAAGTAGTCCAGAAACACCGTTTCTGTCATTTCCTGGTCGTTGGCTATACTCAAAACGTTATGCGTCTGTTTGAATTCTACACGGTCTCTGTATCTTACAACCATTATGTTGACGTTTCTCCAGAATACGATTCTCGCGTTTTCTTTATCAAGCTGGGCATCAGCTGTCTTTTAGATAGAGGCCCACTGTGGAGAGAAGTTGAGGTGCTTGTAAAGAGGCTCTAAATCCTAGACCGTGTTAGAATCGATGTTGAACTCATTCAGTTGCGGCAAAGTGGCGAGGAAATAAATATTCTTGACTTCGTTGGAAGCCAGTTTCAAGGTCTTTATCTTCTTATTCCCAGAAATCGAATCTATTTCTTTTAAGAAATTTGCGCTCAAATCTGCATATTCCAGGTTTACCAGGTCCTTCAGATCCACCGTTTGTAGGAAGTTGCCGCGAAGATCCAGGTGCGTGATGTTAACGTGCAGGTTGATCCCCTGAGTTGAACACAGGTGGCTGCAGACTATCACGAGCGAAGTCGCGTGCATCGGTATTTTGTCCACCTGCTCCAGCGTTTGGTGCTCGGCTTCGAAGCAAGTGGCTTCTCTAACATTACCATCGGTGTATTTCGTCTTGTCCGAAATAGTGCAAAGCTATTACATTTTGTTATTGGTTGATTTCATTGATTGGAGTGGGTAACTTATTTCCAGATTATGATTCTAAATATATATTATAAATAGTTGTCCCATGTGAATCTCTAGTTGGACCTTGAAATGAAACTGTATATCAAAAACATGATGATACGTTTTAAGTCGAGTTCAGTAAAACAATAAAAACTTTCGAGTTCATTCACTTTTGATCTAAACATTCACTTTTGATCTAAATAATAAAAGTTGTTTCTACACCATTGATTGCCATTTTAGTATTTAATATATTATGATATAACAGAGCGTTGAACATGCACTTCTAGCCTTTGTGTGATTATGTAGCTTTAAATTTCTTAATAATATTTTCAGTAATATAGATATTAATATTTCCTCAGTCTTTGTATCCACGATACAAGCAATAAAATACATTAATGCTCGTCTTAGAATCATAATTACGTTAATACTAATTTTGAAATTATTCTAATAATTTGCAACTGATACTATATATCAATATGATACACTCGGTATTAAACATAATATTTTCGATCTGTATGCTATTTCATTTGTACAAAATTATAATTCATAAAATTTGGGTTTTCTGGGAAAGGATAAGAAAATAATAATCTGTAACACTATGTGTTTGGAGTGTATTAATAAAAATTATTTTAATTTTAGAATTATTATAAATATTAATAATATGAAATTAAAATTATTATATTTCATGTATTTCAACTTATATTCAAATATATATCAAATTATATACATAAAACAAGAAGTAATAATAGTCTATGGATTCCTTCATAAAGATAAAACAAACATTACTAAATACTACTATTATTACATTATGAACCCGTTGTACTTTAAACTGTAATGAATATAAACATAAGTTAAAAATTCCACTATTTCTTCAAGTTTACAACTATTCCAATCTGTTAGCGGCGTGTGAGATTATTGCTGTATGGAAGATTTATGAGTCATATCGCATTAATACAGACTTTTAACAAAATTCTATGCATCATTTCTATCATCATAACTGATTTAGCCCTCGTCATTTTAGGAATGAAAATTATTTTGGGTCATTACAAAATATTATGTTGTTGACATATAATGATATATAAATCTCTTTTTATTTTACTTCTCATACTCTTCTTCATTAAATATATTCATAATTTAGTAAATTTTGGTGATTATTATAACTTGATCTACATGAGCTAAATGAAGTATATAAGTATATATTAGTATTAGTTATATATAGAACTATATATTATAGCGGCTTGAGATCTAAAGCCAATTACAATAATTTTATTGAATTTACTTCTAAAGTTATGAAATGATATCTAATACTAAATTCATCAACAACGATTAATTACTAAATGTATATCATACTATAATTAACATAGACTTGTAAATGTATTGATGATGATCAAATCAAATATATTTTATATGTACTAAATATTTAAAAAATTCTAGCGGATGAAAATGAATCCTATGTATAATATTAGTTAGATAAGTAAACAGTATTCACACATTTAAATGATTAACATTGAAGGTACTTTTTGAGCTTAATATAAATATTTTGAATAATTTAATAGTTAAAGTGGAAATGATAATTAAATATGAATTATTATATTAACGTATGTAATAATATTATATTTCCACACGTGTAATTCTTATTAATATTCAATTATATAATTTCCGCCTAATATAGTCAGAATTGAAATAGTATCGTTAATGAATAAATGAATATCTAAAAGCTATATTAACAACAGATCTACCATTGAAATATGTTATATTTCGTTGACAACTGCGAAGACTAAAGAATTTTTAAAAATTAAAAAATTATGAACAAACGTAGTATAACTGTAAGACTTCCAGCGGATGATTAGTTTCTTAAATTCTACATTATTTATATCATATGTCCATAGTTCTTATCTCAGAGTTACGGGAACTTTCAAGAACTTTCACACAAGTTATCAAATGATCGATGGTATAAATATGGTGTAATATGTATTTTCACTTAAACAAAACGTCAATCTTAACTTTATTCATATACTTGTCATTATAGCCTATTAGCAACAGTTTTATGATATTATTTAAAATAAAATCGTGTTCATCATCATGTTATAGTGATATAGTTCATTTGATTTTTCTATTTTAACTTTTATTGCAGTAAATGGTATTTTATATTATTTGCTGTATTATAATATATTTCCACTTCACCACGGAAGACATAATAATCTTCAGCTATTAACATTATAACTAAAATAAAGTTATTTGAAGAAAAGGAAAAGTTAATCTCTTAATAGAATTGCGCTATAAGGTTTTCGGTACCTTCGGTATCGAAATGAACAACTAAGTGTAATATTCTGTAACAAAATATCCAGCGGATAATATTACTTAAATATCTCAAAAAATTATGAATTTACAATGGATAACAATAATTTAGTAGTATATATTTAAAAATTAAAAAATCGCAGTGTTACAGATTATAGAAAATAGGGTGCTCAAGTGATGATTTGTACATATACCATATATATTTACATAATTTTACAATTTTATAAAATATTAGTAAAGTACCCGAGAGTTTGTAACAAACTTCAACAATTCGATGATAAATAGGTTATGAATTTTATATTCTAATTTTTAATAGAATTATTATTTTATATATTACTATGAAAAATAAGTAATTCATTGTCATTATAGCCTTCAAAAATAGGAGATATAACAATAATATATAGTTCAATTTTTGAACAATATATAGTTTAACCAGTCTTTATATATTATTCAGTTCATTTTGTTACTTGTTTTGACCATCATTGATATAAATATTATATAATACAGAATTAAAGTGGAATTTGCTATATCTATAGAAAATTATGATTATACAAGTAACTATAAACTATTATACAAACTATAAACTAAAATAGCAAGCAAAGTACAAAATGTAATTAAAATAGTATATTATAGTGATAACAACAATACCAAAAACATTTGTATATTTATGCGAGAGTTGTTCACGAATTATAAAATAAGAAGTATATTTGTAAAATATAAGGCTGATTGGAATTAGGATACAGTTATCAGTTTTGAATATTTTGAATATTTTTATATAATTCAATTCAGAAATTGTAATCTTTAAACACTAATCTATGTTTTGTTAGTAAAAGTAGTACAAAGTCATAATTCAATTAGGCATAAGTTATCCACTATTTGTTCTATCTTTATTGAACAAAAATCATTTAATGTAGTGTATGGAAAACTTGATGAATAATTTATTTTAAATGATAATATTTATACTGAATATAGTATAGAGAATTTGTATTATAAAAATATATTTATTCATTCCATATTCCAGATTTACAAAAATCGACACCGTCTATAGCGTTTAAAATGTCATATATCAGAAAATTAAAGTATTTTGAGTATTTTGTTTTTATGTATTATCTGTGCTCATCTCGGTTAAAGAGCCTTTTTTGAGCGAGATTTCTCACTTATAGTACCAAGTATTTCAAAAGACATTAAGTGATTATAAGATAGGTCATTAAGTGAGTTTGGGGATGAGTACTATCTTCGAGAGTTTGCAGTAATATTAAAATATTAAAAATAAGATAAAGCAAAATCTGATTTAAATGTACAATAAATGTAAAAACAAGCTTTCTACGAAAAGATCTAAAATCTTTTAAAATCATAGTAAAAAACTAATTAAACCACTATACACATACGTAATATTATTAATATTATGTATATATGTTTACATTGCATACCATTAGATTACCAAAAGATGCCAACCAAAAGATGATTAAAATTCAAAATAAAGCCAACCAATAGACGATAAGAATCAACAAAAGACGCTGTAGCGCGATAGAGACGATGATAAGCTGTAGTGCCACATTTGTGTTGACGCGCTAGCTTTGGAGTGGAATATATAAATAACAGCGGAATATATGTAAATATAAAGAATCAACGATTAAATGTCTAAATTCACATGTATTTGTATATTTTTATATAATAGTTTAATCATTTATTATTTCTAAATCTGAAGAATGTAATATGATGTATTATATAACTTATAAATAATATATTTATCATTCGGCTATACTTTTGGAGGTCTTTTCTAAGTCCTTGCTGTCATTGATTAGATTTCTATCGCACCATTACAAAAGCAATTATGTGGAGTGTTCATTTATTTTTTATTTCTCAAAAATATAATTATATACATCACACTTCAATACAAAACAATTAACTATCGACCAAATCTCATCGTGATAACATAATATCACGCTGAAAATGGCCAAAGCACGCTAGAATCGTGGACGATGGTTGACTTTAATTCAAAATATACAATGATCGACGATTAAAACGATTATAAATCGTTAGTCTACGATTAATAACCATGCAGATATTGAATGGAAGTACTGTTTTTACCAAAAAATTATTAATCGTCTTTTAATCGTTGACTTAATCGAAATTAACGATTGAAATGACAAGAACCCGATCAGATCGGAGACGATGGCTGGCTTTACATAAGATAAAGTAGAATAGTTACTTGATATTAAAAAGATGTTAAATCACACATAGTAAATTCATTAAAGCTGTTACATAAATGAGGAAGCAGAATCACTTAGATTGGAAATAAAGATGAAAGCCATTTTAATAAACTGGAATATTATCAACCACAAGAATTATTAAAATATATATTATTTTTACTTGGCTATAGTAAAATAACTAGTATATATTTATTTATTGCGTTTAGATGTATTGTTGCTGTTGAGTGAGTCATGTTATATATATCGGCTCTCAAAAACATCCATTCAATAATCAATTACTTCAATCACAAGAAACATTTAAAAATGATATATTCATTTTAACGCGTTCTTTACTCCTTTACATAAAGGACTCTATATTTTCATGTTATTATGGGTCGTTAGAAACATGTAAACTACATAATTAACACTTTGAGTGAGGTTCGATTACAAAAAGTCCTCAAAGAAAGACATCACACCGTAAATTACGTCTATACTGGTCACCCTTTTTCTCTGATCATCACATTTCCTTTCCTTTCTAAACCAATGATCCCTAAGAAACCAATAACATTCCTCTCTAACCAAATATCTCGCGTAAAAAGTCCTCAAAGTAAGTGGAGTAGAGCTTGACATACTACCTTTAAAAACCTATTTAACTGACGTATATTGATTTATCATCTTACGCTCCAGAAATCAAATTTAGATCAAACACCATTTTGGGCTAAATAAATTATTTAAATATCTAAGAAGCTGTTAAATTACTATTTTAATTTTTTAATTTAATTTGAATCCATCTTCGTAACTTTACCTATGAAATATTTTGGAGATAATGCATTCTGAAACTGTTTCAACTTATAACTGGATAGGCTTACATGGTCCGTCAAAGAAGCGATGCGGTACCACTTTATATTGCACTTTCTATTTAAATTACGATATTGTTCCTGCCATCAAGTTTCTTGGTTTGGTTGAAATCGAAATGAATATATTTAGAAGTGATTGAATTGGCTAGGCTATCTGGAATCATAGCTTTTATCAATTTATATTCATAGCTCACTACGCCGCTGTAGTTGACTAAGTATCCAAATTGAGAACGAATCGACAATGATGAATCGACTTTTAAAAGCGAACAGTTGAGAATTTTAAAATTATGTAAGCGGAAGCTTAACCCAACTTAGTACTGTTAATTAATAAATAAATTTCTTGTCAAGCAGGAAAATTCATTTTAGTCGCATAAGCTATTATAACATTAATAAAGCAGGTTCAGCCGCCGTGAATCCATCGATGAAGAAGTTGTGCTACCGCAACCTCTAAAAAGAAATGATGGAACAATAGAGTTTATTCAGGTTCTGTTCCAGAGTGATTTCATGTTTTGGTACTTTGGTGGTATGAAGATATTTAGTAGAGAACTAAATGAGCTTAAGATCAGTGATATTGGTACTATTATGTGTATTGAATTCGGAACTTTTAGTTTAGCTGGTGTTGAAATTCTACCAAAAAGTAAAATTCAGATTTTACTTGGTTGGAGGTGTCAACAACTTTAATAAATATTATTACTACGGCCATAACCAAATTCAATAATATATGGTTACATTCAAATTTTGATTTAAAATTTACTGAAATTTTGAATTTTGAAAGGTACTACATTTCGGTTTTCGATTTCAAATAATTGTCGTATGTAAGTTTTAATAATATAATTAGTTTCATAGTTAAGTAATACTGCTCAAAATGGGTCGATACCAGCATGAATTAGTATCAGAATAAGAGTTATGTGATTTAGATCAATTTAATTATATTTTGACAGTAAAGAAACTTAGCGTTAATATTAGCTGTTCCCTCATCTAAGGTACCTGCAACTGAAATAGAATCCATTCGTATTGATTATTTTCAAAATACCCGTGTCAACCATCATCAATTTCGTGGAGTGGAAAATTAATTTTTGGGTACGTTACCACCTATGTATGCATAATATAATGCAAGTACTCACTGGAAGTTCTCTTTATGATTCGAGGGGCTCAACCCTCACTCAAAGTGTTAATTAATATATTTATTTTCGTTTCAAATTTAATGTTACAATATTTCCATTTCATTTAGTTATCATGAAACCAAATCAAGAAATCAGAAGTAAATAAGAACTGCTAAATCACTTTAACTCTTCCTAAAAACTAGAAATACGTGATTCAGAGCAAATGGAAGATTTGTTGTAAATGAATGTTCCACCAAATGTCTGGAAATATGCTTTAAATAAAAATTTGCTTTCTTTTAGTTCAGAATTCGTGTAGGAAACTAAAGAATTTACATTTGATTATAGAGGGATAAAATATTTCTATCTAATTTATTTCCTCACAAACCTAACTGAACTAAATCTTCCAGGCAATAAAATA
Organism: Hexamita inflata; assembly: GCA_963988835.1. Lineage (NCBI taxonomy): Eukaryota > Fornicata > Diplomonadida > Hexamitidae > Hexamita > Hexamita inflata. The sequence continues at coordinate 161,129 of CAXDID010000108.1, forward strand.
TCTGATATTTCCAGCATCTCCAAGCTCAAAAACCTGAGGAAACTCTAGTTAAGAGATAATTGTATCGAAGATATTTCAGCACTTTAATCTCTTACTGATTTAATATACCTAGATTTATCTAATAATAAATAAACTTCCTACACACTTACTTTGCCGAATTTAGTTGAATTATTACTCAGTCGTAACTCGCTACAAGTTATATCTGGGCTATAGCATTCTCCTAAATTAGAGTGCTTAGATTTGTCTTGGACAGAAACCACAGATCTACGTTCTATCCCTCATCAACTATTCGGTTTGAAATCAGATTATTTTTATCAGAAATCACAAATTTAAGTACTATTCCTCACCAGCTATTCGGTTTGAAAGAATTATATTTATCAAAGATCAATATTACAATATTACGGAAATATCATACCTTTCTAACTTCGTAGATTTGTAATTGTTGGATTTAGGTTAGAATGAATAGCTTTAAAATATTGGGTCTCTTAAATTCTGCACTTAACTAACAGAATTCGATATTGCTAATTCAGATGTTTCTGACATATGGCCTCTTCAATTTATGAAAAATCTATAAAAATTAGAAATGAATGATACGAAAGTTGTTGATCTGCATCCGTTGTAGTTCTTATTTAAACTTGAACGAATTAATGCATCCTATTCATACATAATTGATGTTTCTCCTTTGTTGAAGTTAACTTAATTAAATTACTTGTATTTTAGAAACAACAAAATTACAAATGTAGAAACACTTAAGCACTAGAATTTTTCAGAATATAGCTTGTCAGGTCAAGAAGTTCCGACAACAGACGAGCTCAAATTCCACAACAAAATACTCTCTGTTCACATAACAACTTGGTGCGATTTGAAGTGTGAAGTAAAAAAAGTATACTTTTTCTTTTGTCCTATTATAAATCTGATATAAATAAATTTTATAAAATTCACTATATCAAAATCAAATAGTACAAATTTGCTTTAATTTTAAACTATCAACAAATACAATTTAGTAACTTGAAAGCGGCAACTCAACTATACTAAATCAAAAGACTTATAAAGCACACGCGAACAGGTATTGATCTCCTACTGGTAGTTGTATACTGATGAAACTGGTCAAAACTGAAGTTTTAATTGTATTTATATAAACGGTACGTTAAGTTATAATTCAAATCAATTGACGGATTATTATTAGGGACATACTGGATAACTCAAATAGCTTTTTAGAGTTAATATTATTATTTAGAAAATTCATGATACTAACAAAATGACATCTAAAATCTAATGTTCATAAATTTGAATTGAAATAGTTTGGATTATTTTCCTATTATATTGTTGAGTTAAGTTTAAATGTTTATCCCCCAACACTATTCATAAATAAATGCGTTGCTGTTCAAACCGTCATATTTTAGCTTACTCATTGTTACTAGCTTGGCACACTAGCTGTGAGGCGAAAACATAACCGTTTTAATACCTCTCAAGTACCCTAACTATTTTGTAATTTAAGAAAGATTTCTCAACTTCAAAGTTCATCTTGGACATAATGTTAGAATTTTGATTTTGACTCAATTAAGGAAGACTTAGATTTCATTTATATTTTGATATATAATTATTCCATGAGCCAATAAGATAACCTAATTATAATATTTAAGATATCTCATCAAACAAATCCAAACTAAATCTGACTTAGCGAAAAAATTTTATACTCTTGAAATAATAATAGCACAACGACGCAGTTATGGCTTTCGAATTATTCAAATATAGTAACATGTTGGTAGAACTGGGTTAGTTTTGCGCTCATTTGTTTTTAAATTATAAGAAAAAATTGCTATAACTTTACTAATCGAGAACGTGTGGTGATTCTACTGAACTAAATACTTTATTGTGTTTACAGAAGTAACTACCCCCAGTATTGGTGTGCTTGGCGTTTTTGATATTAAAATAAATTTTACAAAAACTTACTTATTTGTTGAACTTCTAAATGACAGATGAATTCGAATTTACTAGGAAGTGGACGTTATGATTGTTGGACCTGAGGTATTCTGTGATTTAATTATTTACCGCAGTTTCGATTATTTGTTTTCAAAATCAGCTTCAAATCGTTGACAACAAAACGATAAATATTAATTTCAGGAAAAAGATAATATTTTGAACACGGTTACGGCACCTGCTACAAAAGCCCCTCAATTGATTCAAGATTAGAAATAAAAGCAATATTTTTATGTATCTAATCTCATTCGCTCGAAATATTCGCTCAATGTCAATGCCTTCTGTTAGTCTAAGATGTTGGGAACAAGCGATCTAGATCCATATGGAAATACCCTAGCCTTGAGAGGAGCCAATGAAAACTATCTTAACAATTTGTGGAAATTCGAAAATCTAAAAGTTGCATTATAAATTACTGGACTTTATACAAAGTGAATCAAGACTCCAAACTATTGGCCACGAGTATTTTCTGGTGGACCGCCCACTATTTAGGTGTTTATGGAGTCAATTGGTAATTTTATAGGCATTTTCCAGACACATTTATTTCGTGGAGTGAAATATAATATTTTATTAATATTTAATTATTGGAATTTATATAAATCGTTGAATAATATAGAAAGGTTATTACGGATTAGCAGTGATGATAATTTTATATAAAAATTAAACGAGTCTTAGGTTGTGTTTGATGTGGTACCATTCAAAATTCAAAAAATTTGTAAACTAATTACGTCATATTCTACAGCACAACTGTCGAATGTATGATTAGGAATATCTCCCATGTTGGGTTTATCTATTATTTTCACTTTAAATTTAATGTGATAACATTTCCACTCCCAATGCATCCAGTTACAGTATAATGCATAATTCATTAGACTCGATTTTCAGAAAGTGATTTATGGGAAGTTATTTCACAATATTAATACTATGTGTACCAATCGGTAACTTTTTATTTTAATTGACATTTTTCACTTCAAAATTTTGAAATGTAAGCAAACTTACATCGAAGACAAAATATCAAAATTCTGGTCGATAATAGAATTTCATTCATAAATACAATCAATAGCGTTACAACTTCAATTATTTATGATTGTGTCAAACTTATAGTGGAAAACACGAGATTTTGTTTTCCAAACTTTGTTGTATGGATAGGTGATATGATGCTGCTCAAAAATCTAAATTTGATTAACGAACTGAGAGCTTATTTCATGTTAAAGTTGGCGTACGAAGTTTCAGAAACTTCAAATGCTACAAATAGTGAACTTTAGACTGACCAGTGAATCCTCAACTTTGGTTGGAATGATAATCTATTTAGAATGTTTGGGTACGATGTTATAAAAAGGAGCCAATTTGTACGATATTAAATATCCAAAGTTATTATGGTCATTGAAATTGAACCGTACCAGGAAATAGAAAACAAAGCAGAAACTTGTGGTAGGTCCAAAGCTAATTTATGAAGTTCTAGATAGAAAGTAGTAATTATATAGAAAATGAAGAATACAGCTAAAAATGAAGAACTCAACTAAGAGGGGAATCTAAAAGTAAAATATAATTTTCAAATTGGATAATTGTCTCAGAGGAATCTTGTCTTACTATGAAATTAAGTTGCAACATGAGTCAATGTAACAATTTTGAAACAAGACCTGGTTTGGCTAGAACATATAATATATTCCACACCAGCTTTTTGAACATTTTGTTAACTCAAGTTTAAACCTCATTGGAGTACCAGACTCAGTAATGATGGAGTTGATGTATCACGATGTAGAGACTAAGATTATGCAATATTATCTTAATAGTGCAACTTTCTATAAGTGCTTAAGACCAGATGGTAATCCATAGAAACATTTGTGGATCCATCCACTGATGATGAATTGTCTACGCTACCAATAAACAGTCTAGAAGGTTTAGACTAAAAATATATTTGGTTTGTTCACAATGTAGAGTAAATTATTCTCGTGATGTGGTAATAATATAAGGGTACATATTGAGTAAGTGAAATATATTATAGTACAGTCATTATATATGCATTATGTATTTGAAATATCGGATTCACTACTTCGATATATTTTTGCAGTCTAATTAATTATGCTGTATACTGTATCATCCAGTTATCATGAAACCTAATCAAGAAATCAGAAGTAAATAAGACCTGCTGAACCACTTTGGTTCTTCCTAATAACTAGAAATACTTAATTTAAAGCAAATGGAGAATCTTTTGGAAATGAATGTGCCACCAGAAATCTGGGAAGATGCTTCAAATAGGAATTTGCTTTCCTTTAGTTAATAATTTGTTTTGCAAACTATTAGATTTGGATTTAATAATGGAGAGATAGAATATATCTATCTTATTTCTTTCTTCACTTACTTAACCGAACTAAGCCTCTATGATAATTATATATAAATATCTAATATTTTTTGCTATTTCCAAGCTCAAAAGCCTGTAAAAACTCGATTTAAGCAGTAACCGTATCGAAGATATATCAGCGATTTAACAATAGACGACCGAAGCGATTTTTTGGGAGAAATATTTGTTTCAGAATGACTTTGTATTTTAATATCATATAAGGCTATGTATGTCTAGTATTTTATGCGGAACCATATTCCACTTCAAATGACAATGAAAGATGATATTCAATGATTTTTGATTGACAATAGGAACATAGGTATGAACCACTTATTCTCACGAGAAACACTAAAACTAACATATCCGAGGAAATAAAGTTTATAAAAGTTCCATGGCCTCAAGACAAAATTCAAATTTAGCTGCTAGTTATTATTCAACTAAGTCTAAATTCAAAAACCAGACTATTTATATCATAAAGTCCTGGTTTCCCACCTGTTCCAGACTAGTTAAAGAAATTAAAGAATTTATTAACTATTTAGTACAAGTTTGAAAGAGGGAATAAATAATTTTGTTAAACTACAATAAGTGGTATATTCGCTTATTAATTCAGAAAGAAATAATATTCTTGATTTGAAGCAACTTCTTTGTTTTATTAAGTAAGATAATGTAAACATCAAATTTAAATTAATTAATTGAAACTACTATAATAATAAATTGAACTGTACTAGTCATCAATGTAATAATAAACAAAGATAAAGTTTTCAATAAGGTCTACTGCTCAAGTTAGTAAAACTCAATATTGATAATTTGTTCTGCTATATATTCAAAATATACAATATTAGTAATTAGATTTATGATATCAAATTAATATATTGAAAATGAATCAATTTTACCCTAGTTTTGGCCGAAAACGCCAAAAAGTGCTCTAGAAAGCGAGTAAGGCTACCTTAAGTGGGAGCGGTCGAGGGCTACCTTAGCCGGGATTTTACAGTACCTCATCAAATAACTGTAATTCACACCAATTATGAAACACGTATTACCCAAACCATTATAGATGATATCATTTTCTTCTAATCCTATGTAAACATGCGATGCAAACATCTCAGTTATAACAAACATCCTATAATTAAATTATAGGATGTATTTAATTATAGTATAATTATACTGCATCAAATTTATGTTAAATTAAGAATAATGATTAATATGATGATTCGTAAGAATTTGCTATTATAGACGATGCACATTAATTATATTCAAAAATTACAGAATAATTAATAAATTTAAAGCGTATAGATAAATATATTGAAAAATTACTTTGTAAAATTGATGTTATATCGAACAATATTAAGATTATTAAGCAAAACAACAATATATATATATATATATATATTATTGAATATTATTAAGTTATTATATTAAGTTAGCCAAGTGATATTTTGTTGTGCTATTTAGTAAACATACATTGTAAATCTATCGTTATCGATTATATTAATACATTTATTAATAAAAAATAGAATTAAACAAATCATGTAATTATTAGTATGAGAACTAACGCAAGTAACATTAATAAGGCAGAGCCCATAAAAAGAAGATCTTTGTTTTTCTTCAACGCATCCATTGCTTTTCTTACTGTACCAGTTGCTTCTTTAACCCCTTTAATATTAGCTTAAGTTACATCTTAGAGCTCGTTCATTTTACCTTCGCCAGAATTCAATATTTCATTGGTTTCTAATTATTATGTTTTTAAACTCGCAATAGCACTATTTGCTTCAGCAGCGAAATCGCTCATTAAGTTTTCAACATCTATCTCTGCTTCTTATGAAGAAATATTCTTTAATTGCTCTTCTCTTAGGGCAAGACGTTTATTCTTCATATTTTCATTAGCTGAAACCATAAAACTGTCTAAATTTGAGCATGCATTGTTCAGTATTGGTTACATATGTTTCGTAAATTTTCCTAATAACTAAATATGTTCATATGTGACTCCCTCTTCTATAAATGTATCAGACTCAAAAAAATAGATTTATTGCATCATTTCGAATTCTCCTACTTTGAATTAAAGTAAGCGAAGTTAGAAATATACTTGGTTTACTTCTTCTTCATTTAACTAAGAAATATTTTCGTTTTTTGTTATTTATTGTGTAACATTATCCATTCTTTCTTTGAGTTTGTTAAACGAAGATTCTAATAATTGCACTTCTTTAGGTAAATCAATAGTATCTGCCATGTATGAAGTGGTAAAATGTAATTTGATAATGACAAAAATCAGATATGTTGAATTTCAATGTGAATTGAACACATGAAACATGTACAAACATGCATGCACATAATTTTGGGATACACTAAAATTAATGTATGCAATTCATATTTACTGAGATAATAAAGAATCTAAATACACTCATTTGTTACTGAAATTAGCGATAACGCACATTTCATTTTTGTTTTTCTTTTATCTCATGTAGTGAGTAGGGGCGCCACACAAAACACAGTAATTTAGTCTCCATCCGTCTTTATTTTGAATTCTATACAGCGGTGCTCTGGTTTCATCAACGGCTCTGAATTATAGTTGTTTGTTTTCTGCGTTAGGGAATGTTTCAATTAAAGCGACTTATTGCGTTGAACGTGCCCAGTTGGAGATGAAATCGGTATCTACAGAGTACAGATACAGCATTTTATACATTTTTAGCCCGTAAATGGATGTGTAGTAATTTTAAAGGGTTCTGCATGAGGTTGTGGGGCAGTCGGTGGCTTCGTTGTTGTGGCTTGTTTTTCCGTATTCGTCTGAGCACACGCAGTTGCAGAGGACGTATTAAAAGTGTGCTGTTGGTTTTAGGACGAAGAATGTGCGTCCGCAGATGCATCTGTAGTTGGCTTTAGCGATTCTGATGGTGGCGAAGTTGTATATTTCTGGGTCTTCCATGAGGATTCTGTCGTTGAGTTTTTGGCTGAACATGTTCATGAGTTTTATGCCGATTTTGGTTCTTTTGTCGTGCCAGATGAGCAGTAGTTCCATAAAGTTCGGGTTGAGCACGATTGAGGGCCTGATTCTCTTCAGATACACCGCCGACTGGTATAAGTACATAGATTCGAACTCCATCAAGCACGCGAGCACCAGATTCGCTGCGAGTCCGCTCCCCGTTTCATCCGCGAAGAACACGCACCCATTAAGTGCGCGCGTGCACCTCACCGCGTCGAATATCTGCTCCAGTGAGATGATGATGTCCTTAAACTGCTCCTTGTTAACTTTACTGTAATTTATCTTGGCCAGTTAAAGCAGTTTCCCGTTTGGCCTGTAAACTCTGTTTATGTAAGTCGTTTGTGCCCTCGTTTAAATTGTGCAGTCGACCACCGTCTGAATGTTCATTGAGTTAACGAACTGTCTGTTCGCGAGGTCGTTCACCGACCCAAGTAGAAGGAATCCGTTTTAAAACACATCTGAAGGGTGAGTTGATTACTGAGAGCGGATTGGGCTGAGCTTGGTGCCCTTCACGTTCGCATCCATGTTCGTTATCATCACCTGAGGGGTTAAAATATCGTTCGGGTTGCCCATGCACTCCTCCAGGCTGCCAATGATCTCGAAGTTCCAGCCATTGCCCGCGAACACGCACCCAGGCAGATTTTACTGCTACGGGGACGGATCTGAGGGATCAAACTGATAGGAAGGCGGAAAATAATACTTCAACACACACTTCGTCATGTCTATGCACTGTTAAACTGATGGGCGATTGGCGGGGTCCTGAACGAGCTAAAACTCAATCAAATCTATTAAGGGCTGACAGTTGCCCAACATCGCACGCTTCTCAGGAATCAAACGAATACCACGCACACACTGCGCTAACTACGGCACATCAGCGAAAGTAAACGAATCCTTCGCAAACTCAACCTTGGTGTTTATCGCTGACACACGCAGGAAAAAGCGAATCCAATCCGCATCGTAAAAAAGAAAATCATTTGTCAACATCTCGTATAACGTACACCCAGCTGACCACACATCAGATAATGGACCAGCGCCCTTCGCCTACCCTCTTTTAAATTTAGACTACTAATTAGCTGAGATTAACATCTCGGGAGATTTATTAAACTCAGTCCCCTTACTCAGCTGAGAATATTTATCCTCCTCTGAGCAAAATATATGCGACTCGCCAAAATCAGCAATTGAAATGGTAAATGGAAGTTAAGATTAGTGCTTAATATTCTTAAAATGGTTTAGTAATTCATATTAGAATTCACCAGTTTCGTCCAATGCGGGAATATTGTTTAGACTTAACCATTATATCGTTGCTGGATTAATAAATATATTATCAGCTTTTAAGTCAAAGTGAATAATATTCTATTGGTGCATTAATGATAACTCTTCTAAAAATAATATATAAGCCATCAAAAATATACGCACAAATCGCATTAATGATTCTTCGTGTCCATACAAAGGCAAAGCTTTTTGTTAGTTTTTACAATATGGTATTATTGATTATTTTTTGAAAAGCTAATATCTAAAATTTCTAAAACTAGTATGATATTTTTACATTACCATAATATAACCTTCAGGTGTAACTCCATAATCATAAATTTAGCAGAAATTCTAATATTTTTATAGTTTTTCCATAACTGTTATTTCATTAAACAAATCGTATAATACGCATCTATCATTAATATTTTATGATAAACGCTACACTTTAATCGCGACAGGCGTAGCACACTTTTGTAATTGTTGACTTCGAGCTAAGCTAACATTTCCACTGTAAACTTCACCAAATGCTCCTTTAGCTAGCAATTTATATTATTGCAACTTATATAATTCAGAATTAAACTTTTAGTAACATAATAATCTAAAAAGTCTTTCTTAAGAAGTGTCTAACTTTTTTTATAATAAACTTTGTAGTACTTTCTTATTAATAGGAGAATTTAAGTGTTCGTGTAATATGTATAAAATATTTTACATATTACTATTAGACGGAAATTATGTAACATAATTTTGATCAAATGTTCCTGTTTGTGGTTTAATTATCAATTGCATAATAAATAAGATTATTGTTTAGTGTAATTCTATATCATAATATATAGGAATAGCTGGTATGCCAGAAATCGCTTATGTTTTAGCTTGTGTTTTAGCACTATTTTACTAACCAACAACTAAATGTAGCTTCATATTTATATCGACGGTAGCTGCTTTCATATTTTCTTTACTTTTTAAATCAATATTCAATTTTCCTAAAGATTTTTATAATACATTTTCATCAACTTTTTTCTCTGTGATTTATAATTTGGGTATCGCTGAATTTAAATTCAGTTGTAACATAGGCTTTGGTATCACTTTTTTAACAGGTACAGGGATATCACTAGATTCAGAATCAGAAGAATCAGATGATAATGTTTATGAAGTTTAAGTTTTATTCGCGCTTTCAATTGAAATGTTAACTTTTTATTATGTTTTTACTAAAGATAAATTAGATAATGGTAACTACTAAAGTTGTGGAGTATCAATACGCAGGTCCACTACAGATGGTACTTATGATGTAACTTTTAAATCTATTCCAAGCCGTGTTGCAGTTTTACCCCAACCATCTGAATCTGAATCAGTTGATTCAGGTTCTTATTTTTTAACTTGTTCCTTAATAGTTTATACTTGGTTGCTATTTTCTTTATCATTCAGCATTCGGGGTGAAATTACAGTGGACCCATCAGTCCATGCATTATTTAAATTAAATATAGTTGGGGACATAACTTACTAATATGGTTCTATAGATTTTGTTGAAACTACATCAATTTTTAAGTTATTAGATTTATTTGAAAGTTTATTAAATATTTTAGGTGTATTATTAAGTTCAGAAACTGTGTTATTGTTTGTATTATTGGTATTGTTAACAGATTTTTTCAAATCATCATTCTTTGGTTTTTGCAAATTTGTTTCATTTTCTAAATTAAGTTCACCAAGAGAATCTGCAGGGTTATACATTGTTGCTTCTATATTTTCAGATATTATATCGTCTTGCAAATTATATTTTAATTATATGTTTTTTGCTTCTTCCTTTGTTAAAGATGCTTCAAATTATAGTTATTATGTCAAAAAATCTACAATTTTAATAATAAATATGTGTTATCTAACAGATTCATCCTCTGTTTATGAAAAAGCATTTAATATTTACAAATGATGTCTTGCTAAAGTAAAATTCGATATTGTATAACCTTTATTTAAAGATAGAATAGAAGAATTGTAAAATTTTAAGAACGAAATATAATGATACACGACATATTTATTAATTTATGTTTTATTTATTAATTCAAGCACTCCAGGAATGCTTATATAATTTTATAGCGCTTCTAAACAAGCAACATATATATCTCTTCCTGTGTTCGATTCAAGCACCTAAGCTTAATTTAAGAACATAAATTACATTAACACACCCACGTCATAATCACTTAGATATGTATTGTCACTTAGATCCAATTTAAAATTATTTTTAACTGTTTTATCACTTATAGTATTATGTTGCTTTTAAAACACAGTTTTATTTTAAAGTTGAAACATTTCTTAATCGTTTACTTGATAATTTAGCATTTAATGTAATGGAAGAATATTTAAGTTATATTATAATTCAAAATTATCGTCAATACCTAATGGAGAGTTTTATTCTATCAAATTGCTCATTTTTGCTATAGTTAATTATTATAACTAATCATTTTTAAATTAAAATATTTCACGAGGAGCATTATAATTACACTTAAATAATTGTTATTTCAGTTAAATTGCAAAATTTTTAGTAAAGTTAAAAAACGTTTGTCGCATAGAATCAAATGTTTGATCGCATTGTTATTAATTAATAAATAGCCCTGACAGTTCTATTTTAACTCTCGAATTCATTAGTATTAAATACGCATATCTTTTCAACCATTGATTGACACTTATTTCTTAAAGAGCAAAGATGCTTATAAAAATATTATTCATATTTCCTGTTTATAAATCAATTGCATTTCCAGAAGAATCGATTAATGCATTAAAAAGTTATAGAATACGATGGGAAATAAATACATAATATTGTCTAGATTTAATCTTCTTACTTACTAACAAATCTAACAATTTTAAAAAGCTTACCAACCCATATTCAATAACGGCAACCTTCATATAATTACTATCAGAAGCCGATTTTACTATATCGGATAGAGTCCCAAGAATTACTGGAATATCTTCAATTGCTGATAAGTTTTAATAGCATTTACACAACGATTTAAGTTTTTCACATAATAATTTTATCTCAGAAAGAAATGATCTTCTAAGACCTTCAAGTCTTTATAATAAGTTAAACTAATTAGGTAAAACAACTGTACGTCTTTCTATAAGCTTCATACCATCTTTTTCTTATGTTACGTATTTTCTTGATACTTCGTCCCAAAATCTAAATGGAGTATCAATATATTGATACATTTTAGTCATTGCACTGTTCCATTCATCGTGAAAATAAGGATATGAAATACTATTAAGCTCAGATAAAAATGCCATTGAGGACGAAATTACAGCACTACAAAAACCAGATTTTTTACTTCTTTATTATAAAATGTCATATATTAATACTTAAATACTATCATGAAAGAGTTCAACACATTGTTGAGACGTATTAACCAATAGTTAATGGAAAATATACATACACCCTATTCGTTATTAATTGCCTATTTAAAGTTTATTTATTACGGATGATAGTTTAATTAATTAATTGAATTCGAATTATTAATCAGGTAATTCTCTAGCATTTTCGTAAAATAAATCAAGATTAGGTATTTGAGGCTTTGTTGTCATAAATAACACTTCGCTTATTATTTCTTATTTAACTTTTTTCTATGAAGTTATATATGGGTAATCGGACATCGCTGTGTATTACCCAATTAAATTACCTACTTCCTACAAAAGTGTCTACAGTTATGGGAGGTGGAATTGCTTTTTCTTGTTTACTATGTGAGTAATTATATATTAAAATATTTTGCCACTTCTAATGCGGATGACAAATTCCAATAAATAATCTCAAGTTGGAGATTATTCATGAACTACTCATTAACACAAGAGGGCCAAAAATATGATTTCGATCGTATTAGACCATAATCGACTATTCAAAGTCGGTATTTAATATTCCAAAAAGGAAAAATAGAAATTACCACATGCAATAAAAGGACGGCAATGACAAAAATAAACGCGGTAGAAGATGTTTAGGGAAGGTCAACTAATTCACTTAACAAACTTAGGCAGTTCTGAAGCGTTTGTATTCTCTTCATTTCTGGGTCCAACGGATGAATTCATAAAATATTGTACCAATCTGAACTAGTTATATCACTTGTTTAAGATGTCCCTGTGTAATTTCTACGTTTTAGTCAACAAAACTAATTTATGAAAGATTTTATCTCGAAAATATATGGTAGTTAAGCCTGATTGAGAAAAGAATAAGAGGATCCAATGATTGGTATACGGACGCAATATGTAATTTATAACTAGTAGCGCAAGCACTGGACCTGCAGAGGACCTCGGTGTTCATCTTCAACTGGGTCAATCTGAACGATTTTAGGTATTTCTTAATCACGAAAAACAATGGAGGACTTTTTCTTTCAATCTCAACCGGGAGCTCAAGATGAAGTATTGGTACTTCGCTTAATTAGAATTATAATTCAGGTAGTTACAGTCGCTTTCATTCTCAATATTCAAATAATGAATGCATTTTTGTTTCTTGAAGAATGGAATCAAGTGGGTTAGTCGGGCCCAGCATTAAATAATATATTGATGCTACTCTAAAACAACAGTTATTTTACTTATGATCTTCCACTTCCATTTCATAATGAGAAATCAATTTTCTTGATTGTTAAATTATACAACGTTAGGTAAAGTTGAAACTTATTATTGAAGTATATACAGAGTTATATACGTTAATTATTGTAGCACAGCTATCCAAGGCTCAACCAGGCCTTGATGTGATTGAAGCACTTTACAAATCAATAGTAAATAGAGTTAATGAGTGTATTGATGAGGAGGGAGAACACACTCATTATTGAGCCGGGCAGTGATATAAGTAAGATTCAAATAATAAACTTCATTCTTCTTCCTAATTCAAAAAAGCATTTCGAGGGCCCACCACTGTACCCTTTTTTTGCCTTTGCAATTTAATTAACTTTGTCCTAGAACATTTAATCTGCAACTTTGGCATGAGTGGCTATAAGAGGTGAAATAACTTTTTAACTAACTTCATTATCAAAAATTCTATTTACTTAAGGTTCTCCTCCAAACTCAAACTAAATTTCTTTTAGTTTTGATAAATTTAATTTCGGAACAAACTTTGGTCTTTTTGTGATTTTTTGGATATATTGAGTCATTGGACCTGCCTTCATTAATTTTTCTTTTTATACAACAATCTCTTCTGTATCAAAATTTTGTTCAGATCCATCTTCTTCTTATGAACTTATAAGATCACTTGCAAGTAATTGAGTGTTTTAGTTATGTGATGATGATCCAATTCCCGTGTCAGTAGTACTATTATATGTAGTGCTTAAATTAAGAGGAAATACGACTTTATCTTTAGCTCCAGAATTAAGTTACTAATTAAGAATTTATGATGTTCGAATATTTGTATTATATTCTTCGTCCATTCCAAGATCATATTTATGTTATTTGTTGTCAGGGATACGAGTCGGCAAATTTAATAACTATTTTATTTAAATAGTGTGTTCTCCATTTTTTAGATCGTCTTTACTTTAACTAAAATGAATGATATTATCTTAACTATCTTCATTATCATTATCTTAAGAAAATTGATCTTAACTGAATTCTTCCTTCCCATCATAAGGATCCATTTAGCTTAGTTATCTACTATCGGCTGCAACATAATTTGATCTGTGATTGGGTTATTGAATTATATCATCTCCATAAATTGTTTTTGCAAATTCGCTAAGCATTGATCTAGCGCTAGCCGGACTTTCAGCACCGCCTTTTTTCTTTGTGTGTATCAAGTCTTCGTCTAATGAAAGAGAAGACATCTAGCTTTAGCTAGACTTTTCGTCATCCATAACTTCGTCATGATCAACATAATCTTAATAACTCATCGCATCAGTTACTTAACAATTAAAATTTTCACCTTTAATTAAAGAACGATAAAATTTTATTATTAATACTCCACAAGTTGAATCAATTATAGATTGGGCAGAACCCGATGAATTGCATATCTGACCTATAAGCAAGAAGAACTTTATTTATTCAGTATATTTAGGTTTATGAAAAGAGGTAACAATTATTTACAATAGAGACTGGGCTTAATGAGGAGTTTCTTAAAGTACAAGTTTAAGCAAATTAGCGCATTAATCAAAAATATTAGTATCAATTTATGGCTGCAAAGCAATGTCAAATAGTATTTTAGGTATGTTTAATTTGAAAAAAGTTTCTCTGTCTAAGTTACACAAAAATTGCTTAGATATTTTACCTACTAAATCACTTATTCTATCACGAGATTAAGTATTTTTCAATTGCGAAGCTAAATATTAAATACTGAGATTTTCTTCCTATTTTGTTTATTGAAATATTTTTAGAACATCCATTGCAAATATGGTGTGAAATGGAATTACATATTTGAACGAATGAATATTAACAATATTCCACTTCGCTTCATGTGTGAATATGGAAGTAACAAAAGACATTATTCACTTAAAAGAATCTGATTCCCATTAATTTTCATTAAAACTGTATTCTCATGACAACAATAAAACATAGTTTTTGATGGAATCGTCTCCAGCTATCATTAACACAATAAGACGTATTATTCTAGATGAAACTCCTACAATGGCTCCTGATACTATGGTTGTTCATCAAAACACATCTGTTATGCACGACGAGGTTTTAGCCCAACGCATTGGCCTAATTCCACTTGCTGTTGATCCTCGCTAATTCGATTTTCCAGATGATTAGATTAATGAACAAAACACCATTGTTTTTACGTTACACGCAAAAGCTGGTGATAAACCACTGAATGTTTATTCTGGAGACTTGCAATATACTCCAATAGGCAATTAGTTAGAAAGAATAGGTAATGTTCGTCCACTAGAAGAAAAAATATTACTATTAAAATTAGGCGCATAGTAAGAAATCAAGCTAGAGATATATTGTCACAAAGGAATTGGTAAAGTTCATTCTAAGTGGTCACCTGTTTCTGTTTGTTTTTATAATATGCTTCCAATATTCAAGTATGGAGAAACCAAAGCAGATTGGAATAACAGATAATTTAAAGTTCCTCTGTAATAACTATCGTGTCCAATGGGTGTCTATGAT
This sequence comes from Hexamita inflata, assembly GCA_963988835.1. NCBI lineage: Eukaryota > Fornicata > Diplomonadida > Hexamitidae > Hexamita > Hexamita inflata. The sequence continues at coordinate 176,734 of CAXDID010000108.1, forward strand.
GACTTGGAAGAAATTAAAATCGATAAATGTACACTTTGCAGAAGCTGTTTGGATACTGGCGTTTAAATAATGTTAGATGACTAACACTACTTATTTACAATCGAACCAGTTGGTTATTTAAACGGTTTACAAATTATGTAAGAAGCATTGAATGTCCTAAAGATAAAAGCTCATTTAGTTGTTGATGGTTTAATGTGAACGGTTTTATATTAACTTATAAACATACTACATAAGTTCAGAAACTACAATAAAAGCTTAATTTTAAAGAATACACCATTGTTTATATACTTTATCAAGACTATAATATAAATTGCTTTTAATTAACCAGATATGAACAAATATATATATATATATATATATGCGAGAGCCCATGTTTTGCTTTCGAAAGTCTCACAGTCGTTCGTTTGTGCCGTCTCGAGGAAGTGAAATGAATATATATTCATTAAAGGTTATGTTGTATATATATCACTTCCTCGAGACGGCACAAACAGACTTCATTGAGACTTTCGAAAGCAAAACATAGGTTCTCGCTCGCCAGTGTTTCCACTTTCAAAACGGGCTCAACCCGTCATTTATGCCCACTCAGTAAAGACCCAATAGGGCCTATATATATATATATATATATATCGGCTCACTCTTTTGGTACATCTCAAAAACATCCACTCAATAATCAATTACTTCAATCACAAGAAACATTAAAAAAAGGATATTTTCATCTTAACGCGTTCTTTACTCCTGTACATAAAGGACTCTATATTTTCAGTGTTAATTATTTGAGATGTCATCAAATTATATCAATTCAGAAATGATAGTATTGTTTTATACTTTATCGTGTTATTACTGTGTTATTAATATTTATATAACATTAATGTTAGGTTATTAAATTTACAGAGATGATGGGTATGGATAAGATAGTTATAAGATATTACATCTACTGTATATTTATTCTTATTAAGAATATATTCATTAAGGTGTAGGAATGAACAAATTAACAAACATGAATTCTATTTTTATCTTAAAGTTATTCAATTAATTAGCATACAAAGTTATATTAAGTTAATAATAATATTATTAACCAAAAAATGATATACTGTGGTCGCCAAGCCAACTTTGATTTCAAAAAATACTAACTATTTCAAAACTATTTTTTGTATTAATTTTAACTATATATTAACTCAATGTTTAGTAGCGTCTCCTTTCTATTTTATTACTTCTTCTAACCTTTTGGGCATAGAGTCAATCAAATGATTGATGATATCTAACGAGATTTACTCCAACGCCCTCTTTACTTCTTCATTTAATAAGTCATATGTGGTACATTCTTCAGGGGAAATGTTTGACTTCAGTGGATTCCAGCAGTGAAAAAGTGGATTTAAGTCTGGACTCATTACTGGAAAGCGATAGAGCTCAATGTTGTTAGCAGTATAAAAGTTTTTCATATACTTACTAAAATGTGTCGGGGCGTTATCTTGTTGCAACTTCAAGTTATGCTATTAAGTGATGGAAGTGTAACTTGTCTGAGAACTTAAGAATTGACAATTGAATTCATGGTCGTACCGCACGGCATAAACCATAATGGACCCTTATATCTATAGCTAATCGTACTATAGATCATGCACGAAAACAGTCCATATTTTACACTTCGAGAAAATACTTCGGATTCCACTCGTCTTTAGGTGTTCTGAGCACTCTACTCGCTCGATTTGCATAGCATTTTGAGCGATACTCATCGGTATACTAAAAAGTTCTCCAATATTCAATTGGTTGTTTCAGGTTCATTCGAGCAAAGTTCAAACTTTCCAATTTATGCTTTTCGGTAAGTTTTGGCTTTATCTTAGCAACATAGAAGCTTAAACTGAATTTGGCCAGGAGACGAGATACCGTTGTTAGAGACATGGAAATTCCACGAAGGGCTTAGTATTTTTCAGCTATGATTCGTCGAGTTTCGAATCTATGGCTCTGGCGATATTTAACAACGCGAAAATCTCAGCTTAGTCAAATTTTCTGACACTATTATCGGCATGAGAAGCTTCTAGCTTGCCTGTAACTTCAAAGTGCTTAAAAATGGAATAAACAGTTTGGAGACTACATTGAAGGCAACAAGCAATGTATTTCTTGGTTGCAACAGTTTGTGATTCTGTTTCTCACATTCTCATCATTATGCGACGCTCTTGTATTGTGATCCGTCGGCTTCGTGTGTGCTTCGTCATTTGAAGGATGAAGTGAAAAAGAAATGAACCGCAGAATTAATTGAATATGTTATAATTAGCATAAATACAGTGATTTAATTTTCAAGCGCAATTATTACATAAACATTTGTTAAAATCAAAGTTGGCTCGGACACCACAGTATGGTATTAAATGATTATATATTATTATACTTATCAAAATATTAATTATATAATACACTTGTGAGACATTGCATTGAATAATACTTTTATACAGATACACTACAGATGTACATTTAATAATTAATACTTCATAATAGTACATTGTACATTGCTATAATACATTTTGTGTCAAATTTTATCTATTTAAACAATTTTTATGATCTTATAAACATATTTTTTAAGACAACAAATTATAACATTCGTAAGTCTATTTTGATGCATTTCTTATTTGTTATACAGGTTTTACCACTTCCCATAATGCTTGCAATACTTTTTACTCTACAGGAAAATTTGCTTTCGATGTCATGCGATGAAGCTTTCATTGAATATAAAAACACTTTTGAAAAAGTTTACCACGAGAACGAAGAAGATAAGAAGCAGATCTTTTGTGTCAACTTTATGTAACTCTAAGAACTTTTGAAAACTGATCCAAACCTCCCAGTTGGTTTAGTTGAACGTATGGACGTAGTTCACGAGGAAACAGTTCAAAGAGCAAAGAGCGGTTCGCTGCATCAACTCCAAGCTGCCAGAAATGATTACTGCTCTGCTGTGAATCCACTCCCAGATTTGGCCACCGTTTACCCATCAGTTGACCTCAGAGAAATGCAACTAATTACTCCCGCCAAGAGCCAGGGCCAATGCGGAAGCTGTTACATGTTTTAAACAATGGCCGTCTTAGAAAACGCCGTTTTGAGAGACAAAAAGAATCTCAACGCTTTCTGGCAATCAAAAGCCAACAGCTCCACCTTGAGCTTGTCTGAGTAATTCCAGCTTTCCAATGCCATTTGCGACAGCTGCAATTATTGCAATGGCGGTAACTTCGTTATCCAAACCTACATCATGGTCCCAGGAAACAAGCAACAAGCCACTCCATTGCGTGCTCCAATTAAGACCGTAGAACTCACTGAAAACTTCCCATACGCCTATGATGCCAATAAGGCCGCTTGGTAAGCTGGCACCGTTGTCGCTCCAAAGTTAGCTGCCGAAAACTACCTTTTGCCAGTTAAGATGCTAAACAACTCCGGTTTGTATGCCGCTTGGTGTAATCAAAACGCCAAAGTCACCCCAGTCGTTAAGATCTTCGACGATGACGCAACTATCTTCAACGCCACTACCGTCAAGACAATCAAGTCTTACCTTTCTCGCGGTATCGCTGTTGCTTCTTCGATGTTGGTCGGTACTGGAACCACCGCCACAACTTTCTAGTACTTCAAGGGCGGCTCAATCTTGAACGCTCCTTGTACCAAGTGGAGCATGGACCACGCCGTTACCATCGTTGGTTACGGAAAGAAGAACGGAAAGAACGTCTGGGTCATCAAGAACTCATGGGGAACTGGATGGGGTGACAAAGGTTTCTTCTTCATCGAAATTGGTTCCAACAGCTATTGCACTGAACAATTCGCATACACCGTTCTTCCAAAGAACTTCAATATGACCGAAACGACAGCTTATCCAAGAGGAACTTTATCAAGAGGAGCCACCAGCACTCTCGACTGCGATAAATACTTCACCAATATTTCAGGTGTCGTAACTTGCGTTGACGCATGCCCAGCCACCTACCCAACTATTCTTACCGGCTCCTCAGAATGTACTTGTCCACCTGCCACTCCTTACAGAGAAGCTGGAAAATGCGTAGCCAAATGCACTACTGGTGCTTACAGCTAAGTTGGAAAAGCTCTTAATTGCCAGGCTTCTTGCACTTTCTACGTTATGAACGCCACCAGCAGTTCCAAGCAATGCCTTGCTTCTTGCACCGGTGCTACCCCGTATTCAACTGCTGGACTTTGTTCCGCTCGTTGTTCAACTGGCATGTACTCTCTCGTTTCTGGAGTTCTCACCTGCCAAGCTTCATGCCCGAAGTATTTCGTAACCAACACCACAAACTCCAACTCCAAGCAGTGCGTCACAGCTTGCACTACAACTTAAACTTTGAACGGAACTGAATGCAAGCCTGTTGTGAATAAAATTAGCCCAGCCGTCAAAATTACTTTGATCGTTGTTATTCCATTGGTTACCGTTGGCATTATTGCTATCGCTGTTACTGCTTTCGTTTGCCGCAGAAAACAAAACTCATCTAAAGGTCTCAAGATCAAGATCAACGAGATGAAACAAAATTACACCACTCCAGCTACATTCAATGCTGTCTGACTGAGTTTGGTTAACATATACTAACATTTAATACTATTTATATTACATCATAATCAAAATATCACAATGATAAACTAAATTATAAAGAAAAGTTAAGTTAAGTAATTTCACATAATAATATAGAATATTATATATAGAATATTAATGATTTATATAACTAACTTATTTATATAACTAACTTAATTGTTAGCGTCTTTTTTTAAAATATTGATTAAAATATTGATTTACTTAAGCAAGATTTACCATCATATTTTTAAGTTTTTCTTACTTCAGTCAACGTTTTAATGTTTTCATAGAATAATGTAGTAAATATTGATGTATGTGTTTCGTAAATCTTCTCATTCATAGTCGGCATTTCTATTTGTTTGGTGTGAAGTGGTGTGCTAGATATCATTTTGTGCCCCGTCACCAAATGCATAAATATCATATTAGAATGTTCAAAATCATGTCAAAATGTGTGTCAATATTTTTAAAAAAGACGCTAACAATCATTATTTTCATTTTTAGCAATAATTTATTATAGTACTATATAATAAATTTAATATTTATGTTATATCATAATGAAAATATCATAATGTTATACTTTTTTATAAAATAATTAATTATATACTTAATATTAAGATTAATAAAGTAATTTTTAACATGATAATATACAATATTAACGAATTAATAAAACAAATCAAAATACTATTCAATATTGATACATTTTATAAACTTTGTTTTATATTTTGAAGTACACTACTAATGAACTTGTTTCTAGTTTTATCAATATTTCACTTCAAATAATGTACAAAGATCCGTGTAAGAAGTGCTCGAACGAATACGATTATTCTTGTTATTTGCTGGATATATCTACAATCACAGTAGTTATGGGTGTAATCCTGATACTTGGATCGTTTTTGTCTTTTGTCCCATAAATCATTAAATTGTGCATTTTGAAGAAAACCGACGGGATGTCCTTTCAGATGCTTCATCTAGCACTCTATAACCAGTGGAGCTTACTTGTAAACTTTTTCATGTCCTAGTTCCCTCAAGTGATGTCCTGCAACAACACGTTCTGGAAGTGCGTCGCGAACATAATCCCCTAAATCAATTCCGTTTTCGGCTTCCTCGGTTTCTTCGTTCCATTTTTACAGTATCTATATTACCAGAAACGAGAGCAAGGTTATTCAGCTGAGTTCAAGAAGAACGTCATTTATTCGTTGATTTTCACCTTTTACGCGCTCGTAACAACGTTCGGGTTCGTTTTCTCAGGGTTCTTCTTCTCAGTTTGTGACCCGACTTTTAAAACGTTCACGTTCATTTTCGCGTTCATTTCGATGTGCTGCGCCTGTGTGCAGTGGATTCCGTAAATCATCAAAACGTACAAACTATAGGCGGTCGGAAGCTTCAGCATATTTGGGCAGTGCATCAATGTTCCTGGGCAGGTCATATCGCTCATTACTCTCATTTTGTCGAATAACGGCTGGACGACCTGGATAACTAATATAGCGTAGCTGATAATGCAATCGGTCTTGCTGGTATTACTACTTAGATATTAGTGCTGTGAGCCGTACAAAAGCAAGAACAAGGCCGAAAAAGAGAAAGAAGCTGAGGCTCGGATTTCTAAACAAATATAATTGGAAAAATAACCAGAACAGTGTACAGAATGCGCTGTGGAAACGGTTTAATGCTAGGAGTGAAATGTACAATTAACGTGCCACAAATATATTAATATGAATTCCAAAATTTGACATGAATTAATTAAACTACCACATAATGTTTTCAACCTTCACTTATTAAAACGGAAATAGTTAAAATGAGCTCTGTGCACAATAAAAGCAATAAAAGCAATTTGAATGACGTACTAATCTCACTTCCTTTTATTTAATGTAAAAAATATTTAAAGTATTTAGAAAATATATATGTTTAAAAGCTTAGTTCAACATTTATATAACTTTATATTTATTGCAAACATTGTATTTACAAATAAAATTCACAATTCAATTTGAAATCACTTAATAGAAACAATAGAACAAATAACAATGAAAATATGCGCACCACATATTTAATAAGTATTTAGATAATTATTACCACTTCATCAATGAAGCACTTACTTCCGAAGCCGCTGGGCCAGCTGTCGCTCTCATCTGCATCCCAGTCCACGTACGAGCCTCTACTAACGTGCCACCAGGGCACCGTGTTTTCAACGCTTTGCGACACGAACGAGCTCTACGAAGATTCTTGTGAGTTCGCTTTGATAGACGAGAAGCGGTTGCTTGCCTGCAAGATCAGTGACTCTCTGGAATATCTTAAGTTGTCTTGCAGATGCATAGAGAAGCTCGGATGTAAAATTTAAGTGATAGAACAAAATATTTGTATCGTGAAGAAGAACACCAAGAACATCCTCCACAACATCGTGGCGCTGGCGAAGTGAGTATAGATTTTAGAGTGTATTCAAAATAGTTGATTGCATTAGATTTCGTTTTTATAATTGTGATATTTTCAATAATTACAGTGGACAACGAGAAAGAGAAATATAAGAATTTAAGTTGAATACTTGCTTTTCAATACTGTTCAGAGCGACATGGTCTAGCTATTTTAATCATTAGCTGATTGAAGACATCAACTTTTTGATCATATTTGGAATGGTTCATTTTTGATTAAAATTTAAAGTGATATATTTATGTTTAGTAACATTTTAATAAGTTTCACTCCATCAATCAAATTTGAACAAGTTTCAAACTTCTAAAACAGGTTGCCGTCTAAGTAACTGATATTAACAGCATCAATAATCTACACAACAAAATAATAATTAACCTAACTTGTAAACAAAATTTCAATTGAGTTTCCAATATTTACTACTTTTTAAAAACCAGCTGAACAACAACTTAAATGATATCGATTTTACTATTAAATCAACTTAAAATTAACTAAACTCATTATATTGGAGCTGAATCCAGAAATCGCTGTTTCAAAATATTTAACATGTTCAAATACATTCGCAATGACAATAATAAATTTAGAAAATGTGATATAAGGTAATAAAATTTGAACCAAAGCAATACAATTAATTTTGACTAGTTTAACGTGTGTTGTAAATATTAAACATACTTTAAACACCATAGATATCTTAATTAATTCATAAAAGAGGTACTTTCTGCTTTCAATCATTATTAAAATTGTTTACTAGGTTTATATTCAACAGTTTGTTCAATTGCACTTAGAAGTGGAAATAGGTGTCATCCGCTACTGTTTTTATTTGATAATAAACATAAATCACTAAATATATTTTAAAAATTTTAGCAGTCAAATACACCTCAGGTGTCATTTACATGAGTATCGGTTAAAACGGAAATAGTTAAAATGAGCTCTTTGCACAATAAAAGCAATAAAAACAATTTAAATGACGTACTAATCCTTCTTCCTTCTATTTAATGTAATAAGTTAAAGAAGAATTTCTACCGAATAATATTGATCTTTTTATTCTGATTAAGTCGTAAACATCTGGTAACTTATATTAACCTTGAACTGAATTCATTAATCCATGGAGTATATTAATATATATTAAAGCCAACCAATAAGCGTTAGAAAACTGAGAAAGACGTTATAACGCGTTAGAAATAGAAAAGACGTTAGAAAATCTCTAACGCGATGCACGTTAAAAACTAAATCACTTTTCAAACTTTTTCAAGGTATCTTTATTAACAGTGACTAAACTATTAAGTAGTTAGACAAAAAGTGCTATATATACGTATCTTTAGTTTTTCAAAAGACAAATCGCATACAGCAAAGAATCTTAGGATTTCTTCGATTTTCATGCGTTCTTCCTCAGTATGATGATGCCTTTTGACAATGACTGGTGGACTATGTTTGTTACATTAGACCACTTTTTGGTATTCAATAAAATTAAAAGAGGTGAATATAAGTGGTAAATCTATTATTTTTATTATATGATATACAGTAAAATGTAATTCACTTCAATTAAAATATAAGTGTAACGTGCGTTTAACGCGTGCTTTAACGCGAAAAACGTTAAGAATCCTTAACGTACGTTAGAAATGAAACGTTGGGTGGCTCTAATATATATTAATATCAAAATAGTTGGTATCAGACGTAGTGAAAGCACCAGTTATAAATAAATGTACATAAAACAATATTATCACAGGTTAACTATATCAAGAATTATATTTTACTAATTTAAACTTTTATACATATTTTGAGCATCACAAAATATGAATTGAAATATTACCACTAATATTACCAATATACTTCTTTCCTATCATTTATTATTTCATAACATATTGAGGTTGTTTTAATATTTGATATTTAATACTAGTATTAAATAAATGTCTAACATTATAAATTATATTTATATTAAAAAATATTAAATCATGTTAATTATATTTTATTTAGAGGCAAAACTGAATCGTGGCCCTACCTTGAAGTAAAATTGTAGTTAAACTGTATTAATAGGGATACGCTGACACATTAATACATTTATATTTCATTTTAATATTATCACAATACAATTATATATCCCACTCACTTAACTTTCGTTTATACTAGTTCGGTCTTCTGTACAGGAACTGTAAGTTCATGCGAATGATCATTAGTTTTAGATACACCTATGTACGTTAGGCGCACCTCCGCAGCCAAGGCAACCAACGACTCGGGTACAAGCATCCAGGGGCGTAACGCGGCTGCTTCGTGCGAGCCGATCTATACGGGAATCCACCTGCGTCGTACCATCTGCGTTTCTAAGGAAGCAATGGAGCGGTTGCCGCTTTCCAATCCTGAAGGTTCGTTGATGGCATGCCCTTAGCCATACCGATCCTTGTCGGCAGCTCAGCACTTTGAACCGGGGGATTTTACCTTCCGCAACCGATTTGGCCGAGCCGCATCTCAGGAAGTGGGATGCGGCGAGGAACGAGAAGCGCGATCAAATGAACCCATCATCGACCACACTAAACAAAGCTGGTATTTCAGCAATGCCTCTTCAGCTCTAACGTCGAAACGCCAAGCCTAATCGTTCAAATACAATTATATATACAGTATAGACGTAATTTACGATGTAATGTCTTCTCTAATTATATATATCTACATAATAGTCATATGGCATGTCATTTTACCTTTAGTGGTTAACACAACAATAAGACTTAACATTTCCCAACAAAAATGACTGGGATGTTGTGACAAGATATTTATATCATTTATACTGACTATATCTGAAGGCATAGACTCCAGTGAGATTATATTATTTAATTAGGTGCATATAAAAGAAATATAATATTTAAAATAATTTTATTATCTTCGTTAACTTCAATTACATGATGTATAAGATCACTCAAATATATGAATTCGGGCTCAAAAAATCACTTTTTGTTCCAAAATCAACTTTTGTGAAAATACAGATTGGAAAAAGTATCAGAGATTATCAGAGCGAACTTGAATGAATGTAAGAGATATGGATTCAAATCTTCAAATCTTGACAAGAGTTGAGTGGAAGGAATATAAATTGTATACATTAAAACTATCAGGAAGATTTATGATTTCAAAAAGATTCTAACTGTAATTTTACTAATAGGGCCAAGATTTCTATACTCAAAGTTTCATTGAACTAATTAATCCAACTATTATTCATTTATGCATGGTGTCAGTTCTAAGCACATGTCTTCGCGGATTGAAATACATGAAATATTCATTTCACTTCCTCGAGACGGCACAAACAGACTTCATTGAGACTTTCGAAAGCAAAACATTGGCTCTCGCACGCCAGTGTTTCCACTTTCAAACGGGCTCAACCCATCATTTATGCCCACGCAGTAAAGACCCAGCAGGGCCCTCACTGAGTCGTTAGCGGACCAGTTTCACCTGATTCGCTAACTTTCTTTTTAGAAACTGTTTCTTGCTTCTCAGTTTCTCTTTGCTCGTTATTTCCTTTGGCTTGCACGAGAGGTTGTTCCGTTGTATTGGCATTGCTTGGTGGTGGTTGCCTTTGATGCATCGTTTCATCAACTTGATTAGGTACCTGGGTTCCGTTTTAGTTTATTTGTTTTTACAAATCCCTAATTTCGGAGTATATTGCCGGTGGTAGATTAACTATTTCCTAGGGTTTAGACGCGTTGGTATCTTCCCTAGCTCTCTATTTTTAGATAAACTATTTCTGATATTCCATTTGGAGCATCTTCTTCTAGGCTTTCGTTAAGAATGGCTTGGTTTCCTATTTTGCGTCAGCTATCGATTTTTATTCATTTGGACCATCTTTTGGCTATGATTTGACAGGCTTTTTTAAGACAGGTTATTTATCCTCTTTCTTTTTCTAAGTTTCCTTTTGAGGAGACTTTGCGTTCGATTGGGGCTTTTAAGTGGTCTTTTGATCTTGTGACTTTTAGACTGGGGGCTTTTCCTCTTTCTGCTTCTGAGCGTCCTTTGGCTTCGTTTTGTCAGGCGCCTTTTCTTCGATATTCTTCGTAGGTTCAGCTCTCTAACTTACTTTAGTCTTTTTCTCGTTTTCAGGCTGGGCTTTGGCATTGCTTGTCTTTTAAGTGATCTTCTTGTCGTCATGCTTCTTTTTGGTTTCTTTGAATTTACGCATCACTCCCGCCGCTGTATCAAATTAACTTTACAATTCTCTTTACAATTTGGCGATCTTCTCTTTAAATTTTCTCTAAATTTTCTTGTCATTGCCTTACATGAAATATAATCTTATTTTAATAACATTATATTAATTTTTATACTAATTATGAAATTTAAATAATTATTATGAATAACACTCACTTTTAATATCAAATAGTATATTATATTATTGTATTTAGTATTTAGTTGTATATAGTATGTAAATTTATAATGTAAGTTAAAATAATATCTTCTATACTCATATCTTATAAATTTCTTCATAATAATTTGGTGCAAACTTAAAATATTTGTGACAATTATCTATTAGTAGATAATGTGTAATATTCATATTGCTAAAAATTGAAGAATATTAATAATATTGTAATCAACAAGTAATTGTATACTGCGTAATAGTCTAATTATATGTTTATATACACTAATTAAATGAAATCCTCTAAAATATAGTTGAATTTGTATTAAGTAAACTAATTTGCTGTATTTGGCTTCAATACAAAATATTAAATGTTAAAAGAATCAGAAATTTGTGTGAAGATTAATTATTCAATTTTAACAGGAGCTCTACTGTGTTTGGAATGTGATGTTATCATAAAGGATTCAATTCTATAATTTATCGCAAATGGATTATAGTTATCTGCCTTGATTTTGAAATCGAAAGATATCATATAAATTGAGAATGTTAATATTTCTTACAGGTTTTCTTGCAATTCCTCGTCTGGAATTACAAACTAAATACTAAATAGTATCAGATTATTTTCAATATATAATGTAATTATTACTGGATATAATAATATTTCAAGCGATTTAAACGGTTATATCAGTTCTAAAGTTGACGTAGATTAATATATTCAACTTAATATACTGAATATTTGTGTTAACATTAATACTTAGAGAGTAGGTCAAACACTCAATTATGTAAATGTTTCATAATTAGAATTTCATACATGTTCTTAAGTGTGTAAATAAAATTAATATGTTACGTACGGATTGTGTTAGGAAATGGTTTAGTTTTCAACTTTGTTAAATAATAATACAGTAATTTGCGATCATCCGTTCGACTATGAATATATTACAAATACTTGTATATGTAAAAATGGATATTATCTTAATAACACGTTTTGTATTCACTTAGTATAATAATTAACTCAAATAACAGCAAATATGTAATTATTAGATTCAAAATTGTACATGGAGACACAAAATTTATAAATGGAGCTGAAATCGCTAGTTTGTGATTTAGGAGCTGAACTTTAAACCAATATATCAAACCTTTCTGATCTTGTATTTGAATTTAATAAAGATCATAAATAACTTATAATTAGTACAAATGAGACACTTCATAAAAACCTTAATGTGTTTTAAACAGATATGATATAATAGTTCCGATTAATGTCTGATTAGTATAGAATAACGTAAGAGATAATAACAAGTTTCAAAATCGAAACTTCTAATAACTTCTCATATATTACAACGATAATAGACAACAATTAATAGAGTATTATGAACAACGTTACTAAACAAGTTAATAATTTGAATACAACCATGAAAAATAATTTTGATCAAGTTATAGCAGACGTTTATAACACAAATATTGATATTAAAAGCAACTTCACATAAACAAACTAGAAAATAGATTTAGTAAAGGCGTAAATTAACACAGTAGTAACCAATGATTAGTTTTAAACATAAATAACTTTACTAAAATAATAAATATAAAGTATTTCCGTTTCTGTAAGTTAAAGCATGACAAGTGATCAATATCGATGTTTGTATATTGCTGTATTTGCTAGTAATTATGCTTATCTAACTGATTATATCAGTTATATGCAAAAATATGGTTGTTATATGTAATAATGGTGGAGCACTTGATTATATTATGTTATGTTTATTTATTTACTGATTATAATTTATATACTTTCTATCGTATTCTGAATACACACAGCTTTATCAACGACCCTGGTATTTGAAGAAGCAATAACCAAATGAACATAACAAAATGATGCGAATATTGAGATATTTCATAAACTTTCTATATTATTCAACGATTTATATAAATTCTAATAATTAAATATTAATAAAATATTATATTTCACTCCACGAAATAAATGTGTCTGGAAAATGCCTATAAAATTACCAATTGACTCCATAAACACCTAAATAGTGGGCGGTCCACCAGAAAAATACTCGTGGCCAATAATTTGGAGTCTTGATTCACTTTATATTAAGTCCAGTAATTTTAAATGCAACTTTTAGATTTTAGAATTTCCACAAATTGTTAAGATAGTTTTTATTGGCTCCTCTCAAGGCTAGGGTATTTCCATATGGATCTAGATCGCTCGTTCCCAACATCTTAGACTAACAGAAGGCATTAACATTGAGCGAATATTACGAGCGAATGAGATTAGATACATAAAAATATTACTTTTATTTCTAATCTTGAATCAATTGAGGGGCTTTTGTAGCAGGTGCCGTAACCGTGTTCAAAATATTATCTTTTTCCTGAAATTAATATTTATCGTTTTGTTGTCAACGATTTGAAGCTGATTTTGAAAACAAATAATCGAAACTGCGGTAAATAATTAAATCACAGAATACCTCAGGTCCAACAATCATAACATCCACTTCCTAGTAAATTCGAATTCATCTGTCATTTACAAGTTCAACAAATAAGTTAGTTTTTGTAAAATTTATTTTAACACACAGTATACTAGGTGAGGTATTGATTTTGGTCAAAATGATGATGCAGCGATTACCAAGCTAGTGATATTGTACATAAACTATCTGTTGAGTGCTTCTGAGTGATTATTTCACTCAAATCATATATTTTGAAGTCTGTATTTTAATTGTCATTTCATTGGTGTGTTAAAATAATATAAAATATTCATATAACAACAATTAAAGACTAAGAGTTTTGGTTTCATGTGAAATATTTGACATAAAATTCAGACAAAAATTATAACCACAAATAACCAGTCAAAATATTATCAAAACTCATGTTTTATAATATTTTATAATAATTCTTACTATTTAGCTAGTATGTATTAATAAAAAATAATTCACTGAAATATAGTGAATATATACGTTATTAATTAAATTCAGTATAAATATCTATTTAATTACATATTTTAATACATATTCTTTATTTATTCATTAAATGATTCCTTCAATTATTGGCAAATAGCTCATTTCAGAGAAGTGGATTTATTATATTTACATACAATATTATAATGTATAAAGCATATAATACTTTTCATTCCATGAATGAATATGTATATCGTCAAATTACCTACATCGTAGATTACGTTGTGTTAATATCAAAAACGCCAAGCACCACAAATACTGGGGGTAGTTACTTCTGTAAACACAATAAAGTATTTAGTTCAGTAGAATCACCACACGTTCTCGATTAGTAAAGTTATAGCAATTTTTTCTTATAATTTAAAAACAAATGAGTGCAAAACTAACCCAGTTCTACCAACATGTTACTATATTTGAATAATTCGAAAGCCATAACTGCGTCGTTGTGCTATTATTATTTCAAGAGTATAAATTTTTTTCGCTAAGTCAGATTTAGTTTGGATTTGTTTGATGAGATATCTTAAATATTATAATTAGGTTATCTTATTGGCTCATGGAATAATTATATATCAAAATATAAATGAAATCTAAGTCTTCCTTAATTGAGTCAAAATCAAAATTCTAACATTATGTCCAAGATGAACTTTGAAGTTGAGAAATCTTTCTTAAATTACAAAATAGTTAGGGTACCGTTTATATAAATACAATTAAAACTTCAAATTTGTACTATTTGAATTTTGATATAGTGAATTATATAAAATTTATTTATATCAGATTTATAATAGGACAAAAGAAAAAGTATACTTTTTTTACTTCACACTTCAAATCGCACCAAGTTGTTATGTCCAAATGATATAAATTCTTGTTCGTGTATTTCG
This sequence comes from Hexamita inflata, assembly GCA_963988835.1. Lineage (NCBI taxonomy): Eukaryota > Fornicata > Diplomonadida > Hexamitidae > Hexamita > Hexamita inflata. Next base: position 191,842 of record CAXDID010000108.1, read on the forward strand.
TGCCCAGATTTGGTGATTCTGTAGCCATTTTTATTTTCTCCTACAGAAGTTTTTATACTATGATCATACTATGGATACCTATACAGTGGTCGGCAACTAGAGATGGAAAACGAAACTGAAAGAGGATTTGAAAATTGCCTTGGTATTCAATAAGAGTTGCCACTCATCACAACTCTAACTAAACACAAATCTCGAGTTTCTCAACTTGACTTGAATAGCAACTTAAAGGTATAGTCAATCTAGGTTGTTCGATTATATTGTCCTTCTACTTCTGTTGAATAGTATTATGCTGGTTATAATTATTATATTTTCTATCGTATTCTGAAGAGCTTTATCAACGGTTGGTATTTGAAGAAGTGATAATGACATAAATTTCTGTTCGTGTTATATTTGTTATAGGAGAGAAAGCATTATATTAAGTATTCACTATTGTTGTCTATCGTATGTTCTGATCGTCGTCCATCATTTCCTGTTTGTTTCACTACTCCAACTTGACCCACTTTCGAGTTTCTTCGCCGTTTTCTAACTTGAGTTTATTATAACTTGAGTTCATCAAAATATTTTAGGTAAGGAAATTAACTCATACAAAAATTTGGTGTTAGAACTTGATCACAAGTAACTTCCCCCAATTATTATATAATACGGATAATGTATATTTTTATAAAATATCTATATAAACATATTTTGAATTTTTCTGAAATGTAAGTTAGTGATTAAAACTATAATAATTTTGATACAAGTTATCAATATATATTAATATTATTATTTAGTGAATGACTGTAATTAAGAAGTCAAGAAATCGTGTGTTCATATTTTCGTATCTGAGCTGACTGGATATGGAGTGAAATTAACCTATGTGGGGTAACCTATGTGGGTGTTTAAGGATTAAGATGTACCAAAAGCGATATAAGACTAGATACCAATCCGTTGGCTTTTATTTATCATTACCTGCCACTATTCTAACTTGACCCAAATCTCCAGTTTCTTCACCGTTTTCTCACTTGACCTATCCACTTTAAACTACATAAACAATCCAGAATCAAGTCGCCTTCGCCGTTCCCGGAAGCCTCGTTTGGGTCAAGTCCCCACTCCAAACATGTTCAAATCCATCATCCACGAGCCAGTCGAAGGCAACAAGCACGTCCCACACATCGAGGTCCAGGACAACAAGGTCACCGTCAAGTGCGGCAAGGACGCCATGCACCCCACCATCGACAGCCACTACATCGGCTGGATCAAGCTCTTCGGCCTGAAGGACAAGGTCCTCTACGAGCTCGGCTCCACCAACTTCTGGCCCGGCCTCTCCGAACCCATGACCCAGTTCCAGATCCCAGAAATCAAGAGATTCAGCAAGCTCGTCGCCGTCAGCTACTGCAACCTCCACGGCATCTACGAAAGCGAGATCGCTATCCAGTGAGTTTTTTGACATTTAAATGCAATATAGGTTACTATAGCCAACAAATATAGTATTTGATATTTAAGTTAAATTGTCGACTATTTTTATGATTTCAAGAAATTTTTGTACTGTGGTGTTTTTCAAATTAATAATTGCGGAATTAATCACTGTATTAAGATACATTGCTTGTTGCCTTATGTAGCTCTTTTATTTTTATGAACTCTTTGAAGTTCTAAATTGTGTAAGCTTTGATTCTGCTGCAAACCAAAAGAATTGGAAAGGATGCTCGAATGAATGAAACAACAATTTTATTGGAGATTTTGTATACTGATTATTAGATATGGTTTAGTCGGTACGACTGAATTAATATTTTAAGTTCTCATTACTTATCACATAATAATAAAGATAAGATTTTTAAGTATATAAACTTTTACTACAACTGAGCTCTATCGCTTTATAATGAGTCTTAAATATTTTCACTGCTGGAATCCACTCAAACACCCCTAGAATGTATTACATACAATGTAGATTATTGTAACCAACAATGGAGTTATTAGATATTGTTTAGTTTACTATTCTATATAATATTTAACTTTCAACTATTCACTAAAACTGAACACAACAGTTGTGTAATATGGATTCGGCAGCATCACAACTGGACTGCTGACAAATGACGAACTTGGGTTATACACTTGTGCGTCTGTTTCCGGCGAACGCACGTCTTTTTCGTGCGCACGACGTGCGCGCACGCAGTTATAAATGAGTCTATATGAGCCAAGTTGGGTTGCTCTAGACTTAAAACATACTTATAAAGTTTCTTTTGTAATAATTAGCTTCATGATCATTACAATATGTTTTTGCTAAATGTGTTTAAAAATAGCATCTGAATTGGTTAATTATTTTCCGATGGCCTATCATCTTTTGACTTTAAAAACGAATTGTAAAATATATTCACAGAGTTAGTTTTCTACATTAGTTTAAATAAATAAACTAAAAAACTATATAGAGGGAAAATCCAAGGTCGCCAGGTATATATGAAGTGAAATTAGAGCCGGTCTATATTTGATAGGGGGAAATACGCTGGCACATAAAAACATTTACATTTTATTTTAATATTAAATTACCACTCTACTTCTCTGTAAAAATATTTAAAATACAACATATTTATATCATTTAAACGGACTACATCTGAAGGTATGGACTCCCGCGAAATAAAACGTATTATATGGTGCTAATTAAAGAAATATAACATTCTAAATGTATTTCAAATTTTCGTTAACTTCAATTAAATTACAATATATTGGAGATCAAATATTAAATTTCGGACTTAAAGGAGGGATTAGTATAAGTACTAAGTACTAATACCAAAATTTAATGTTAATCAGCTAGCTTGTATAATAGTGCTCATATAAATACATATATAAATAACTGCATATATTTTCAAATATCATTCTCCGAACTCCAGGTTCATAAACAGCTCTAAATTCTGTTCTAAGCTATATTCTTTCTCACTTTACGTTTCTTCTTTAAATTAATTTTCCATATAAACCTTATTTCCAATTAAATAAGTGTATTTGCAGCGCAATTAGTTCGGGCTCCGTTTTGGGAACAGTTTACCTTAAATTTTGCTCCATTTGAACCCGAATTTGCTCACCGCTTTTATTAATTTGTTCTGTTCCGAAACCGTCCACGGGTTCTTCCACTGAGGATTTTAGTTTTCTCCGGTCACGTCCAGTTTCTTGTTCACGAATATTTTGGAGTGCAAGTGTATAAGTAGCTATAATATATAACTTGTTTAATATTATTAAAAGGGATTCTGTCCTGTTAGTGTAATCTAATAAGTAGTGTACTCAATCGGTTTAATAAATATTCTCAGTGAATTCAGAGTTTTGAAGAATATTGTAATTTATGATGTAGAATAATATAATATACTTATATGAAATGAATACTCGCACTGTTTAAGTTATAATATTAATATTAATAATGCTCATCTCGTCGACAATTGAAGACATGGAACATGAGCGAGTGAGAAAAATTAACATATTGTATTCATACATATTTGATAATACAATTCTCAGGGAAACATGGTAGCTAAATATAATTATATTTTTCAAGTACTCACATTATTTACCTAAATGATATTTTATAAATTTCACGCCATCATACAGTGTATATATATTCCAAGAATTTCTTGGTTTAAACGTTGAACAAAATAAAAAATAAAGCGTATAGACGTAATTTGCGGTCTATTTTCTGCTCCTTTTATCTTAAGTCAAAATGAAAAACAATCTTTTGAGGGATTAGATTTTAAAATTTTCGATCATGAAAGTTGAGTCTCTAACACCCAACCACGAAACAAAACTTTTAATAATGTCATCACCTGTCCACTTACAAAGCAGAACAGCTACATTCGGCATTGGTTTGGGTTGGTCTGTAAGTGCTTCTTATCATGCTTCTTTTTGAATTGACACATTACTATCGATTTTATAATTTTAACCTCAAATTAACTTTGAATAAATTCTATTTCATTTCAACCTAGACATAAAACACCCAATTAAAATTATTTAAACAAAAAATTAACTTTTAATTCTATTTCATTAATCTTATCCTCTCAAAAATATACACGGGCAACATTTTATGCACCCATCCAACAACAAAATAAAATTTAAACAAATCCAAAAATCACCACAAACGTTTTCAGTTGATGAGACGTTAATACCATCAAATGTAATTACGTTATCATTTGCCGTTGAACATTTCTTCTTGTTAATTGTGAATCCATATTAAGAGAATATGTTTGTAGCGAATTGTATTCCATCCTTTTCCGTGTCCTGATCAATTTCTATAATTATATCATGTGCACAACAACTTATCCGGTATTTCTTTCTTAATTCCTCGAGCTCCTATGGGCTATAAGATTGATATAAGATTGAATAACTAAAGCTCATGGAACTAAAACAAATAACTCTCGTAACATCAAAATTAGACAAAAGATACCCAATTAAAATTTAAACCAAAAATCACCACCCGGTCCACTTACTAATCTCAAAACAGAACAATAAAAGACTCAGAACGGTCATCGAAACAAACATAATCGCGTTCCCGAAAACGTTCACCGTTGAAATATATTCCGCCAGTGGGAAGAACCCGCTCAAAAGCAAATACTCGAGGCTGTAAACGATTCCAATCGCAGACGCGCCCAGGTCATTTCCGGCTGCTTTCAGGAGCAAAGAGCTCGTGTTGCACACGAAAACGGCCCCACTAACACCAATTAGGCTTGAAATGGTGTATTCTATGCCATTGTGTGTGCTGAATAATAGACTGTAGGCTACTATGTTCAAAACAATGCCCAGAATACCCAAATACTAATTCTTCTTCACCATCGGAGAGATAATACTGAAGAAAATGAAGCTGCCAACAGCAACTGACAACTGTAAAGCCACAAATGACTTAGCCTGCTCGTACTACACACCGTAAATCTGCTAAAACTGAGACACAGAGCGAGAATCGTAACACGCCTTCGCAACGTAGTACAACACACGAACCAACACCATGAAAAAATAAGGAGCCCGCAACGTCTTCAAGGCCTTGAATAACTACGTAAACGGCTCACATGAACACCTCAACGTCTTAAAATACTTTAACGCGTAAATAGTGTAAAAAATAGAACCCACAAAACCAAATAGCTACCAACCCAAAATTACCATCATCGAATCAAAAATACGGTTGTTCAGAGGTAACATCCAACCACTTAACACTTCAGCACACATGGCCGCGCAATTAGCTATGCCAAACGCAGCAGAATGCAGCTTAGGATCAATAACTTAGCTAATCAATTTACTTTACGCAGTTTGCGTGCATTCTCCAACTATTCCATAAATGAATCTCCCAAAATAAAACCAAAATACAGAATTTGTCTTATCAGAAATAGCACAAAGCAAGGTTCCTATACATGCTGATAGTTAAAGAAATGGGAACATCAATCTTGTTCCAAATGCATCTATAAGCATTGCCAAAGATACTATAGTTATAATAGACGGGACTGAAACCAATACATACGATGTAGAAACAGTTGAAGGTCCAAATTTTTCTGTTAAAAGAGCGTCTAAAATGTTTGAACTGGAATAGAACATTTAGTTTGGAGCTATTATCAGAGCAATAAAAACTATATGTAGTGATTAACTAAAATAGTTAATTTTTGCTGTTTTTACAGATTTTTCTTATTGTTGATCACCATAAAATTATGGATCTGCCATACTTAATGTATCTGCCATCCGTTGTGATGTGAAAACAAATAGATAATTATAATTAATAATTAATAAATGTATTAACAGTATTTGGAGTTATTTTAGAAAGGAAACACAAGAATATTACGTATTATAGTTGTATACCTACTGAAATAAATATTTTGTATCATGCATATTCTATTCTGCTTTAATCCTAGGTTAGATCAGGTTTAAATCGAATATTGAATATTTTAAATTTTAAAAATTATCTTTAATTAGTTATAAATTAGTTATAAAGAAAGCAGTATAATTTTATTCTAATAGTTCATTCTAATATTCTAATAGTTTTCCGTTATATTGAAGTTAATTCAACCTCAATAACTATCATCTTCGCACTAATTTTGTTATTCTTCAACAATAGTAAGAATCTGAGTTTCCAAGCATTGAAATGTTGATTTGTCATTTTCCTTATGAATATTAAGCTAGATTCTTTATTTAACTTGATTATTCGATGACCATTTACACTTCTCGCCTATTTGAGTAAAAAGATTGATATGGGTATTGTTTGAACAGGTTTCTATCGATTTATGTTTTAAATTTTTATTTTTGGCATGATGTCCGTGTTATTTGCCATACTTATCTAATTAAGAAGATTATAATGAATATATTTATGCTATTTCTAAGGTTTCATTTGAAATATGCATTGAAGTGCTCATTTTAAATATGAAGTGTTAGAAATTATATAAATACTAAGAATACAGTATTAACATAGTTTAATGAATATTAAACTGGATTAAACTGTATTATAGATTTGTAATTTGAATTTAATTAATTCTTCGTTTTTCTTTATTTGGTTTTCTCAATTTGATATGTGGTATCAATAACACTGTACTAATCTTCTATTGAATTATTCAATTATTATTACAGGAACTTCTGAAGTAGAAATTGCCTAATAGCTACAGAATCACTAAATCAAGGCACTAATTATTATTACCTTTTAAATATTATCCTTTTAATAATACACATACGCATTATATATAAACATCATTTTGATTATTATATATCAATTCACTTCTTTGTATCCTACATCATTGTAAGGATTAATTGATTCATTACCATCCAACGAGTATAGCTTCGATGACTTCATAGTCGAGTCCTTCTGTTTCTTCAACGAATTTAATGCCGATAATGACGCTTCCAGCAGCTTGTGTGGCGTTGATTGTTTTTCTGACGATGTCAAATGTGTTTTTACCTTGGCATTTTGCGACCGCTTGCTACAATGTCATTTTAGGTGCGTGATTAATCTTTTATTAAGCATCCTTAAGTAATATTGGTACGAAACGTCCTTATAAAGAGTTTTGGAGCTTCAGGAAGAACTTTTGGCTGTGTGAAATCACCTGTCTGGACGATTTTGTTGGGACGAACTTCTCAACTGATTTTATGTTTCTCCAGTGGACTTCGAGCCCTTGGTTGAATTGTTCGCACTCGTTTTGGTCCCATCTTTTAACTTTCGTTTCGGCCTTCGTAAGTTCCTCTATTCTTTTAAGCTTTTAATTGATTATAATTTGGTTTTGTTTCAGTTGGCTGAGGAGCTTCTGCTCTTCTGAGAGTGGATTCAGAGAGTTGTCCATCGTCTGGTCGGAAAAGGTGTTCGTCGAGCTCTAGTCGTATATGTTGAACATTGAGTTGTCGTCGTCGCAGAAATCTAAGGGGGCAATGCTGAAATCGCTGTCCATTCACAAATATAAATGTGGAGTGGAAAACATTTAACAATATAACGATAATACGCAAAATAGTAACACATATTTTACTACGAGATTGAGATGTCCCATGAGTTCTATTATAGAACTGAATTTAGTTCAATCTGTATTTAGACCAAATCCAATCCAAGTACAAATGCACCAGTGAAGTATTTTCAGTGTATATAACCGATAATATAATAATACTTTAGAAATCAGCTCAAATATCAAATATTATCTTTTGTATCCGAGCAAGTACAAGAAACTATATCTTGCCTTTTTATCGTATACAACCACATATTATGTTTTCTCTATGTACCTTATCTAATACTTATCTACCTAGGTGTAAATTGTTACCTACCAACTTGTACATTTCTGGACTAAATTCTTGGCTTAATTTATTTTTATCAAACTTTATCTTTTGTTACCCACTAAATATACCATCGTATGTTAATATTCTTTATACTTTATTCCTATTAATGAACGAAACTCATTCTCCGTTTGCTTCCTTGGCCTTCTTGCACCAGTCGACGTATCCGGTGATTTTGGCGAGCTCTTTGTCCATAATTTGCTTCTTTTGCTCCTCGACTGGAACCTGGACCTGAACTTTCTTCGATTTGTCATCGTTGACGTAAATGGCCCTCTTCCTCAAATTCGGGCTCAGCTTGAACACGCGTACCACACCAGCCGAGTCTCCAACTGTTATAATCGGGTAGAACTGGTTCATGCTCACGGCTGTTAAACGGGCTTGATCTGGAACAACCTTTTACACGCAGAGCTCCTTCTCCTTGTTCTGCTCGAAGTCGAAGATGTGGATGTTATTGAAGGCGGTACCGGCAACAAGAACGGTTGAAACTGTGTTAGAAAAGGTTACAGATGTAACTGGAGCTTGTAAATCATAAGTGTAAAGTGGCTACTGCTTCTTAATCTGGAAAATCTTGAGGTAGTTGTCCTCGGAGGCGGTTGCGAGAATATCTGGCTTGAACACGTTCCAAGCTATAGAATGGACCAGGCTGGAGTGACCTTGATTAGCTTAAGTATATGATTGGTGGAAGTCATTCGTGTAGGCAGTTGAAGTTAAACGGACGAGGCCGTTATCCGCACCAAATGCGAACATCCAGTTGAAATCTGGATCCATGTTGAACTTGAGGCTGGAAATACCAACTAATGGGTTCTGGTTCTACTCCTTCATCTACACTGGTCTGTAATCGATCAAGATTGTAGCGTCCTGGTCCAATTGACCCTTGGTTCTGTCCTTAACGGCATCAAACTGCTTTTAGAAGTTGGTAAGAGTTTTCTTCTCCTCAACAACTGGGCCTATATCGTTGTTCAAACCAGTATCGTACACTGGAATCTTAACAAGCTGCTTAAGCTGGCCAAGTTAATAACTCCATTGGATCAACTGACCATCGAAAGAACCAGAAATGAATTGAACAACCTGCAAATCAGCGTTGGATTCGGACATCCAACCAACAGATGAAACGAGCTCAACGTGCTTACCAGTAGTGGTAGAGGAAGAAGCGAGTAACTTTTGCTCAGAAACGTCAAACAAGTTGACATTACCATCCAATAAACCGCACAATAACAAGTTTTCATTGTCTGGAGACCAAGCAAGGCAAATAACATCAGACTCAGTTTCCAAGATCTTTTCTGGGTGGAATATATTCTTCAATGAATAGATGTTAATTTGAGACTTCTTGTTGATGGTTGTAGAAATAGATTTCTGACCATAACCAACAGCAAAAATATCTTGATAGCGTGGATGCCATTCTAAGCAAGATACTGGCTTAGACTGATCTGGAACAAAGTCCCAAAGTGGGAACAGTGAACCTTTTCCTGGTTGATACTAATCGGCTTCGTCCTCCCAAAGAGCGAAATCAGTGATAATTTCATCACAGTTTTTCTCAGTGACCAGACGTTCAGCTAAAGCTAAAGAGCTTTTGATTTGAATGCTTTGTTGAGCAGAAAGAGTCAATAATGCTGATGGCTTATTTTCGTCCTTATTTTATTCTTACTTTTAAGTTAAACCTTCGTTAGAATTGAATTTAAGTGGATCTTAAACATTGGCTTGTTATTGTACTTTCTTTTCTCCCTTATTCTTCTTCTTGTATAAATCATATATGATTGATTTAGAGAATTGTCCAGAATAATCTTGAACCTCAAGGCGTGCGGTTTCAACCTTGGTAGATTTAGCAGCTAAGTTGAATGTTTGAGTACCTCTTGTTGAGAAGTTGAATTAGTTTCTAAGAACGGCATCTTGCTTCTATTAATTCATTTGATAGTTATCCTCATCAATGAATTGGAAATTTCCATCGATAGCAACGTGGAAGTGAGTTTGTCCAGAAGTTGGGTCTTATCTGAATGCTTTCACACCATGAGCATAACGTACTACGTTGTGTGGAGCATTAGGGTTTAAAGTGGACAAAACGCGGGTGAGTTCTTCGGTTTCTTTTGGAGCAGTTGGTTGTGCTACTTCACCGACAGTAAATGACTGGTTGCGTCCTACTTCTTTGGGCTTTTGCTGTTTAAGAGTTGGATTCTGCATATTTTGCGGATGAGGGTGTGGAAATATTTTTGAACAATTATTTATATTTCGTGCTAATTTAATCATATATATAATATTTCTTCTCACATTTATATTTTTTCAACGATTTCAAATAGTGCGTGAACTTCGTTGTTTGCTGCCTGTCTCATCAGCTCTAGTCCTTAGTTTTCGATTTCCAAGTAGTTTCTATCGTTTTACTGTACTTTAATTTCATTTTCTAGAACGTTAATTTTTGATCCAACATCTCCAAATTTGTCAAGTACGCCGTTGAATTCACCTAGGAATTGAAGTATTTTTGTTTATTGTGCTCTAATTACGTTTTGAATCTCCTCTGTTTGCTCATTTACTTCGACAGAGGATAATGTTGATTTGAGGATCTCATTCTTTAAATGGTTGAGTTGCTCCTAGTATAGCGTTTCCGTTTGAGCGCGTTCGGCCATAATTTGATTTAGTGCTATTATGTTCTCGTGTTCAGTTTCTAAATGAGATTATTTCAGCACTTATATTTCAGCTTGAAGTTCTTCTTTTGAAGTAGTTGAGGATTGAGCTGATTATTGGGTGCTGCTCAACTGTGTTTACAGTCCTTTGACTTCAATTGCGAGTTGTGCGTTCTTTTATTGAATTTTGGACATTTTCTGCTCCAAATCCGTTTTCTGATTCGAAAGTAGTAAATCGGATTTGAGTTGGTTCTGTTTCATTTCCAGTTTTGCGTTTTCGGTTTCTTTTATTTGTTCTTGTATTTTTTCGTTCAGTTCTCTGATTTGTTGTTAAAGTTCTTCATTTCTGCTCATTTGGTGGTTGATTTGCTCAATTTTGGACTTGTCCTCAATTTAGAGTTGTTATATTTATAACTTCATTTCAACACGCTCCTTATCGTATTCCTTGAGCCTCTGGTAAATGGCGGCATTTTCGGATATGAGCTGCTGAGCATGCAAAGAATACTTATACTAAAACTAGGACAAAGAAGTTACGCCAGAAACTATTTTGTCAATGCACGACTCGAATTTTACCTTTGACAGCACTATCTCCTTTCTCAGCTCCAACAAATTATCCGGTAACTATTTAACGAACTTTTGAGAATTACAAAGTTGCTGCGACTATTAGCGAACCATCTTCAGCGTTTGCGATAAAACCTACGATTATTATTTAGGCGCAGTTGTTTCCAGCAAAGTTGGGCCTAATCTTCTTTGAATCAGACTTTGCGCGAGATCCGCTTTATCGCACTTTCTGATAAAGTCAAATCGGTTGTCTAGTTACTAGTTAGATTTCTATATGTCTTATTTGCACTTTTCTAGGGTTTTGAACGATCTGAATTCAAATGTTTGTGTGCTGAGTAGTTCTTCCATGAATGAGGTGATTAAACAATAATTCGTATTTTAGCGTAAATTTCGTATAGGTTTCATTTATCCATTCCAATGAAATTGTATCTCTCGGTGTTTCAGCTGTGTGCATTTTCATTGCAAACAACTTTGACGCGTTTTAGCTACTACGACGATGTGGCTACCCCTTTAACTGTGCAGATCCCGTCAATTCCGTTTAAGAGGCCCTACGTTTCCGGTTATTTCTCCAATTTCGAGTTTAGCAGGTACATGCAGGACATTCAGCCTGTGTCCAATATATCAGTTTTCTCTTTCAACTTCATTCTGGAGGGGCGTCTGCGCGTGAAAGTGTCCAAAGTCACCGTTCCCGCCCGTTTCATCTGCACCGGAAAGGTGAAAACGGAGCTGAAAATCCTCAAAGAGCTCAAAGCAAACACTCAAATGGAGTGCAACTACTTCGGAAACGGGTTCATGTCCGACGCCCTGCTCAAAATATTCTCGGACAAACTCAGTTCCAAACTACAAGACGAATTCCAACTAGAGCTCAAGCACAGGCTCCAGAAAACGAACTTGCTCGAGCACCCCTGGTACGAATGGACCAAAGAACGCGGGTGGGACATCATTTTCAGCAGCGAGAAATGCAAATTCGCTGGAGAATTCGCTAAACTATTCCCACACAGGAAAAACGGAACGTATTTTACACACGAAGAAGTAAAAACAATATGCGCGATTAAAGACGAAAATCTGGACAAAAAGGACATTATTAACTGTTTCAAAACCAGAAACCTAGACATAGAAGAAGTAGAAGACGGAATCATAGCGGCATGAGATATTTTATCAATTACAACCAACACTTTTAATACTATTTTAATAAAGTACACCAATTTATTGTTCACTCTTTCCGATCTTATTTTTACGCAATTAATAAGATTCAAACACATAATATTCAATATATCACATTTGCAACAATTAATATAAATTTCCACTTTAGATTTATGTAACCAGACCAAATACTTATGTCACGTATAACAAACAGAGAAAAGTAGTACTAATGCAGAGTGCAAACAAAATTTCTTGATGCGCAACAAAGTATGATGAATAGCATTAAATCAAGAGTTCTAAATCATGGAAATGATCCTGTTGACATAGCACCTACAGTTTTGGTTTACAACCCTCATATACATGCGTCTAGATAATTTCATTTAAGAGACAATGTTCCTTCACCATAATAAATTGCAAAAAGAACTGGAATTCTAGAAGACCTTGCTTCTAGATCTAATTCTAGAAATAGCAATCGACTCACATCAAGCTTGCAAATGAAGAGAAGTGTCACGTCTCCTATTCCTTAATTATAGAGTACAGGAAGCCCAAATATTCTAATGTAAAACAGAAAATTTAAATTTGATGACTCTCCACGCTTTCTGATGTAATTGATGAGCCCTGTAAAATAGCTGGATGGTTTCAAGGTAATGACTAGTAAAAAATGAATATTTGTGAGTAATTGAACATATATACTTTTTAATCTTTCTCTTAGGTCATATTCCAAATCTTCAGTTATCGACTTTGCTTCAAAGGAACTTTCCACCTTTTTCTTATTTGCGTACGCTTCTTAAATATACAGAAAGTTATACTTTACATTGTTTACTGTTGAATCTGAATCACTTAGAAATTCATAAGTTGGAATCATAGCAGTTGTATGAGTCGTTCAATTGTCTTTGTGGTACTGCCGAATCCATATTACACAACTATTGTGTTCGGCTTTAGTGATTAGTTGAAAGTTTAATATTATATAGAATAGAAAATTAAACAATATCTAATAACTCCATTGTTTACAATAATCTACATTGTATGGAATCACAATTATAGGAGTCGTTTGAGTCGCTTAACAGCTTATGTGACACTATTGAAGATTAAATATAAAATAATAAAGCTCCGCTCTAGTGAATGGTTAGATACTTAAATAATCTTATCTTTATTATTATGTGTATAAGTAATGATTAATTAAAATATTAATAAAGCCGTAAAGACTAAACAATATCTAATAACCTCAGAAGACAAAATCTGTGAATAAAATTGTTATCGTTCATTTATATCGTCCATCCTCTTACAATTCTTTTGGTTTGCAGAAGAATCAAACCATACACAATATTAGAACATCAGAAAGAGTTCATCAAAATAAAAGAGCTAAATAAGGTATCAACGCAACTGAAACTTAATCCAGCAATGAATCCCGAAATTAGTGATTTGAAAAACACCAGACTTCAAAAACTCCTTGAAATCATAAAAATAGTTGACAATTTAACTTAAATATCAAATACTATATTTGTTGGTTGTTGTAACCTACCTCACATTTAAATTTCAAAAAACTCACTGGAGAGCAACTTCGCTTTCGTAGATGCCGTGGAGGTTGCAGTAGCTGACGGCGACGAGCTTGGTGAATCTCTTGATCTCTGGGATCTGGAACTGGGTCATGGGTTCGGAGAGGCCGGGCCAGAAGTTGGTGGAGCCGAGCTCGTAGAGGACCTTGTCCTTCAGGCCGAAGAGCTTGATCCAGCCGATGTAGTGGCTGTCGATGGTGGGGTGCATGGCGTCCTTGCCGCACTTGACGGTGACCTTGTTGTCCTGGACCTCGATGTGCGGGACGTGCTTGTTGCCTTCGACTGGATCGTGGATGATGGATTTGAACATGTTTGGAGTGGGGACTTGACCCAAACGAGGCTTCCGGGAACGACGAAGGTGACTTGATTCTGGATTGTTTAAGTTGTTTAAAGTGGATGGGTCAAGTTAGAAACTGGCGAAGAAACTCGAGATTTGGGTCAAGTTGGAATAGTGAGAGGAAAAAAACGGAAAATGATGAATAACGACCAGAACTTCCAATAATCAACTATCGTGAATACTCTCCAACATAATACTTTCTCTCGTACTACATTACCTTGCTTGTAAGGGAGTACTATTTCATCTACCTATGTAAGAACAGAAACTTTACGATGATTAAAAGTAAATGTGGTTATGGTATTGGTATAGTGTATTGGTTATGGTATGTTATTATAATAAGAAGAAATTCTTAAAATATAATTGAGCATACTTAATAGATGATAGCCAAAACACGATAAAATCTAAATTCACTTCGCCAGTTTTACGATGTTGTGAAGAATGTTCTTTGTACTGTGGTGTCCGAGCCAACTTTGATTTTAACAAATGTTTATGTAATAATTGCGCTTGAAAATTAAATCACTGTATTTATGCTAATTATAACATATTCAATTAATTCTGCGGTTCATTTCTTTTTCACTTCATCCTTCAAATGACGAAGCACACACGAAGCCGACGGATCACAATACAAGAGCGTCGCATAATGATGAGAATGTGAGAAACAGAATCACAAACTGTTGCAACCAAGAAATACATTGCTTGTTGCCTTCAATGTAGTCTCCAAACTGTTTATTCCATTTTTAAGCACTTTGAAGTTACAGGCAAGCTAGAAGCTTCTCATGCCGATAATAGTGTCAGAAAATTTGACTAAGCTGAGATTTTCGCGTTGTTAAATATCGCCAGAGCCATAGATTCGAAACTCGACGAATCATAGCTGAAAAATACTAAGCCCTTCGTGGAATTTCCATGTCTCTAACAACGGTATCTCGTCTCCTGGCCAAATTCAGTTTAAGCTTCTATGTTGCTAAGATAAAGCCAAAACTTACCGAAAAGCATAAATTGGAAAGTTTGAACTTTGCTCGAATGAACCTGAAACAACCAATTGAATATTGGAGAACTTTTTAGTATACCGATGAGTATCGCTCAAAATGCTATGCAAATCGAGCGAGTAGAGTGCTCAGAACACCTAAAGACGAGTGGAATCCGAAGTATTTTCTCGAAGTGTAAAATATGGACTGTTTTCGTGCATGATCTATAGTACGATTAGCTATAGATATAAGGGTCCATTATGGTTTATGCCGTGCGGTACGACCATGAATTCAATTGTCAATTCTTAAGTTCTCAGACAAGTTACACTTCCATCACTTAATAGCATAACTTGAAGTTGCAACAAGATAACGCCCCGACACATTTAGTAAGTATATGAAAAACTTTTATACTGCTAACAACATTGAGCTCTATCGCTTCCAGTAATGAGTCCAGACTTAAATCCACTTTTTCACTGCTGGAATCCACTGAAGTCAAACATTTCCCCTGAAGAATGTACCACATATGACTTATTAAATGAAGAAGTAAAGAGGGCGTTGGAGTAAATCTCGTTAGATATCATCAATCATTTGATTGACTCTATGCCCAAAAGGTTAGAAGAAGTAATAAAATAGAAAGGAGACGCTACTAAACATTGAGTTAATATATAGTTAAAATTAATACAAAAAATAGTTTTGAAATAGTTAGTATTTTTTGAAATCAAAGTTGGCTTGGCGACCACAGTATTGTTCTTTACAATACCAATATTTTGTTCTATCACTTACAGCTTACACCCGAGCTTGTCTATACATTTACAAGATCTCTTCAGGCACTCGAGGGAATCGTTGATCTTGCAGGTAAGTAACCGTTTTTCGTCGATTAACGCGAATTCAGTTTTTGAGTCTTCGTATAGCTCGTTAGTGTCGCAAAGCGTTGAAAATAGAGTTCCACACTAACATGATTGTAGAGGTTCACAAGTGGATTATGAGGCAGATGAGAGCGACAGCTATTTAAGCGGTTTAGGAAGTTATTGAAGTTTCATTGAAGTGGGTCATTTAAGAAATACTTTAAGAAATAAACAATGTGCAAATTATTTCGATTATTTTAAAAATCTGCTAGATATATATGCTATCATTCATTCAACGTAAATAATTTTTTAGCATTCAGATTATTTAATCTGAGTATCTACTCCAGTTTATTTCTCCTTTTCGGCCTTTTTGTTCTTGCTTTTGTACGGCTCGCAGCACTAATATCTCAACAACAGTACTAACAATACAGATTGCATTATCAGCTACGCTATATTAGTGATGGAAATATAAAGGATGTAGAACACGGTAGTAAACCATCCACTCAAATACAAAAAACAAATCCCCTTATCAAATCTAATTCAGTATTCAACAACCAAATTAAATTCGACAAGAGCTTTCGCTTAAATATACTATACATCTAAAAAACTATCTATCAAAATTATTTTATCGCAAATTCTCGCAAGACGCCGCTAACCCGGAGGTGTTACGGTCGGCTGCTCCGAGTCGGCTGCTTTCGGTCTGGCTTTGGAGTGGATAATTAAAATAAATACACAAAAACATTTCAAAATAAACTTTCACAAAAATTCATATCTCATTCTATCCACAGACATCTCGCAGTTCATCACGTTTGACCACAGAGTTGCATTCAAAACCTAGTTCGGATACAATATTTCTGTATTAAGAATTATTTATTTCAAAGAAAACAAACCAGTGCACTAAATCAAATGTGATGGATAAACATTTGCAAACAAGATTGCTCCAAAGAAAGAGAAAGGTCAATTCCAGTATTTTGTTATTGAAAATATATTGCAATCAACTATCACAGAGAATGGTGAAATGATTGAATACTACAATATATCATGCCCAATGTTAGTTAAGGATGAGTTAGTTGAAACTCTTAAGCTTAAATCGCTTGTCAAAGAGCATGTTCCAAAGTTCCATTAACGTTAGGTCAGTGTCGTAGACTTTGAAGGTTTTAACTTCGAATGAGTTCAAACAAATTATTTTTTAGCTTTCACACAAGACTTTTTTAGTAATAGGTTATATTAAATGTAAACAAGACTCAACGTGTCCCCGATTGATTCGGATATTAGCTAGCTCGAAAGTTTGGAAGACTTAGAAATAATTTCAACTGAAGAATACGACCCAAACGCACCAGAAGCATCTGATGATGATAGCGTTTACAGAATTTTCTCGGATGGAGTCGAAATATGTTATAAATTTGTTCCGATGTATCCGAATTATTTAATTTCAAATTTTGGTTAATTAATCAATATCAAATCAGAGTAGCAAATTGGACTTGGGAAAAATAGTAGCGAAGGATATTTCATGGCGACGTTATCAAACGAATTCGGTCGTAAAAGCTTTGATGTACATTAACTTGTGGCGCTGGCTTTTATAGGCCCCTGTCCAACCGGGTTTGAGATTGACCATATATCAAGAGACAAATTAGATAACCGCGCGACTAATTTACGTTACGTTTCAAAAAGCGATAATTTGAAGAACAGAACAATATATAAAGGGCATCCTGCGGAATACTTTGATTAATTACCTCCAAATTGTGTTAAATTAAAGTCATATGGAAAACATACATTCGAAAACTATTTCGTAGATACGATAACAAATGATTTATACAGTTTTGCCAACAACTAATTCCGAAAAGTTATTTTGACGATTGATAAACGTAACGGAAGTTAGTATTACAACGCAATAAACGTTTTGGGTAAACATGTCTGCGTGTGTTTATCCAAACTCTACAATATTTGATTTCAACAAATTATTTTTTATACTCCATTATAAATGACAAATCTAACATCAGACGGAATTGAATAATTAATTGGTTGCGAGCTACCTATCACATCATTCAGTTTAGTTGGTTTTCTGGGTAGTCCCGGATGCGGAAAATCTACAAACATGCAAAGGTTGGCAGAAGCTGTTATTAAATATTCGAACTAAACAACCTACGATTTGGATAAACCTGAAATAAATAATGGTAAAATTACACATCACATTTTGATATCACCTTCGATAAACACAGATAACTCTCTAGCGAACAAAGACAAAAATATTAATTCAAGGCACTGACTAAAATATATTGAACTTAGTAGATTCGATAAAAGAAATGAACGAGACTTTTTATTAAACACTCAATATATAAAAATTCTTGCGAACAATTGCGATTGATATTTATAATCAAAAATACAATAAAATATAATTGGTACATTTGCAACAATAACTAAGATAACATCCTCAATACAGTTTGATAGTTAAGTCATTAGAGATATATAGTGCATGGAACCTCACATTAAAAATACATTTTGAGCAGAAAACGCACTAATTAGCCAACTTTACTCTGTAACTTCAGGAAAAATCTGAAATAATGGGAATCGATTACTAAAATCCCAATGTAGTTCCTATTAAATAATTAGAACTGTTTAAACACGAACAAATTGTTAAAACTAACATTTGAAGGTGGTTCAAAACTTGTTTAAAATATATTTATAATGATAATATATTTTAATATTTTCACTTTATATTTGAACACGGATTTTAAACAGTAAACAATTATAAACATTTATTGTATAATATTCACCGCAAATTAATAGAATTAGTAAAGGGTATTAAAAAACGCTTATATTTTAGAGAATTATCAAATATTAATGTAAAAAGTAGCTTATCCAATATTACTAGACGAATATAATTAAAGAAAAAGATGTCTATTATTTTTTGATGGAAAGAAGTTAAAAAGGGCGTATTTAGTGGGTCAGATTATTGAAAAATTGATTGTTTAATTTTTGATTACGAATAATTAAGAACCTATTAAATTATTATTTTAAAAGTATAATCAGACGATTAATGAAAAATAAATTGTATTTTAATTAGTTAAAATATTAAAATAGAAAGCTATCTTACAGTAGAGCACTAATGAAGATGGCCTCGCTGCATTACACCAGTTTGATCACTAAAGTTCTACACAAAGGCACTGTTGCAACGAAATAATGTTTGATATTGCTATATTTAGGAGGAACGTATCTTACTAGACTTCGAGCATTTCAAATACCATCAGACACCAAGAGTGTGGGTGAAGGCGAAGCTGTAATGTAAGACTTTGATGAACCAAGAGTTAAAGTCGACAATTGAAGACTTTGAACATAGGAAGGTTAGATAAATAATTTTTCAGTCATTATTTTGATATGTTGGATTTCTGTGTAGTGAGGTGGTAAATAAATATTATAGTGCTAAATGAAATTCTAGTAAATATTGTACAGATTTATATTAAAAATATTTTTATAATATTATAATATATTTTGCTTTATAGTTTAGTAAATAACATTAATATTAATTAGTTTCACTTCAATTATATTATTAAAAATGTGTACATATTCGATCTTGTTGCACAAATGCTTCAGTTCTTTTTGTATCTCGCATTTATATAGTATACTATTAACACTAAATGCTTTTATACAAGCAAATAATTTCGGACTTTCAAACACAAAAACATTGTTTTAATCGAATAGTGATTATTTCAAACGTAAGATACTAATTTCGGGGGCTACCACTATTTATTTGGCAATTAGTTACTTTGCCAGTTAAATTTTGGTATCTCCAGCTGGATCCTAAGTTAATAATCTAATTTTAGTTTCATTGGGGTGGAAACGGGTTTGAGCGCAAAAATATGAAGTGTAAAATATATCATTGCAATTATAGAGTACTTATACAATAGAAATCACTGGTTTCAATCAAAATTTCAATCCCTCACATGACTTTTCACACCAAGTCGATTTATCCACTCCTTTTCAGGGCTGCATTATACATCATTAGAGGCTTTAAATCAATTCAAATCTAATTACCCCGAACTACTTTTTAAAGAACCTAACTAAAATATTGTCTAAGTTTTATCTGATATCTCAAATGGGAATTTTGACGGCTACATGGCGAGGCGGCCTAAGATCATTTTGTTACTGGACGATTTAGCAGGAAGTCGTTTATACTCATCTACTTTAAATAACTCATTTTATAATTTGTTATGTATACGCCGACACTAAGGTTTATTTCTATCTTGTGTTAGTTTGCATTCTCCAGGTAATTTGTAGTATTCGTTTAAAATACAGTAATATTTCTGAACTTTTTTTGGAATCCAGGAGTGAAATTTTATAAATATAATGCATTACATACCCTTCGAAATATTAAAGTAAAATAACTTCATTTTTAAGTTTCCTTTACACTCCATTTTTCCAACCTGATTTTGGCCTTATCTTGATTCCCGTCACTAGTGTAAACATTTTATTAGTATATTAATACAAGTGATATTAAGGTTATCTAACATACTTGACTTTTATTGCTTTAATCGCTCTATATTTGGAGAAAAGATCAAAATTTACAATTTCTAATATTTCTTCAAAGTAAATTAATGCACAAAAGTAGCTTAAATACTGGTTCTCATGCTGCGGCAATCCAGACTTATTTTCAGATATGGTGCCAAATAAAGAAACTACAAATATCATAATTTTTCTTATTTCAAAATCTTCTCAAATTAGTTTGCTTTTGAAAAAATGTTAAAAAGACATTTCCGCGATCATTCATATATTTCTTCTAGGAATCATTTTAGATGTTTAAAAATCGCTGGTGAGCACTAGACGTTCTTGTCGATTCGAATTGCTGAGTTATCACACTTAACCTACAAATTTGTGAATTCGAAAACACAACAACGAAGTTTGTAGTAGCTGAATTCAATTTAGAATTGTTATTGTTAAGGGGTCATTATCTCATTCATTAAGTATTGGTTAATATCTCATCATTAATTATTATCAACATAATATTTTTGGAGGTATAAAAGGATGTTTTCAGAACCATTAAACTTCAACGATGTAAACAAATATGTAATAACAATTATATCAACTTCTACTACTAATTAAATGCTTTAAGTTTAATATCTTAGAATTATACTTTATAAAATTTTGTAAAATGCTAGGAAGGAGATAGGAATGTAATCAGTCTCAACTGCTCTAAATGTATTTTGTATTAAATAAGCTCCTTATTATGTATCAATCGAAATAGATGTATGGTACTCTTATTATTGAATTTTGAAACCTTGATTCTAATCATAATAATATTTTTACACAATATCAAATATTTAAATAATTTTAGGTCACAAAGTCTCTTTGAATTAATTTCTGCGTCGTTCAGTTTTCAATCTTATTTATATTACAATACTTTAGCACTATGAATACAATTTAAGATGAAGTGGAGTTTAATGAAACTTAAAAAATTATTAAACTGTTTATTATATTTATATTAATATGAGACCAAATAGTTTTGATTAAGTATCGTATTTTAGTAGATATTAGAAGGGGCAAAAAGTCGAAGTTGTAAGACTCAGAGCATTATTACGTAAGAAGCTCAAATACTTTACGTGTATCCATAGTTAATGTAAGACTATACCAATAAACTGTACTACTTCTATACAGAATCAATATGAGCTGTTAAGTGCAGCTAAAATATGATCACTATTATGTTTTCTTAGCTTATGAAATTTAGATAACTTATAAGTGCTGATAAACAATCAGATAATTTAATTGTAGTAGTTTAATTTAAAACTCCACAGAATGTATTTCCGAAAAAAATTATTTTCAATTATTTGATATTTGTTGGTTGTTGAAACAAATTAACTAAGTCAAAACTTGACGAGACGCCATTAACTATTTCAGTAAATATCTTCAAAAAAACCTGGATTGCCGCAGCCGCTACTTCAATTTTTACTATTGTATTTAATCCCATTTCTTACACTAATATACTATTGAAATTATGAAACACTCGAAACTCAAATCACCGTTCAATGTATCGCATAAGAAATCGAGTCAACATGCTAGCGATGTGCAAGTTTCCATCAAGTTAAAGTTGTGTGCTGATTAAAAGTTGAAAATAATGAAGCGTCTTTTACAAACTATTTTTTCAAAGCAACTACTTAAATTTATATTGAAATATATAATTTAACAAAGAATCCCAAGCTGCTTAGTGCACCAACTAGTTGTGGCTTCAACTATAATTTCATTTAGTGACCATATTTGAAGTGTAAATTTTGGAGTGTGATGCATAATTTAAATAAAATAAAAAAAGCTTTATAGACAACATCAAACAAGAAACTTTAAAACAAACTGTTGCGACTTAAAAATAGCTAAATGATTTCAATGACAAGTGCGAATAAGTTATCGCAAACATTATTGCATTAAATTAGGACCCTTATTAAATTATTGATTTGTTAATTTTGTAGCTTATGGCTGTAGCCGAATATACTATCCAAGGAACCAAACTGGGAGCCTACAGGCAATAAATCGTGTTCGAAAAAGTTCAACAATTCTTTAAACAAACTCCTTTGACAACTAACGAAAAAGTTTTGGCGTTGTAGTTAATAGAATAAATATTCAAAGGCAATAAAAAGCAGCTTCTAGAGGTGTTTGAGGAAATGTTTTCAATCTCAAATGGCTGTGGGTTATTTAAATCTTGTAGCGCATTTTGATTAGTATTTATTTTTTGTGCTTAATTATAATGACTTAGTAGAAATTAGTTTTTGTAAACTAATACGATAGCTGGTAAGCTGACTTGTTGGATATACGTGAGAGTAAATATATGAAAGAAAAAGTTGACACATAATTTGTTAGCATCTTTTATAATCCAGCATGTCATATGCTTCACTTAAAATTGTTACCAAACAAAACTCCCAGCTAGACCCTCGAGCACATAAAAATTTTACAAAAATATTTAGTTGAGCTTGACCTAGAGCCTGATATAGTAACATCTGATTTTGGAGGAGAGTATAAAGGAATATTTGATGAATATTTAGTTGAACATGACATAGCACATCGAGTTGTGCTTTTCGATGATTTATAATTAACTCCAATAAATAGCATTTGCAGGTATCTTAGATTTAGAATCTAGAGAGCCATACAAGAACTTATTGTTAATGAAAACCAACATCACCAAGGTCAAATACACATAACACAAAGCCAACTCGAAACTATTTTGGACAATCTTATTAAATATCACAATTTTGAAAAAGTTATTGGACTCTATGATAAGACGCCTGTTAATATAACTCGTGAGCAAGTTGATGACGTAAATTTAGTAAAATAGGCTTAGAACGATGAATTAAATAATGTTTATGATTTTTATATTGGAGATTTAGTTAAAGTACTTTTACTTAAAAATAAATTAGAAAAGAAGCGCGAAGGAAAATGGAGCAAAGGCACCTACAAAATTATTAACAAAATTGGCAGCTTTTATTAACTTATCCCAGAGCCATTTGATTTTAAATAATACGCTTAAACATTTAAATTACAACGCAGATATCCTTGGGGTATTCCAGCGTATCATAGAAAATGTTATTAACTAAAATTTGCTAAAGAGCCTTCAAAAGAATATTATAGTTACGAACTTGAAAACACAAATCATTACACATTTGATAGCATTTAAGCCGCTGTTAACTAAAAAGATAATGTAGTCAGTGTTTATGATGCGCTTGATGAAAATTTATCTAATGATGTATTTTACAGAATTAAAGCAAGTACAGCGAACACATTTTTAAAAGAAGATTCTAAAATGACTTATAAAATACGACCTAATTAATTAAAACTACATGACAAATCAATTATCACTCATATTGAAGACAATTATTTATTTGGACTTGATATGCCTCCCGGTTATGTTCCAGTATTTTTAATGAAATGATTTATCAAAACTATTTTTTACGCGTACATTAAAATGAATAGTGATCTTAAAATTGTAGCCGCGTCTGTTAAATCGGTTGAGTCTTTATCTAATGAGGTAGTCATTTCATCTTCTCACGACTGAACCTCTTTGAAATTAATTACAGCAACTCGTTCAGGTAGCAACACAATAGACTTCAAAAATAATTTAATCAAAAACAAAAACACAAGCTAACTTGAATGGGAAATCTAATGTTTGAATAACGCAGTGTTGTCTACAACTAATAGCGGAATCAAATACACAATGTAGTTTGGTATAACTATGACAGCAAACACTATCGGAAGATATTATATGTAAAATAATTTAATTTGGTTCTAAAAAGCTACTATTGTATATACCACAACAGCTCAAACATTATTATTTGACCCTCCAAAAGCAATTTGCACAACTGCTATGAACTCAACTTTTCCAATTTATGAATCAATCATTAACTATAACGGTGAGCTGAAAACCACTGAAGTATAGAAAATGTGTATTCTAACAAATGTACTTGCCAAAAGACTACCAAGATACTTTGAATTAAACTTGGTTCGAAGGTGATTCGATTATATTTGATGAGTATGTTCTTCCTTACGACGAAACAAGCGGAGCGACTGATAAGTTAGTTGATATATTTAGTTCTCACGCGAATTGGAATAACAAATTAAATCCAAATATACAAAAGAATGCTGACAATTCATTCACCTGGATATTTAGAAAAGATTTCTTTATACCCTTTATGATGATAAATAATGGTTTCGCTTATGATAATAACTTTTACTCAAATACAGTTAAAAGTTAAGGGCTTAAGGTTATGATAACTTTATAAAATTATGACATGGCAAATTGTTTCGCGTCTAGCAATGTGTTTGATGTTAACTACACAGGTATTGGAGCAATTGATTTGGTATATGTTCGTAAAACATCTAACGTTGTTTAAAGTGGAGTTGATGCGAACAAAGATGGTTCGGTAGCCCAAAACGGGATTATGTGTGAAACAAGGCCTATGACTGCTAACTTCACTGGAATGTAGCTGGATAATGAAACAAGTTCTAAGAGAGGAAGTATCGCACACGCTGGATTAGGTTTATATAGAAGAGATTTTAATGATGCTGATTCGACATATTTACACTAACGTTATACATCGTTATCCGCTGCTCAAATACTTGCGTATGTAAATAACTAAAACACTTTGAACAACGCCACTTTGAATTTAACAGGAACTTCATATGTTGACAAAGCAGGTACTGCTAAGGTGTCAAATGCATTGAATGCAATTGGGGCGTTATTTTTACCTAAATCTTAAGACTTTGTTTTCTTCGGAACACATAACGTAATTCGAGGCGGTGATGTTGTTTTGTATCACCAAGACATAAATGATTTGCAATCTATTCGTAATGAAATCATTAGATCAACAAATGCGAATTAATAGTTCACAAAAGGTTTGGCTCCAAGTTTTAGTAATGTGTTCGAATGGATATCTAGATATGCTTTTACATATTCTAGCTTAGAATAGTTTAGCATGGACGAATATTCCTCGGACGTTGTGGGAGATGGTTTCAACGACAGTAATCGAGTTGGGACCGAGATTAGTAGGCGGGTTGCAATTAATTGAATGAATTCGTTTTACCTTAGCCCCGAATAATAAAGTAAAATTTTATTAAAATTATATATCACACTCCAAAATTTCCGCATCAAAAATGATTATTAATCGTAACTATATCAAGTGATTCATTGATATTGTACGCAAACCAGTGATAAATTTCCCATGAAATCGATCATATAAATCATAACGGTATCAGTTTCGTTTTGCCTTTAATTTGTAAAGAGTCGTCTGGTAAAATAGAGTTTTTAGTAGAGAACTACTAATACTCAATGAAATTTAAGCCACCAAAAGCTTGTTTATAGTCTTTCCTAAACGATGGCAGAAACCCATCTATTGTTCTGTCTGGTTTTAATTTTCTTGTTCTAATTGCTACAAGAAATGGGGTTCAGTTAGATATTAAAAATTGATTTGTGTTTTCCGGCAATTCACAAAAAATTGCAGTAATTTAACAATATAGCAACTGATGAGATTCTAGGATTCCATTTATATAATTTAATTTGAAGAACAAAGAACTTTTGAAAATAGCGAATTTTCATTTTTCAGAAACAAATGTTAACGCCTTTAAATTTAGTTATATACGCTTAAATGACTTGGTTGAATTATTAAAATAATTGGTTGTAATAGTTTCGAGAGCTGAGCGCTTGGTTCAAGTTAGACAATATTCTGAATTATGTGTCCAATTATTCATACTGTGAATAAATGGATCTATTTATTAAGATATTAATTTAATAAGTAATAATAATATTCAGTGATGTCTACTATTTCTTTATTATTAACATCAAATCATTAATTTGCAACAGCTGAAACAAATATTTCGAACATTGCTGAGGAAATATAATAACTTTAATAAGTATTATATGTTATTTAGTATCAAAAGAGTTCAAAAGTTTCTTCAAAAGTTTGTTACCACTTCCTTTTATTATATATATTTATTTCGTATTAGAACACAAGGAGCAAAATATAATATTTGATTTTGCGATTAATATAATTAGTTAAGTGTAGAAAGTAGTAAATTAATGAACCTAAAACTTTCAATTCTGCGACACAGAGTTGTAATAATAATTCAACTACTAATTATAATAGAAAGCTTGAACCCTATATATTATGTCCAGTATTTTTAGTTCAAAGTATTCAATAGAATATATAATATGCACGCTTGGTGGTATTAATACACTTAATAATCAATTTAAAAACTTTCATTTTTAACAAATCATGTAACTTTAGCAACTTATACATTTTCTTGATATAGTGCTTTCAAACTATTATGTACCTAATAATATTAACTCTATTCAGATTTCAACCTGATTCCAGTTTAATTAGTTTAACATAAAATTCGACTGAAATCAAATTGTAGTAATAATTAAATATATTATTATAGTATTCGTTTTACATATTGGTATTAATAATTAATATAGTAATTTAGTTCTATCGAGCATTAATATATCGTTTCATATTAAACTAAATTTCGAGCAAATACTGAATAAGTTAACAATACAAAGAGTGCAAGGGATCTTATGTTGCAATTTATGCACGTATCGTTTGAAGAAGATTTTATGATATTATTACAAAAATATCACAACTATCAAAACTTACTAGTTTACGAAAATGTTGATAATTGGAAAAATCGTTATGATGGAAATATTTTTTAATGTGCTGTTATTACGTTTCAAACGAATTATGAAAATATTTTTGAATTGCCGGAAAATGCCCATGATTATTTAGGTTGCTAAAAGTAAACATTTATGAACATACAAAAATTCAATTTTGAATTTTTCGTAAGTATCTATTGTAATATCTCGTTCAATGCAATAATGTGAGAGGTATTGTATACTGCGTAGATGAACAAATAATTACAACAAGGGATTGAATATAACATTTATGAAAATTGAATTATGATCAAAAATGAACTAAATGTGATAAATGAAATGAAAGCTGTATTGTGATATTATTTTACTTTAATATTTCGAGAGGTAATGAACGCATAATATTTATAAAATTTCACTCCTGAATTCCAAAAAAAGTTATAAAATATTACTGTTTTCAACGGTACTATCAACAGCCTTAGATTTAAATATAGTTTAGTGGAGTATCGTAGTGGTAGCAGGGCAACTGAAGCGCAAACTATTTAAGACCTCGCAGACGCAAATTTAAGACCTTAAAATAAAGGCGCTAACGCGTTAAATATCGAAGCCATAACATTTTATGACAGCTTATTGATATACGATCTTAAAAACGGCTAGATAAATGCTAAGGAATTTAGAATCTGATTTATTTTTTAAACTAAATTATAAATGATAATTTATTATTAAGGCCTTGACAATAATGAGTTCTTATACACATTTATACACTAACCAAGAATATTACAGCGACATGATCAAAATAGATAAGGATGAATATGATATCTAGCCAACTGTAGAATTTACTATGCCAGGAAAATTATTAAATGATACAGAATTTGATTTGTATATTGAGTACATCGGAATAAATGAATATGGAACAAGTATACAATAGAATACAAATTTAAAAGTGGTTTTAGATAAGTTTGGCGTAAGATAGACCGAACTTTAGTACATAGCAGATATTGGCACTCTGATTCACGAATAATTTGTACAATAAGAAACTGAGTCGCTTAAAGTAATATACGATTCAGCTTTCTTTATTAAAACAGGTAGGATACGGTATATTTTTAGTTGTTTGAAAATACATTTGACAATAACTCCTAAAAATTATTGGCTAGCTAAATTAATGGGTGTCAAACCAAATGAAAAGCTTGAAAGTGTATACGATGCCAAAACATAAACTTGTTCACTAACTTTTAATTATAAGTTTTGTGTAAACTTTGTTGAAACTTTGTACGTAACCTGTCCGTATATATCTAAGTAAATGCAATTAGCTAAATATAAAAAATATGTTATACTTAAACGTTAACTGGATATTGCACCGTTTGCTCGCGTATCTGTTAGTGGAGATATTATTAGTACGATGACTAAAGAACAATTGTTCAAAGGTTTATAGATAACGTTTTGTGACGAAAATTTTCAAGAATTGCCTTTAGATTAGCCTGAGATAACCACTGATTTAGATTACTAATAACAAAAATACGGATTCACTTTATCACTAGCGATTTAAAAATCTCGTATAAAAGCTCAATTAGAAGTTGAAATGTAAAGGCGTAATGAAACAGCTTAATAAATGAACGAGCGAGAATAGTATATTTAACGTTAATAAGATTTTGAAAGAAAGATGTTTGAATTCAAATACAATTATGACATTAACGAGAAGCTTAATAAATAACTTGAAAATAGTTATTAAGCATAAAAAGAAAAGTACCTTGAAGAAGATGCCAAAGTTAAAGAAATGTTTGAAAATCGTAACTAATCTAAACATTAATTTACATAATTAGATAAATAATTAATAGGTAATTTAGTAAATGTTCATAAAAAATATGAGGAATAACTTTTAATTGAACAACTGTTTTAGTAAGTATGCGGTCGAAGATTAATTGAGTTGAGAGGTTTATTTTATGTTATTAATTTTGTTGAAACGAAATAATGTTAAGCTTGTCAGTATTTCCACTTCGCAAATAATTAACAAAATTCTCGAAATCGACTTCAACCATTTAATAGGTAAATTACTATTTTCGTGTTCAATATATATTAAAACATATTATTCGTATTTTAAATCACTTTATTCATTTTTATAAATGTGTGTGTACCCTCTTATGTCATTTTATTCACTAATATGCGTTTTATAACACTCTGGACACAAATGATATCCTTTGCACGAACACACATATCTGCTATTACATTATTTGCAGCCGACACATTACGCACTTACTTTTGTATATACATGATAGTGTTTATATGCTTCTATTACTGGTTCTTTAATTGGGCTTACTGGTTGGTTACAACCTTCAATTTTTCGTGGTGTAGCTTTAATTTCATATTTTGTTAGATTTATTTTCATTTAATCAATTATGCTTTCAATATAATCCGTTATTTTAATTTCTTTATATTCTGGATGCAATAATTTCATCAAAGAAAACCCATTAACTAATATTACTTACATAAAATAAATAAACATCCTTGTGGTCCAACGAGTACATCGTCCTGGAAACTTAATATTTTTTGTAAGTTGGTCTATAATCAACTCCTTTATAATTATTATTGTAGTAACGAACTATTTCAGGTTGTTCTCTGGGAATACCACGAGAACTTACAAATTCTTACAATTAACAGGGTTATTTCACAAATTTTGATTTTGTATATATCATGGTTAAAGTTTTCTACTTTTTGCATTACCAGGTTTATTTTAGCTCAAAACTTCTTCTTCATGATC
This sequence comes from Hexamita inflata, assembly GCA_963988835.1. Lineage (NCBI taxonomy): Eukaryota > Fornicata > Diplomonadida > Hexamitidae > Hexamita > Hexamita inflata. The sequence goes on from CAXDID010000108.1 coordinate 221,460, forward strand.
ATTAAATATTTTATTTAGTTCTTCTAGATCATCTTCGTCATATTCATAGTCAGAATTTTCAGATTCTTCTTCATCAGATTCTATACCGTCTAAATTTGTCGATTTCTTCTAAATTATCGATTTCTTCTTCAGGTTAATCTAATAACAATTTAATATGACCATAACAGACATTAGAATGTATTTCCTCCCATTCTCTGCAAGACATTCCAACTTCATCAGCTATAAACTAATTGCGTATTTTAGTGTTCTTAGACCAATTATCTTTGACAGATCCTCGCTCTTTACCTGATATCATCATTGTAAATAGTATCATTAAGTATTTATCGAATTCTGATTTAGTTAATCTAGAATGCCCTCCATATTTCTACATTTTTCTTACTTCTGTCAAAGTTTTAATGTTATTATAGAATTATGGAGTAAATAATTATGTATGGGTTTCATAGATGCTTTCATTCATTGTTGGCATTATTTTTGTTAGGTGCGAAGTGGAAATACTGACAAGCTTAACATTATTTCGTTTCAACAAAATTAATAACATAAAATAAACCTCTCAACTCAATTAATCTTCGACCGCATACTTACTAAAACAGTTGTTCAATTAAAGACAAGAAATACACATAAAGAATTGTACGCTAAATCTAAAGACATGAATCAGCCTCTAAATAAATAAATGGACGTTTAAAAATAATTGAATCAATTCTTTAATTAAAACATGGACACATACAATAAATTATTTATCACAGAACACGGTATCTCGAAACGTTTATAAAGCATTGCAAATAATAGCTACGACCAAGATTTTTAGCATTTAGGTCCGTATCGAGAAGCAGTTTAAAAACATTTCGAAAAAGCTAATCCAATAATTTAACAAAAAATTTTAGAAGAGGTCGATGAATATAAATTACGTATAGACGCTCTAGATGACTTATTAAAAGATGAAAGGGTTTCGGCTGCCGAACGAGATAGATTTGTACAAGAAGATTATAATAATTTATAAAAAAGATTAAGTTAAATTGAAAACTCAAAACTTAAAATGTCAACATAATATAATTTGTTAGACGCGGCTGCTAGGGAGCTTGAAAAAAGTAATGATGTCACTTAACAAAAGGTATTCGACACTGCTATGAAATATGGAGTTGATAGTAACCTGTTAGTAAATGCATATAATTTGATGTAATAGAACATTTTGCAAGAGGAGGAATGATTTTTTTAAATTATATTAAATACTATAGATGCAACGCGAAGTTGGATGGAGATTAAATAAGGATATACAACCCGAATCAAATGTTGAAGGAAAGGAATATAAATGGTACCCTAGTAAAGGATGGGCATTACAACCTATCAAACGTGTTATCTAAATTGATGAATAAGGTGAATAAATAAAACCTGACGATATTCCCGGTAAAGTTTGGAGAAAAACAGCAAAGGGATGGTAATCTTATAAGGACTTATCAAACAAAGATTAAAAGCCTGTTAGCAAAAAAGCCGACAAAGATTATATATGGGATGATAAAAAGAAGTAATACAAACTTGCTTATGTGATTTAGCCTTAAACAACTGATCGTACTGATTTGATTTATCAAGAAATTTAAAAATATAATGCACTTAAAGCTTAAGAATTAGCTCAAGTTCAAGCTCAGCCATAAATTTAGCCCTAACCTGTTTAGCCATAAGCCCTGCTATAGCCTTAGTAAATTTAGCCATAAGCTCAACCATAAACTAAACCTAAAATTATTGTTGATAATCCTTTACTGAGATAATATATGTGATTTATTTTTTGATTCTATTTTTTAAATTCAATGTAAAATGATTAACGGAATGTTTGACACGACTGTGTTATCTGATTTAAACGGAAAGTTAACTCTGAATGGACCTCCACATTTCAAATAGGGTGATTACACCAGTTTACTTAGCGTACGTATTACAGAAGATATTTTTGGTGTTGATGGGAATTTAGACATCTGTGACACCTAGTTTGCAAAAGTATCTTCATTAAAATTTAGCAGAAATCGATATTCATCTATGTAAGAATTTATTTTAGCTTTATAAAACGAAACAGCATTTAGTGATTATTGTAAAATATAAATAAGCGATACTAATAAAAAAGCCTTTTAAATTGAATTTAATAATGGCTATGAAGACCATATTTTAGTATGTACCGGTAATCTTTATCGAACTTTAGGTTGTAAAAATAAAAGAATAGGGGCGCATGATTGGCGAGCATTTGAGTAAGGAGATGATTTAAATGATAGTGTTTTAAACTGTAATTTATTTTAGATTAAATGCGATAAATTAGCATGTAGTTTATAAAGCTATTATTAAGATCCTGTTACTAATTAATTTAAACCATAATTTAGCTCAAATGTATTGTAAGTTATGCATCCATATACATTGAGCTATTAAAGTAAAAATATGGACTTGCACATTAAGCTCTAGGATAGTATGCCATTAGATTTTTACATAACAGATTAAAATAATAATTCAATAGATGTTTAGTATATACTTTAAATGAGATTCTATTTAGCAAGCTCCTTTCGAGATGAGTCAGATAGCGGAGTGACGGCTATACATTCTAAGAAACAAATTTTTATTTATTTAACAGGTGATGTTAAATCATTTAAGTTTAATTAACCTTTTGAAAATGTTGCATTATGTCAAGCTAACGGTGATGTTGGAAAATAAGCTGCTCCTACAACGAGTGTTTCGTGTTACAATTATGATTTGAAAATCAATCACAATAAATTTGGAATGCTTCATGCTTATAGAACAAGAATTGAAACAACTAATAACGCAATCTTTGTTTGGACTAAAATAGACAGAGATTGTGTTTTAAATTTTGATTGTGGTGTAAATGCGTTGGAGTATACAAAATATGGAGAACGATAGTTGAATATAAAAAATGATTAACGACCAAATATTTTAATGAGGCTATTTGTAAAATGAGAACTTATTTTTTACACATCAATTAAAATGTCAGTTGATTTACAGTAATCATTAAAAGAAAAAGCAAATGAACTTGCCGATTAGGTTATTGAATAAAAAGTACCAGAAGATTATAAACCATTCGCTCGCGAATCAGTTTCAACACTAAATAATTTGTACAAAATACGAGATGAGTTTAGACAGCCGTTTAAACCGTTTGTCCCTTCAAAAGAAATGTTAAACGGAGGGATGAAATAACCTAAATAAACAGGGTGGTCCAAATTTAAGGCAGGACTTGGCAAATTGTGGAATGTTTTGAAAGCTCCTGTGTAGAAATTAATTTCTAGTCTCCCATTCGGCTCAATGGTTAATAAAGTTATAGAAGGCGGTTCAGGACTTGTTAAACATTTCTAAAAGAAGTGATTTACTTTTTTAGCTGATAAGTATAATGTAATTTAAACAAATTGAAGACTTCCCTAATTACTTAATATTTGAAAATGGCACAGTATAGAATATACGGTCAAATAAAATTTTAAAAGCAGATTTAAATAATTAAGGGTATTTAAGAGTGACCTTATATAATAACGGCGATGAAAAAAGATTTTGTCTTTAAAGGTTAGTTGCTGAGCTGTTTATCGGAAAGTGTCCAGAAGGATTTATGGTAGATCATATCGACAGAAATCCTTTGAACAATCATTATACAAATCTTAGATATGTTACCTAATCAGCTAATTAAAGAAATCAAAAATCATATAAAGGAACTGAAGCAATATATGTTGACTAGATACCTGAAAGATGCATATAAGTAACTGAGTATAATTTACACAAATTTGAAAACTACTTTATTGATCCTATTACATACGAGATGTATTATTTTAATGATTTATAATTTAGAAAATTAAATTTAAATACTAATTAAGAAGGAACTAATTATTATTGCACGAGGAATAATTAAAACAAAGCTGTAAAACTAATTTTAAATGTGTTGAAGAAATAATATAAAATAGTCGAATGAATAAATTACTTTTTTAGCTGATAAGTATAATGCAGTTGACATAATTAACCAAATATAATGAATATAAATTTGATAAATACTACTATGAAGCTTCTGAGCAAAAAATGTATAAGCTTATGAATAATAAGGTCAAAGAAGTTATCCCGAGATAATCTGGAAAATATTTATATTTTAATTGCTTTAGTATTGATAACAAAAGGATTAAGGTAAGTTAAATTGAAATGTAGTAAACAATTTGTAGTAAGTGATTATTTTTTATATTTAAGTTAATATGTCATTAGAAATAATTCGTGATCCTAATCGCAATACACTTAAATGCTAACAAATAGTAAATGGTTTATAAAAAATTAACTTTAATGACTCTAAAATAGAATTTGACAACTACGCCGTTGAAGACACTTACTACATAAACACTCAAAACGGTAAGAGTCTTACCACCCCTAGGTAAGACTAATATGTTATTTGATTTAAATTAACTAGAAGGTAAAACGATACAAGATTTTACAATAACTAATTTATAGTCTAACTCGATCGAGGTTGCAAAAAAGTTAACTATAAACTCAATGGACATTTATTTAAATATGAACGAGTTACTTAGATCGAGCCAATATTTTAAAAACAGTATCGAAAATATTAACATAAATTTGATTATGAAAACCTAGCAAATAAATAATTTGATTGAATTTAAAAATAACCAAGACATAGTTAATTAAGAATTTACTACCAAATACACATAACAAGCAAATGAACTAGAAAACCATTTGACTAGAATATAAAATTTAGAGTTGTTTGAAGCTAATTAAACATTGATGAACACTGAGTTGTAGAATTATTATCAAACTATATTAAACAAGGTTGATAATAAATTTATCGAATATGACTCGAATTTTGTATTGTAAGATGATATAAATAAAAAGTTAACTGACTTAGTAAAAGAACATTAAGAGAGACTTGATGTGATCGGACCTTGTGTACACAAAATAAATAATGATTACGTAACTCATTCTGAGATAACAGGTTTTGCTTCTGAGAGTTCTATTATCGGGTTGTCTACAAGTGTTGGAATACTTTAAACGTAATGTATTGCAATGGATGTTGGTATCGCTGCGGCGTAAGCTAGTGCAACAGCGGCGGCGGCTACTAGTACAGCTAATAGCGGTTTGATAAGCACGTTATAAAGCTAAGTCGTAAAGCTTGAAGGAGATAGTGCGATGTTGACAAGTGATATGGCATCTGTAAAAGCTGAGTAGACAACAATTAAAGTTGATGCTGCATAAGTTGCTACAAATTTGAAAAAGTTTGAGGTAGGTCAAGGTATTACCGATGCGGGTTTGCATTGATTATGCAACTAATGCTTATATAAGTAATTGTAATTGGTCTGTTAAAGGAAGATGGAGATGATTTTTTGTAAGCCCAACTCTAAGCGATGCCAGCCGTTCCAGGCAGCCGACCAACCGCGATGCCAGCCGAAGGCCGACCGTAACACCTCCGGGTTAGCGGCGTACGAGAATTTTGAAAAAGTTTACGGAAGATTGATTGAATCTAAAAATAGAAATTTTTTGTTTGAACATGAGTTTGTGATATATCTTTTTTAAAAAGTCAAATTAATTCTGTAGTTTCAAAAAATAGTGTGTTACTGACTTTATCTCAAACGACTAAAATTGGTAAATACGAGCCTATTCGTGTTTCTACTTAGCCTGTTCAGTCTCGGAAAACTTATGATTTTATCTCGTAGTACTCTGTGGTCAAACGTGATGAACTGCGAGATGTCTGTGGATAGAATGAGATATGAATTTTTGTGAAAGTTTATTTTGAAATGTTTTTGTGTATTTATTTTAATTATCCACTCCAAAGCCAGACCGAAAGCAGCCGACTCGGAGCAGCCGACCGTAACACCTCCGGGTTAGCGGCGTCTTGCGAGAATTTGCGATAAAATAATTTTGATAGATAGTTTTTTAGATGTATAGTATATTTAAGCGAAAGCTCTTGTCGAATTTAATTTGGTTGTTGAATACTGAATTAGATTTGATAAGGGGATTTGTTTTTTGTATTTGAGTGGATGGTTTACTACCGTGTTCTACATCCTTTATATTTTCATCATATTAGTTATCCTACGAGATTGTTTATGTAGTTTAAAGTGGATGGGTCAAGTAATAACATGACTCACTCAACAGCAACAATCCAACAATACATCTAAACGCAATAAATAAATATATACTAGTTATTTTACTATGACCAAGTAAAAATAATATATATTTTAATAATTCTTGTGGTTGATAATATTCCAGTTTATTAAAATGGCTTTGATCTTTGTTTGAATCAAAGTGCTTATGCTTCTTAATTTATGTAACAACATTAATATATACATTAATGTATAGTTTTGTTATAATTTAACTTCTACTTTTTTAATATCAAGTAACTATTTTACTTTATCTTATAGTGGGTCAAGTTGAGAAACTGGCGAAGAAACTCGAATGCTGGGTCAAGTAGGAGTAGTGAAATAAACAATAAATGATGGACGACGATCAGAAGATATGATAGACAATTATAGCGAATACTTTATATAATACTTTCTCTTCTGTAAATACAAATATAACATGAACAAGAATTAATAACATTATCACTTCTTCAAATACCAGCCGTTGATAAAGCTCTTCAGAATACGATAGAAAATATAATTATTATAATCAATATAATACTATTCAACCGAAGTAGAAGGACAATAAAATCGAACAACCAAGATTGATTATATCTTTAAGTTGATATTCAAGTCAAGTTGAGAAACTTGAGATTTGGGTCAAGTTCGAATAGTGGCAGGTAATGATAAATATAAGCCAACGGATTGGTATCTAATCTTATATCGCTTTTGGTACATCTTAAAACATCAGTCAAGTATTTTCTTATATACTAAACCATCTTTTCGACTCATCTGGAATATTAACTTGAAAATTAGCTTGAACACTGTTATTCCCGAAGATTCTACTATCTTAAACTACTTTATTCACGAAGATTTAACTAAATTCTAAAAAATACTAAAAACACAATCACTCTGTGAAGTTTAGGTAGGCCTAAATGAAATGTATAAATGTAAAAACTAACTAATGAATTACTAAAAAAGCTAGTTACTTACTGATACGTTAAATTACAGTATTTCCACAATAATGAACACACAACTAAAACGCTTTAAATATGTAATTCAACAATACAATATCGATCAATATCGCATACTTTAATTAATTGATAATTAATTGATAATTCAATAAATTAGTAAAAGTGAGTTTCTTCAATAACTTGAGAAATAGTAAGAGATGAGCAATCTCTATTTATGTCGAGTCCTATTACATTCTTATATAAGTAAATTTGATATAAACTAACCCTTTAAGGTTTTTATTTAAATTACAAAATAATCCAGTTCTCAAAGTTAAGGAAAACGTAGCTACAAAGGGAAAGTTAATTCTAAGCTTCCAATAGTTACTCTACACGTTATTCTATATAACTATTGATATTTATAATAGAGGAATATTTTATTGGATTATGATGAAGAATCCATAGTAGCAGAAAAACAATAGGTACAGTTGGTTGAATTATAAACATCGTCTAAATGAATTAGAATCTAATATTTTAGTTTAATAAACAACTTTTCTGAGATCAGTTTCAGCTCAATTGCAGGCTCAATTAAAAATATATGAAAATATATTCCCGAATTAAGATATGGAACCAAATATATTAGTATAATATTTAAACTCACTGATAGTTGTCGAATGTATTCAACTGTTAAAATAACATAGCTACTTATCCAACAAACGCAACTTAGTGGCATAATAATTTTTTGAGGAGGTTTTCTACTTTCTACTTTGCCTAAGTTACAAGTTTTTTCTTTTCTTTTAACATTTTAAGATAATTTACTGAAGTATATATATATATTTCAACTTGCTTGCAAACTTGATCTCGTATTTTGCGGGTTATCCTTGGTATTTCAGTTAAAACTTTTTGAAGTTAGGGTGATTTTATAATGTTTAGAAGTCGATGATTGAATTGAATTCAGCATTTAGTATGCGTAACTGATTCAACTATTCTAGAGGTGAAATAGTCCTCACTCAGCATCCGAAATCCCCATTTGAAATATAGATAATTTAATTGGATTTAAGCGATAAATCTTGTAAATTTACAAGCGCCTTTAGAACTTCGATTGATTTTAAGAAACAAAAACTGAGATCCAATTTAGTAATCTGAGGGATGTACTGTAGCGGTGTTATGTCAATATTTTAGTTGTGTGAAAGGTCTAATTCCTTCAAGTTGATAAGGTGTCTCAAAGAATCAACGTATATTAAACCACAAGAACTGAGTTTTAATATAGTTAGCTGAGGCAGGTATTATAGTGAAGTAATATCAATATATTTGTTACATGAAAGCTCTAATTATTTCAAATTCTTAAGCAACTTCAAACTATCACCATTTATTTTTTGACGCTTTAATCGCAAAACAACAAGCCGAGTAAGGTGTTAGATTGGAATACTTTCCACGTTTGGAGTGTTGGAACAAATACACAGTTATTACAAGTTAATAAGATACTTTAATGCGTCTACGTTACTTAACCGACAATTTAAAGTTAAGACTTCGAGTTAAGTCATTTATGAAATCAGAGCTATATTCATAAATTTACTCTATTATAATTAGAACATCAGAAAGAGTTCATCAAAATAAAAGGGTGATTAGAAAAACACCCTACTTCAAAAATGTGTGATTTGAACTTTTTCTAAAAGATTTTTAACACAGTAATCGTTTTTGGAACGAGACAAGAAGAAGGGTTGTAAGTATTTGTATGTGATTATATTTCATTGACCGCAAATACTTTAGTAAAATTTTATTTAAATTATGTATCACACTCCAAAATTTTATGAGTCTTAGCTACTTCTATTTCTTCGAAACTCTGGCAGATACACCTTATCCAATAAATAAGTCTTCGTGAAATTATTTAAATCGAGTTTATCACAAGCAGTTTCGACAAAATATTAATTTACAAAAGGAGCATTGCTTATTTCGATTGCTAATTGACTAATTACTTATATTCGAGGGAAATTCGTTAACTTTATACTTGTTAATAATCTGTGCTATTTGATACCTGGACCGTTCCTGGAGTTCCACCTGTTTCTAAATTTCTGTGGTGAATGAACTAAAGAAGCGAAGTTGGAGTTCAATATTAAATAATTGATGAGAGTTTGCGGTACTTCAGATTAAATTGTGGAGATCAGCTGAATATTTCATAGTTAGCATACCATGTCTGGAGTTATTAAATTTATTCCAAAGAATACAAAAACTCAAAATAGAATTTAATGAAATTTTTAATAGAATAAGCTGAGGAGTTTAAAATGCAGTGACAAAGTTTAAATAACATATCTACTTGTTTAAGCTTAGTTGTTTCCCAAGCTTCCCAAATTTATTAGGTAATTTATTAGGTTATGTAGTTTTCTTAATTTAAATTAGTTCTAAAGTATACGTTAAATATAAAGTACTGGTGTTGTTATATACGCAAATATCAGGTTTAATCAGAATACATCAAGAAGTAGAGTTTTAATAAATTTTCAAAATTTACAAATTAATACAGATTTCAAGATTATTATCTTTATTGTTTTATGTGCTCCTTGATATTAATAACAGTGATGATTATTTGTGTTTTCCATATTAACTCGAGCATTTATTAATACAACGAAATTTGTGGATAAGATAAATAATTCGGTAATAAGAAGCCGTACAATCGTTATCATTAATATTTGGCATATGTACTAAGTGAAGAAGATTATAATGAGAAATAAAGCTATTTGCTTAATAATATATATTTAGTTATTTTCAATATTTATGTGACCTGAAAAGATTATTTCGTCAGAATTTTAAATCATACGAAAATAATATATTTCCACATGGGACTGACAAAAAGTTCGAAGTACCGCAGACTGAGCTTTGATAATATACTATGATTCAAACATAAAAATATGCCTAAAAATTCAACATTTAATTAATATTAGCATTATCTCTCAAATAAATATAGCTATAGCTATCAGACGAATGCAATTAGAAAGCTATAGCTAAAATTAATTAAATCTATTTCCGGCTGCTTACAGTTATAAATTAAAGAATAAAAAGACCAAAAAATCAAAAAATGTTAAAGATGTGGGGAAGATAAAAAATGAAATTATTTTACTTTAATATTTCGAAGGGTACGTAATGCGTTACATTAATAAATTTTCACTCCAAGATTCCAAAAAAAGTTAAAAAATATTACTGTTTTTTAACTATGTATTCATAAGTATGTATTCGTGCATTTAAAGCTATTACGCCCATATCCACCACTAAAAACCACCGAAACTGGCGCAATTTTTCTTAGCCTTAGTTAGAAGACATCACACCATAAATTACATCTATACTGGTCACCCTTTATCACATTTCCATATTCTTATATAGAGAATTATAGAGAACTATACATTAATGTTGTTACATAAATTAAGAAGCATAAGCACTTAGATTCAAACAAAGATGAAAATCATTTTAATATACTGGAAAATTATCAACCACAAGTATTACTAAAATATATGTTATTTTTACTTGGCTATAGTATATATTTACTTATTACGTTTGGATGTATTGCTGGATTGTTGCTGCTGAGTGAGTCATGTTATTATTACTTTGAATGAAACTTACTACTGTATAGTCCTCACTCAGCATCCGAAATCCCCATTTCCACACGCGTAACTGAGAGCTATCTTAGCTCATAACATGTGCCTCTACACACACGCTACAAAATACCATCGTTAGATGGCAGAATATTTTCCTCTACTTTAATAATCAACTTTAGTGATCAATTTTTCTCTTCAATTTGCTTCTTCAATGTTTGCCTATACTTTTATTCTATCAGTTATTTGATACATGATCCAGTTGTCATGGCCCCTCACGGAGCCAGTTCAGATAGCAATTATTAAGTCAATATGACAGCTGACTAGCTCCTCATATGAATTTTTGTCATTGTCTCAGATTCGGCACAGTCAGCGTTAAACTCGATTATTGCCAAATTTGGTGATTCTGATCACGCACGAGCACACCGACCACTACTTTGGCCGGGTGCGGTTTTATGCAGTTAATATATTACAAAATTTATGTTTAATAATAATTTTAATATAATAACACACTACAAAAAGACTTTACAGAACCTCACTTAACTAATAATTAGTAGAGGGCTGTACATCTACCGTAATTCAACTTGTTGACTTTACTTCTTCTTACAATATAAAATCCTAGCTCCACATGAATTTTTGGTTGGAGTTAGCCACAAAACGACTTGTCCAATTTAGTTTTGTTCCGAGCCACATTTCAGGACGTTGGTGCAGCGAGGAGCGTGACCGAATTATCATTACAGATCCATTCATTGTAAAGAGAGTGTGCTTCAACTATGATAATTAACAAAGAGGCACAAGAAAGCAGCTTGGTTTCTTCAGGTTGCGGATATATCATTCGTTAACATATTAATTTTTCAATACCACATTTTTTAATGTTTTAATATGTTATTTATCAATAATTAAATGATATGTTCTATAATATTTTATAAAGTGATTAATAATAATCTTGGTAATCTATGCGATTCCTAAATAATGGTGGATAATACGCAACATAATTACTGTTTAAAGACACGTAAGCTTAATAAATTATCAATAAATAATAGTATAGTACTGTCTTAATAATCTAATAGCATTTTTATATTGAATGATAAGGTATAAGAAACTAATATTTATATTTAAGTAAATGATGTCACATATTTTGCAATATTTGGATTACATGATAACTAATAATTGATACAGAAATCAATAATAAATGTTACTATTGGGTTTTCTGTCGTTTATGGTTCTCTAATATGTTAAAAGTGCGACTTATAATTAACTAATTCAACACTGATATTTATTGCTAGCGGATAATATTTATCAACAATAATGTAATAGGCCATCAATACTGTTAATATATTATCTTCATCAATATAATTTAGGTTTACTAGTAAATTAAGTAGTGGTATTATATTAAATATAAATACACAGATAAATTTTGTAATTAGTGACACAAACATGACGGGTTATGAATTTAATTATAACTCACAAAAAGCTAATCTGGTGGTGTAATTATAAAATAACATTACAATTATAGTACAATAATTGAAGTTGTGTTCTAATATTGATGATTTGATTAATGATCTTAGTATGGCGAAAATTACTTAATTACCAATAATTAATTGTAAATTATGTAATATGCAATAAATATTTGTTTATGGAATATGTTAAAGTACATTAATGTATGGATTATAATAATAAAACTTTACTATGATGTGTACATATCCATTCTATTTTACTGGTGTAGAGTGCGCATGCAGTTAAGGATATATATTAGATGGTAATCATTGTGTAAATATTCTTTTCTAGCTTAAATTACTAAATGAAAGTGATATTTACATTGAATAGTAACTTGTTAACAATGTTTCTGATTTAAAGCGTTTACAAACCATCTATTAACAATAATTGGAAGATAATTTATAACGTAACACATCCAATTTGTTAATTACTATAATTGATTTCAACAATAAAATGTAATAGTAAATAAATTACATTAATATATCACTTTTCTAATAAATTAATTATACATCTCAACAATTTATCAACGTGTAAAATGATATTCAAAGAGTTAACAATTCACTAACTCAATAAATGAGTCAACAGAACATATAACAATAATAATAGCTCGCTTCTGTCAATTCTTCGCTCAAACTACAATTGGAAACACAAAAATAATAATTAATCAACGCTAACTAAACCATAACAAGCATGAATAACGTTTTATCAACCACAATAACCCAAGTTTCCAATCTGCAAACACAAATAGATGTAACAAAAAGTGATGTGAAAACCGTCCAAAACCAAATAACCGGAATAAACGGGCTCATAAACAATATAAACAACGTAAATGCGGCTTAGACAGCTGATATTAACACACTGAAAGCTCAATCGGGATAAAACATGAATGGGGCGTTTTGGTGTTAGATGTAAAGAACATATGGTTACTTTAATTACTATGATCTAAATTAAAAAATAACAGGTTATTGTCCAAACTTAAAATATTGCTGCTATAGGACGAATAATTATGTAACATGTAATTAAGCTACTAAAGTAATATCACAATCAAGTCAGAATCCATATTATTATAGGTATGAAGCCGCAACGTTTTCGAATAATTAATGTGGAACGTTTGTACCGTTTTGAATTTAAGTGAAATCTGATTATTCTAATTCTATATCACAAGTAAGTCCTAAATTCTACATATATAATTTATTAATTTACATTCGTAAGCAAAACTAAGGTTGACAAGTCATCTGGTTATAAGTAAGGTTACTTCAACCAAAAATTCATATGAGGAGCTAGGCAGCTGTCATATTGACTCTATAATTGTAATCTGAACTGGCTCCGTGATAACTGGATTGCATCAAAAAACTAGAGATGGGTAATCCCACTTCCCACGTCGAGTTTTTCCCACGTCACACCACGATGTGGGATCTAGACGTGGTATTTTAAAATTTTCGATCATGAAAGTTGTGAGTATCATTTTTTGCATTATTATCTCATTCCAAAATGTGGTGTAGGTGGATACGATACGATAATAATTGATTTAATATATATTGTGACATCATATTAAATTTTATTCCACCTCTAATTAACAATAAATATCACAATCAAAATTCTTATATTTATTGAAACCCAAAACATTTTAAAATGGAATAAATATGTTAAAAATACTATAATTACACTGAAAAATGTATTTTTATGATGAAAAAACTCTAAAATTTTGAGTATTTTATAAATATTTTAACTTCGTAATAATTATTCTGAATAGGGCTAATTTTTCTTTATTTTCAGCTAAAATCTGTAAAAAATTGGGCTTTAACTTATAGCTCACTGGAAACCTGCAAATATAACATATTTGCTAGTTGAAATAATAGACAAAAATACCACGTCCATCATTAATCCCCACGTCATTTTTGCAATTCCCACGTCAAATTACCCATCTCTATCAAAAAACTGATAGAATAAAAGACTATAATAGTAAAGCCAACCAAAAGACGATTAAAATTCAAAATATACGATAATAGACGATCAAAATGATTATAAATTTAATCGTTAGTCTACGATTGATAACCATGCAGATATTGAATAGAAGTACTGTTTTTACCAAAAATAGTGGAGTGAAGAAGTTGGAGTGGTTATTTAATTTTTAGTTGTTTATAAGGCTATATTATACATATAGCTTCAAAATTGTAAATAATAATCGTCTTTTTATCGTTGACTTAATCGAAATAAACGATTGAAATGGAAAGAACCCGATCAGATCGGAGACGATGGTTGGCTTTACTATTATAATAATAGTCCTCACTCAGCATCCGAAATCCCCATTTCCACACGCGTAACTGAGAGCTATCTTAGCTCATAACATGTGCCTCTACACACACGCTACAAAATACCATCGTTAGATGGCAGAATATTTTCCTCTACTTTAATAATCAACTTTAGTGATCAATTTTTCTCTTCAATTTGCTTCTTCAATGTTTGCCTATACTTTTATTCTATCAGTTATTTGATACATGATCCAGTTGTCATGGCCCCTCACGGAGCCAGTTCAGATAGCAATTATTGAGTCAATATGACAGCTGACTAGCTCCTCATATGAATTTTTGTCATTGTCTCAGATTCGGCACAGTCAGCGTTAAACTCGATTATTGCCAAATTTGGTGATTCTGATCACGCACGAGCACACCGACCACTACTTTGGCCGGGTGCGGTTTTATGCAGTTAATATATTACAAAATTTATGTTTAATAATAATTTTAATATAATAACACACTACAAAAAGACTTTACAGAACCTCACTTAACTAATAATTAGTAGAGGGCTGTACATCAACCGTAATTCAACTTGTTGACTTTACTTCTTCTTACAATATAAAATCCTAGCTCCACATGAATTTTTGGTTGAAGTTTACTTACCTCCAAACGACTTGTTTCCACCTTTGTTTTGCTTGCTGAAGTTGGTCTAGCCTATTGGTATTTTGACGTACATGAATGAGTCATCGTTGCGTTTTGATTTAACATCATCGTATCTGTATTCGTTTAGGGAATTGAACAGTTTCCCTTAGATGTTGTTGAATTTGTTGTTGTTTCGATCGAAGTAGTTGCCTTGTTGTTTCAGAGTTTTTTGTAAAACTTTCGTTAGCACTTAGACTACGTCTGCTTGGTTCCAAGAGTGTTTCTTCCAGTTTTTCTTGTAAGCGTCATTGTTTTTGTTTTATTGTTTGTGATCGAAGCAGTTGTTCATCTCACATTATTTGATGTAGATATATGGATTTTGATCAGTTGTTGCCCGTTATTTTGTGGAGCTGTTATGATTCTGTTATCCGGTGAATGAGTTTCCTTTTGGTTTTTGGTTACCGTTAAGAGTTTTGTTAAATGATTTGACGAGTTCTTTAATTTAATTCTTCTTGCTTTGGTTTTGTTGAGAGCCTTTTGGTTTGCTTTATTCCGTGTTGCTCTGGTTGTTTTGCTTGTTTTTCTTGTTGTGTTCAGTTTGTTTTTGTGATCTGAAGGATTGGTTGTTTTGTTTGAAGGACTTCTTCATTGAACTTGAGCATGATTAGATCAGAGATTGAAGTGCTTCAGAGGCTTCCGATATAGCACTGTAATCCACTTTATCAGGCTTTCGATGATCGGTTCGATGAGTATTTTATTCCTTCCTATGCGGCTGCTCTTAGTAGTGCGAGAAGTTTCCACTATTGGAGCTGGAGTCCTCTTTAAACTGCTTTAATAAGGCTTTTACGCATTATCTATGTTGAAAATACAAGTGATACTTTCAATATTTTTCTTAACAGCATCAGTATATGATTTTATGTCAAAGGATGACTGTTTAGCTCAAACTGGTATACTAAAGTATATTTTTGAAAGTTAAATTAAGGTAATTAATAGACATCACACCATAAATTACGTCAACCTTTTTCTTTGATCATAACATTTCCTTTTTAAACCAATGATCACTAAGAAACCAACAACATTCCTTTCTAACCAAATGTCTCGCACGGCGTTATAACACGTCAAACTTCACATTTCTAACTTCAGGGAGATTGTTTTCTTCATCTATCATTACTTACTTTCTTTAAGGTAATTAATAGGTAATAAATAACTTTTTGTCACTTTTATCACCTAAATTCCAATAATAACCTTTAATAAATTGTAAATACAAATGAAAAACGAAAAAGAGAAGCTTATTTCCAAAAATAATTAGGTTTGGGTGCTTTTGGATACCAGATTTGATTTTATGATTTTTACTTACTATCTCATTTAGCTATATATCTACTCATATTTTTACTCACACCCTTTTTTATTAGATTTACCACCTCTATATTTAGTCTCCGAGCAGGGAGGAAAAGATCGAGGGGCCCCTCTGGGGTATCGATCTTTGGAGGGGCGGCGAGCCCCTGGACGTCGAGGGTCGCCAGGCCCGGTAGGGCTAGCTGAAGGCGTCTGGCAGGACCCGTGGACCCCGGCGTAGCCGTTGCTTGTATCCAGGAACACCCAAACCCAACCCTCCGATTGGAAATAGGATAAATAATTCGTATCATAATTCAACTTCGTCACTTCTTGTTTTTTCCTTTCCTCTTTTTCAAATCTTGTGCACCATGAAGTCGAACGCCTAGTCGGACTATCTTCCCTCCTTCGCTGTCACTTACGATTATTTTGTTCGAGTGTCTCAAACTAAGGTGATTTACAATGAGTAGATCAACTTTTACCCTTTTAAACACTTCAACGGCCTCCTTGAATGTTGAGTGGCCCCTCGTTTCCGCTTCACTCTGCTCGTTCACGAATGTTGCCTCGTGAACTAGAATTCTGTTTTTGCTCTCATCGAATTAGTAACTGAACGGGCGCCCATCGCCTGTGAAAATGACTTAATGGGATTTATTTGGGCTCAAAACTGAGAAATGAACCGAATTTGGGCTGTGAACCGACTTCAAGAGTTTTATTCTGAACCCGTTTAAAACAATTTCAGTTTCATTTTGAGTTTTTTGTTGATCAGTTTAAATAATTACATTTTATTAATTGTGTTATAACATAACACATTAGATTCGGCTTTAAGTATTATCTTAAAAACAGTGTTACACAATTTTGTCATAAATATTCTAATTTTTATTCATTAAAATATGTAATTATTAGTTTTATAAATTCATATTACACACCTCCAATTATTAATTTTGAGTATTAAATGGCTGAATTTCAGAACTAGTAGAGTGATTTAAAAAATTTTGCTGAATAACGGAGTGGACTGGAATTTCAAGCAAGTGCAGGTAGTAATTTACGTCGTCTGGGCAAATTACAGTTGGATAGGTGTTGTAAAGAGAGTAAAAGTAACTCAAAACCGCACCAAGGCCAAAGTAGTGGTCAGTGTGCTCGTGCGTGATCAGAATCACCAAATTCGGCAATAACCGAGTTTTACGCTGACTGTGCAGGATCTAAGACAATGTACCCACCCCGCAATCAACTAAAAACTAATGACCATCTAACTACAAGAGCTGGCCACTGACATTCGCATACTTTGACGTCACAGTGCCCTAAGAGCCGTAGAACTCTATAAAGTTATCACTATCAGAATTATCAGTGCACTAAACGAAATCCTTGTTCAGTAAATTGAAATCGCGCTAACTAACGCCCGTATCATACTTTAAATCAAAACCAAACTACTTTTACGGAAACACGACAAACTTTTTATTCTAATGCCCCTAAAAAGAAAATTCTTTTTTACATTACTTGTTATAAAACTGAACGAAGTCTTTAACAGGATAACCTTGCTGTTTCATATTAAAAACGTTCTCCCCTGTTGTTTTTGATGATATAACTAAATCAAATTTTGAAATTTCGTTAAAATAGTCCCCATATACTATTTTACCACATTTTGTTGCACTTGAAATATCTTTGGTACAAATGATTTAGTCTCCTACTTTTACTAATCCTTTTTGCGATATTTCACACATTTACTGTTTTGAGATGTTTTTAATCTTTTCTTTATCATAGTTTACTTATTCCAATTTGGGTTGAATCTAAAATTCAAGTTAACCATCAACATTTTATACATCTAATAAATAATCTGGATCATCTATTTATATATATTGTTTACATTCTATCAACTCACCTGTATGTATTTTATTAGGTATGTACCCTGTGGAGAATGAAAGATCATGGAACAAATTGAGATTTTTCGGAACTATTATTTTTGCTGAATTACATTCTTTTGCCCAATAATATGTTTTCAAGTGCAAAATAAAATCTTCTAAAGTCTCTGGATTCACGTCAGTAAAAATATACGCAGATACTTCATTAATGTTTACAGATGAAGCTTCTAAGTTTCTTTGGAATTAACCACTGCAGTTAATTATTACTGATTTATTATTAATTTTAATAATAAATGAT
Source organism: Hexamita inflata (assembly GCA_963988835.1). NCBI lineage: Eukaryota > Fornicata > Diplomonadida > Hexamitidae > Hexamita > Hexamita inflata. Next base: position 239,927 of record CAXDID010000108.1, read on the forward strand.
TCACGTGTTACGCTTGAAGCTGGCACAATTTAATATACTTAACACATTTGAAGTGGTTCACTCTTTAATAGTGAGCAAAAAATAATAAAGAATTTGATTGTTATTCAAGTAGATAAATGTGAATGTTTAAATTATTTATTTGTGTAATGAATATGATTAATTATTTTAGGGAATGTCGGCTATCCGAAAGAATATTTCAAAAATAACTGAACTAACTCAGGCTGTCAGGTTGTTTGCCATGATTTATAAGAAGTGTAATTGTAAATACAACATACCGTTTCAGAGAATACATTAAATACTATTCCTCAATGAATATATCCTTAATAAGTATAAATACACAGTAGATGTAATATCTTATAACTATCTTATCCACACCCATCATCTCTGAAAATTTAATAACCTAACATTAATGTTATATAAATATTAATAACACAGTAATAACTCGATAAAGTATAAAGCAATACTATCATTTCTGAATTGATATAATTTGATGACATCTCAAATAATTAACACTGAAAATATAGAGTCCTTTATGTACAGGAGTAAAGAACGCGTTTAAAATGAAAATACCCTTTTTAATGTTTCTTGTGATTGAAGTAATTGATTATTAAGTGGATGTTTTTGAGATGTACCAAAAGAGTGAGCCGATATATATAAGAAGTTGATATATGATTGATTGAGCCTTAATGAAATGACTCAATCTATGACTTAATCAATTGTAACTTTATCATCAGATTCTACATAAAATGAAAATATTACATATATATTGCTAATTCTGTATCTTTTTCATCTTCACGCCAAAATTTGTGTCATACATTGGCAAATCCATCTCATAAACTTTGTGTATATTAATAAAATATTTAAATTATAATAATTATACTACTTTGAATTATAATAATATTATAATATATAGTATAACGCTACTATTCAGAATTAACACAACTTACACAGGTTTAAATCTGCGGTACATTATGAGGGTACGATACATTTTGTATCAACGTAGCATAAAATTTTTAATAATTTACTATCCTCAAAATATGAATAAATAACAAATGTTACACCTTTTCATTATCTACAAGAAATATTTGATTTGTTGGTCTTTTCCAAAACTCACACTAATCACTCTTTCAATAATGTAGCTGTCAAAATATAGTATACCAGGGCTGTCTGTATACTTATGAGGATCGATTCGTTTGAATATTCGTTTGAATACATATGCTATTTTGTTTGCGATCATCAAATTCTATTCTACTCCACTTTTCATGAGTTCAATGCAGCACGTTATTCGAGAAGGCGTCTTTCTTTCCAAAGCTACAGAAGTTTTGAAAACATTCCCAAATAGTTAAAACAACAATTCTGACACAGCGGTGTACCAGATCATGATGCTCAGAAATGATGAGTATAATCAATTTTGGGAAACGATGCACAGCCAGTCAGGGGTTCCGTCTTCAGAGCTTTAGTAGTACTTCACAACCACCGTTGTTCCACATAACCTAGTCAAAAGTTCCGATGACTCGAAAATTTCGTTCAGTTCGCTTGAAGAGACCAAACAGAAGTTCAGGAAGAGTGTGAGCCGCCAGAAAACCTCCGTCTCCGACCAGTTCAGAGAGCTTTTCGCGGTCAGTTTGAAGGAGAATTTGAACAGATTCACCTTCAAGAGCTACGAGAGTTTACGCAACGCTGAGCTTTGCTTAAAGGTGAACGCATATCTGGAGAAAAACGATAAGGTGAGATTCTGGAAAGCGATGGTTGTTCAGGGCAAAACGAGCAAACAAATTTAGGACTACTACCTGCACTCGTTTTAAATGGCAATTTACCCAAGACAGCTATCCACTGAGGACAAACAGCTGTTGAGGCATCTTAACGAATAAATGGCTAGTCAAAGACCCAACAAAGTGGTGCTGGAATTCCTGAGCAGAACCGCATTTAAAGACTTCTTCAAGCACAACATTCTGATGTATATTATCAACATCAGAAGACAAAATCTGTGAATATAATTGTTATCGTTCATTTATAAATCGTCCATCCTCTTACAATTCTTTTGGCTTGCAGAAGAATCAAACCATACACATTATTAGAACATGAAAGAGTTCATCAAAATAAAAGGACTAAATAAGGTATCAACGCAACTGAAACTTAATCCAGCAATGAATCCCGAAGTTAGTGATTTGAAAAACACCCGACTTCAAAAACTCCTTGAAATCATAAAAATAGTCGACGATTTAACTTAAATATCAAATACTATATTTGTTGGTTGTTGTAACCTACCTCACATTTAAATGTCAAAAAAAACTCACTGGAGAGCGACTTCGCTTTCGTAGATACCGTGGAGGTTGCAGTAGCTGACGGCGACGAGCTTGGTGAATCTCTTGATCTCTGGGATCTGGAACTGGGTCATGGGTTCGGAGAGGCCGGGCCAGAAGTTGGTGGAGCCGAGCTCGTAGAGGACCTTGTCCTTCAGGCCGAAGAGCTTGATCCAGCCGATGTAGTGGCTGTCGATGGTGGGGTGCATGGCGTCCTTGCCGCACTTGACGGTGACCTTGTTGTCCTGGACCTCGATGTGCGGGACGTGTTTGTTGCCTTCGACTGGCTCGTGGATGATGGATTTGAACATGTTTGGAGTGGGGACTTGACACAAATGAGGCTTCCGGGATAGTGCGATTCTAGCTTTGTCTGTATTGTTAATGGAGTTTAAAGAGGATAGGTCAAGTTGAGAAACTGGCGAAGAAACTTGGTCAAGTAGGAATAGTGAAACAAACAGGAAATGATGGACGATCAGAAAATACGATAAACGACAATAGTGAATACTTTCCAACATAATACTTTCTCTCCTGTAAACAAACAAGTACTACATTACCTTGCTTGTAAGGGAGGTGCTATTTCGCTTAAAAGGGAATAGATCAACTTATAAGGGAGTTTTACATGATGGAACTATCTTATAAGCAAATGAAATTGAAACTAAAGATTTGCTATGTAAGAACAGAAACTTTACGATGCTTAAAAGTAAATGTGGTTATGGTAAGTTATTATAAAAAGAAGAAATTTTCTTAAAATATGATTGAGCATACTAAATAGATGATAAAACACAATAAAATCTAAATTCACTTCGCTAAAGAACACAATCACTCTATGATGTTTGTGCTGGTACATCTTAAAACATCAGTCAAGTTATTTCTTATATATACAATACCATCTTTTCGACTCATCTGGAATATTAACTTGAAAATTAGCTTAACAGTGTTATTCCCGAAGATTCTACTATCTTAAACTACTACTATCTTCAACAATCTTAAGAAAATACTAAAGAACACAATCACTCTGTGTATCACATATCACGTTTAAAATCTAAATTCATTTTGCCAGCACCACGATGTTGTGGAGGATGTTTTTGACGTTCTTTTTCGCTATACCAATATTTTGTTCTATCACCTACAGTTTGCACCCGAGCTTGTCTATGCATTTGCAAGATCTCTTCAGGCTTTCGAGGGAGTCGTTGATCTTGCAGGTAAGTAACCGTTTTTCGTCGATTAACGCGAATTCAGTTGAGTCCTCGTAGAGTTCGTTCGTCTCACACAGCGTGGAAAGCATGGGCCCACACTGGAATGACAGCAGAGGTTCACATGCAGATTGTGATCTGGATGATAGAGATAGCTGACCCAATGGCTTAGGAAGTAAATGTTTCATTTGTGGTGTGATTTTTTATAGTTATTATATTATAGAACATCTTTTATTAGGTTAAGTTATTTTTATTTTCTAATTTAATTTTCTGAATCTTGTGTTACAGAATGAATACATAACATTCAAAGAACTGTTAGAATGTCAGTAAGTAAACAGAGAAACCATGTTATACAGGTTTTAAATATTTATAATTTAAACTTATCTATTCTTATGTAATCTTTTCTTATGTAATACTAATAATATGACTCACTCAACTTTCTTATGTTATGCTATAATAATAAAATTGCAACATGAGATGATTTATTAAATTAATACTGTCTTAAAATTTATATAAAAAATTTATATCAATATTTATTTATATTTTATACATTTTTAGGTAATAACGCCGTGCGAGACATTTGGTTAGAGAGGAATGTTGGTTTCCTAGTGATCATTGGTTTAGAAAGGAAAGGAAATGTGATGATTAGAGAAAAAGGGTGACCAGTATAGACGTAATTTACGGTGTGATGTCTTCTTCTTTTATACATTTTTAAATAATGAAACGAATTCGCGAAACTGTTCCCACACAGGAAAAGTGGAACGTATTTTACACACGAAGAGGTGAAAACGATATGCACGATTAAAGACGAAAATCTTTACAAAAAGGACATAATGAATTACTTCAAAACCAGAAACCTAGACATAGAAGAAGATATAAATTAAAGAAGTGAGATTAAAATATAGTTAATATTGTTAACATTGTTTTAGTTACAAGGTCCTGCTTACCTTTCCAGCTTTTATATTTATAAATTTCTTGATCCTCCAAATACTTATATTTCTTCAATACGGCTCTTCATATATTTACTAATAACTCTATATCTTTTGAGTTTTTTGTAATAGAAACAACGATAACTAACGAAAGATAGATTTTAAAAGAAGAACTAGTTTACTTTTCAGCTTCATTTTGGACTAAAATTTATGCCATATAACCTAATACCAAGAATTTTAAAGCATATACGATGACAGTTAGTGATAAATTTATTTTAAATATGATCAGTTCAATTGTGGAACGGATAAACAGAATGTATATAGAAAAATCAATAAGTGAACGTGAGAGCGTTAAACTATCCTGAGTACATATAATTATAAAAATAAGGATGCATATAACACGTTAAAATCTAAAATCATTTCCGCAGTGCTATAATATTATAAATGATGTTCTTTGTATTGTTCTTCACAATACTAATATTTTGTTCTATCACTTACAATTTGCCCCCGAGCTTGTCTATGCATTTACACGACTTCTTCAAGTATTCTGTAGTATCACTAATCTTGCAGACCAATAACTGTGTCTCATCAATAAGTGCAAACTCGGTTGAGTCTTCATACAACTCGTTTGTGTTACACAACGTTGAAATATGAGTTCCCTAGTTGAATGATAATAGAGGTTCAAATTTTGAATGTGATATTTTTGAAATTGGCAACTACTTAAGTGGCTTTGGAAGTACACGCTTCATTGATGGAGTGAGATTGTTTTGCAATTATATTTTATCACATCGTATATTGAGGAATATATTTCATAATTTTAATAAATACTAAATTATAATTACTAGTACAGTAGTGTATAATTAAATTTATTATTTAGTATTGTATAATAAATTATTGCTAAAAATGAAAATAATGATTAGAGTTTTATCATTAAAACAAATAGGTATGTGATGACAAACTTAAAATCAAATACATTGAGATTAGTATATTAAGTAGTTATATAAATCATTAATATTCTATATATAATATTCTATATTATTATGTGAAATTACTTAATTTTTCTTTATAATTTAGTTTATCATTGTGATATTTTGATTATGATGTAATATAAATAGTATTAAATGTTAGTATATGTTAACCAAACTCAGTCAGACAGCATTGAATGTAGCTGGAGTGGTGTAATTTTGTTTCATCTCGTTGATCTTGATCTTGAGACCTTTAGATGAGTTTTGCTTTCTGCGGCAAACGAAAGCGGTAACAGCGATAGCAATAATGCCAACGGTAACCAATGGAATAACAACGATCAAAGTAATTTTGACGGCTGGGCTAATTTTATTCACAACAGGCTTGCATTCAGTTCCGTTCAAAGTTTGAGTTGAAGTGCAAGCTGTGACGCACTACTTAGAGTTGGAGTTAGTGGTGTTGGTTACGAAATACTTCGGGCATGAAGCTTGACAGGTGAGAACTCCAGAAACAAGAGAGTACATACCAGTTGAACAACGATCGGAACAAAGTCCAGCTGTTGAATACGGGGTAGCACCGGAGCAAGAAGTAAGGCATTGCTTGGAACTGCTGGTGGCGTTCATAACGTAGAAAGTGCAAGAAGCCTGGCAATTAAGAGCTTTTCCAACTTAGCTGTAAGCACCAGTAGTGCATTTGGCTACGCATTTTCCAGCTTCTCTGTAAGGAGTGGCAGGTGGACAAGTACATTCTGAGGAGCCGGTAATAATAGTTGGGTAGGTGGTTGGGCATGCGTCAACGCAAGTTATAACACCTGAAATATTGGTGAAGTAATTATCGCAGTCGAGAGTGCCGGTGGCTCCTCTAGATAAAGTTCCTCTTGGATAAGCTGTCGTCTCGGTCATATTGAAGTTCTTTGGAAGAACGGTGTAGGCGAATTGCTCAGTGCAATAGCTGTTGGAACCGATTTCGATAAAGAAGAAACCTTTGTCGCCCCATCCAGTTCCCCATGAGTTCTTGATGACCCAGACGTTCTTTCCGTTCTTCTTTCCGTAACCGACGATGGTAACGGCGTGGTCCATGCTCCACTTGGTGCAAGGAGCGTTCAAGATTGAGCCGCCCTTGAAGTACTAGAAAGTTGTAGCGGTGGTTCCAGTACCGACCAACATCGAAGAAGCAACAGCGATACCGCGAGAAAGGTAAGACTTGATGGTCTTGACGGTAGTGGCGTTGAAGATGGTTGCGTCATCGTCGAAGATCTTAACAACTGGGGTGACTTTGGCGTTTTGATTACACCAAGCTGCGTACAAACCGGAGTTGTTGAGCATCTTAACTGGCAAAAGGTAGTTTTCGGCAGCTAACTTTGGAGCGACAACGGTGCCAGCTTACCAAGCGGCCTTATTGGCGGCATAAGAGTATGGGAAATTTTCAGTGAGTTCTACGGTCTTAATTGGAGCACGCGATGGAGTGGCTTGTTGCTTGTTTCCTGGGACCATGATGTAGGTTTGGATAACGAAGTTACCACCGTTGCAATAATTGCAGCTGTCGCAAATGGCATTGGAAAGCTGGAATTACTCAGACAAGCTCAAAGTGGAGCTGTTGGCTTTTGATTGCCAGAAAGCGTTGAGATTCTTTTTGTCTCTCAAAACGGCGTTTTCTAAAACTGCCATTGTTTAAAACATGTAGCAGCTTCCACATTAGCCCTGGTTCTTAGCGGGAGTAATAAGTTGCATTTCTCTGAGGTCAACTGATGGGTAAACGGTGGTCAAATCTGGGAGTGGATTTACAGCAGAGCAGTAATCATTTCTGGCGGCTTGGAGTTGATGCAACGAACCGCTCTTAGCTCTTTGGACTGTCTCCTCGTGAACTACGTCCATACGTTCAACTAAACCAACTGGGAGGTTTGGATCAGTTTTTAAAAGTTCTTAGAGTTACATAAAGTTGACACAAAAGACCTGCTTCTTATCTTCTTCGTTATCGTGGTAAACTTTTTCAAAAGTGTTTTTATATTCAATGAAAGCTTCATCACATGTCATCGAAAGCAAATTTTCTTGTAGAGTAAATAGTATCGCAAACATTATGGGAAGTGGTTAAATCTGTATAATATATTAGAAACATAATATTTAAGACTTATAAATGTTATAATTCGATGTCTTATAATATACCATGTATTGATATGATTATAACATTAGACTTTTCAACATTTATAACTTATAACTTAACCTATGACGTGTTTAGATTTATAAACTCTATTTTAGTAAAATTATAAGTACATTTCACTGAATCTGTATACAAGTACAATAGTGTATATAATAGTATACAATAATGATAGTAAAGGAATAAGTAAAAAATTACAATATATTAATACGTATCTGTATGATTCTGTATGTATTAGTAAATTAAAGTATTTTTGACTAATTCTTTTTTTTAATAAGTTTTTTTTTGATCTTGAGAATAGATAATTATTCACTTCATTATATATAATATATTTCTCTAAAATTTAATATAAAGTAACAATAAAAATAGAAATAGCCTTTTTAAAAGACATCACACCGTAAATTACGTCTATACTGGTCACCATTTTTCTCTGATCATCACATTTCCTTTCCCTTCTAAACCAATGGTATATGATCAAAATGAAACCAACAACAATCCTCTCTAACCAAATATCTCGCACGGCGTTATCACACGTCACACCTCCTCACAGACTCTCCGTTAGCTCTTTCGGGCTAATGTAGTTTGTTTTGGAGATCTTTTTGTTGATAACAGCTTTTGGTTGAGTTAAAAGACCAAATATACTACCAACTTTTCAATACATACTACTTTTATACTAAAATCAACTGCTTCTGTACTTGACGAAGAAATTCGATGGAATAAAAAAAATTAGTCTAGGTATTGATACAAATTTAAATATAATTTAACTATTGAATATTGTTGTTCGTATTAACCAAATTAATATATTAGTAGATTGTAACAAATCAATATTATAATTTAATATCAAAATTGCCGATTTTCTAATCACAACCATATATCAATAAAATGCAGTTCTTTAACCGCTTTTGAAGTTATACCACATGTCACTATTAATATGCTGCAATAGAGCTATCAGCTCTCAATACACTGCATTTACAATTATTCATTTAAATACAAACAATAAATAGAAGATACATTATCTTTCGAGATAGAAGTAACCGTAAAGTATATTAATATATTATAATGTAACTAAAACATTAATTAAATATATCTGTGTTCCTTGACTGGATAATCAAATTATATTTTACACAACTAAATATATATTTTTGAAGAATTAATCCATAAAATAAATTAAATCAAGGCAATGTCGTTGTAGTAAATTTCGCAATAATTATGCTCTGCATTACATATTTGCTTTTAAATTTGATAAAGAATATTGTTGATGTGGAGGTTATATCTAAACTTGCTTAGCACATACAACCTCTTGTATTATCTAATACATCTATTTACAATTAATATAATATATGATTTACACAGAATACTATTTTAAGTATTTTGAGAAATATGCTTCAAAATATGATTTCGAGTAGCCCATGATCGATATTAAATATAATTTATATCAATGCATAATTATCTTTCTTTTTCAATATAATATCAAAGTCGAAGTTACCCGTAAGTTGCCAATAATGATAAATGTGTCATATTATAAATTCGTAAAAATGTAATAATTTTCATTATTTTAATAACTTGGACCAGAGATAACTTCTATAATTTATAACAATATGTATGAAGTAGTCGTACTAAAATTAATCAAAATAGAAAATGAAATAGCTCTAAATGATGTAAGCCTCAGAAAGTAAAGCAAAAAGCAAATTTCTTGGAGTGAAAACATAAATGCTGAAATTAAAAACTTCAAACAAAAATTCACTTGTTACTAGATGTGTATTACAATTTTATAGCAAATCAGTTCCAACTCTTCCACAAGCATGACCGAGCATATTTATTGATACCATACGTAAGTGAATGTTTAGTCAGTTATCATTTAAACATCTTATCATTTAAACATATTTAGTTATAGCATTTACCTTTGTTAATCTTATTTTAAATTATGTATATTTTATTCAGAAACAGCAAAGCATTCTAACAAATTGAGAAGTTGTTAATAATATTAAGAGGCTTACATGTTAAGACCTTATATTTTAATATAAAGTTGGTATTTATTATCTATTTATTGAAATTCTTAACTTTCTGACCACCTTTCTTAGGTTTAGGTTTCTTAGGTTTAAATACGTTATTCGGATTATATATTATTTTCGTTAGAACATTCATCGTAACTACTTGAATAAGACAATGCGCTTTCAATATCGCTTATTTCACCATTTCCGAATTTATTTTTCTTAAATATATTTGGGAGCACTTAGGGCGGTTTTGAAAACATTATTTGAAGTGGAGTTTTTGTTTACAGTAATAATTTGTATTTTCATTATATATTGTAAAAATATCTAAAAAACAAGAAAAACCAAGTCAATCAAGATAAACCAATTAACCAACCTGTTCTATATTATAAATATTATATATTGATTTATTGATGTAATTGTTTTATTTATTGATGTAAATATATTGTACATCATTTAAAACCAATTATCTAATAATAATCTAAAACTTCACTTCATTAGCACGGTAAACTTTTGCTTCGCTGTGTTCTTATCGATGATTTTTATATTGCTCTCAATCTTTTGCAGAAATAAATCAACAATTAGCACCCGTTCGATGACTTCCTTCATCTCGTCCTTTTGCAAATCAAGTTTTATTCTCAGAATTTAAACCAAATCAATGGAGCCGAACCCGGACTCAGAATTTTCGCCGTCGTTTTAAACAGTGAATTCGGCCGAACTCTTTATTTTGCTGAGGAACTGAGGAGGAGATTTACAAGTCGTTTGTGGAGTGGAGTTTTTCTTGCTCAAATGAAGTTAATTTGTCAAAATGGGAGAGGAATGCAGTTTTTTAATGTTAGTTAGCTAATGGTATAAAAACTATAAACAGTTTATAAAAATAGAATATATTATTATGGATATGTTTGAGTCAATAAAGAATACGGTGAAAATAATCTTTAATTTGTATCACGTTTATAGTACTTTAAAAGATTGATTAAATCTAAAATTTTAGTTGACACAATTAAAACTGTATATATGGTCGAATATATTAGCAAAGTGCATTAAACATAAATATTTGCAAAGTCATCAAATTAACAAATAATATAACTGTAAATATAACATACCGCTTCAGAGAATACAATAAATGCTACATCCTTAAGGCATATATTATTAATAAGAATAAATACACAGTAGCTGTAATATCTTATAACTATCTTATCCATCATCTCTGAAAATTTAATAACCTAACATTAATGTTATATAAATATTAATAACACAGTAATAACACGATAAAGTATAAAACAATACTTTCATTTCTGAATTGATATAATTTGATGACATCTCAAAAATTAACACTGAAAATATAGAGTCCTTTATGTAAAGAACGCGTTAAAATGTATATATCATTTTTAATTTTTTCTTGTGATTGAAGTAATTGATTATTGAGTAGATGTTTTTGAGATGCTAGATATCAAAATATATAAATCAGATTAAGGAACTCATTTCATTAATTTTATTTTCCCTCTTGTTCTAATATTTAATCATAATCAATACTGCTATTATGACCAGATGGGAGAAAATAATACCAAAATAGATGGAAAAATTAGAAAATGCTTTACTAATACATTCGTTAACAAGCAAGATGTAACTTCCTTCGCAGGAATTACAATCTTTTGAGAAATCCATGTGTTGATATTTGCACTTGTTACAATTATATTCAATGTCATACTTATCATGGAGACATTATGTACAGCCCTGTACAGGATCCAATCTGGGATTAGTTATACAGCTTTTACACGCATTCATTGGATCTAAATAATTATAAAAGCATTCTGTACAATTAGATTCTCTAGTAAACATAAAGTTACGACAAAACTAACACTCAGCATCAAATAATTCTTAATCACACTAACATACAGGTACAGTTCTATTAAGCAATGTATATTCCTTACACTCGAACCCATTACAATCAAAATCATCACAAATATTGTTAACAACAAAATTAACTAAATACAGCATTTCATGAAGTGATATTAATCCTTTTCTATAAATATTTATAAATACTATATATCATCATCTAGTATTTTGTTAAAAATATACATAAATATATTTTGATTAAGTATACATGCGTTTACTTATATTAGCTTTTAAAATGTATTATATTCTTAAAGAATATGTATCAAAAGGACAGTTACAATAAACACGCATACAATATATGTTCTAAAGGTTTATTCTTTCCTTACTTTTATCTTAAAATAAGAAAATATACAATCAAAATTGTAAAATGAAAAAATTTATGACTCTATTTATTTCTATACAAGTATTAAAACAGTTTGAATGCCTAATTACATCAAAGAATATTTTAAGCTGAAAAATAACTTAAGTAGTTTTGCATTTTATTTAAAGTAATTTTGCATTTTAGTAAATGTATATCAAAAGAATGCCTACCTACCTAACATAGCTTCTTACAGTATGATAAGTTGAAAGAAAATATTATATAATATCTGTCATTTCACTCCTTTTGAATTTAGTAACATTGAACGGGCTTCTTGTATTTATTTAAATTTTGTTTCTGCAAATTTTTTCTTAGTAGGATCATTATTAAATCTATCAGGGTGCCATTTTGTACACGCTTTTTTATATGCTTTATTAAATTACTCAGAATCAGGTTCAACAGTAATATCGATATTTAAAATGCTACGATGATCTAATACATATTTTTTGATGTATTTTCTACATAGTATAATTTTTTCATTAACAATATTGTTTGCTATAACACATAATGACTTTTCTGCTTCTTAATACATCTCTTTACTTAAATAAATGTTACTTAACTGTTCGTGGGCTTTACAATGCATATTATTAACGAATATTACTAAATTGTAGCACTATATTTATTTTGAAATGTCAGTATAACATAATCCTTCGTTGAAACAGAATCTTGCAATAGATTTAGTTAACGATAAAACTATAATACTAGAAAATGGATTTTGATTATCTGTTTTAAGTTATTAAATAATAAGATTTCGTGCTTAAGAAAATTTTTATGCAGAGCAATTTTTATCTGAATTAAAAATTTACAAACCTTCTTGATCTAGAGTTTTTATTAATTCCAAAGTTTTAACTATGTTTTATAAGTTTGTATTTGATGCACAAATAGACTAAATATCTGACATATTATTATAATCTAGTAAATTGCAGCAAGCCAATATTGTTTATACTTTATAATCATTGCTATTTTTAGGTAGTTTTAATCTACATTAGTCAATAAAGTTTTATTTGTTATCGTTATGTTCTAAATTTAACAAGTTAATTTGATTATGCTCGAATGATAAATTCAGCGTTGATATTACATGCATTAAAATGAAGTAATATGTTAGATATACGGGATTAATTTCATATAATGGCATTTCTTATTATATAAAAAGATAATCGTTGACTAAAGGTTTACAAAATTCATTTAATTATTCTGCAATAGATTGCAAATAATGAATTAATTAAAACTGCTATTGATAAAATTAATCATGTTTGTCAATAGTTTCGATGCGTTCCTTGCTTGACATAGTACTATAATTAAAGTTTAATAAGTATTCAAATGCAGTTGCAAATATTAGTGAGGTTTAGACTGTTGCATATTTAATTTTAAACCAGAAAGACATTTCGGAATCACCTATCAAGTCTATACTTCTCTAAACTTTCACAAGAAATTCACGATTTTTACTTGTTTTCTAGTCCTCAAATGACTTATTAGCATATGTTAATGATTCATTTGGTTTTCCATTTTTTAGTAAACATTTTGCATAAAGTTAACTAGATTCTTCGTTAGATATATCATATCTATAACATTTAAGGGCATCTTCAAGTGCCTACTAATATTATTTAAGATTATAATTAGAAAACGCTTTTAACTGATACGCATCTTGTGTTTATTAGTATTTAAGAGCCAAATCAAGTTAATCAATTGCATCTTAATATACTTTGTTATCATAATTATTTTTAGCCTAATTAAAATATTTTGTGTACAGTTAAAGTGGGGTTTGAGGCGTGTCATTGGTACCTGTTTTAGGTGTTTAGTTTTGGCTTTATCGGGTTTGGAACATATCTTAGTACATTTTTTCATATTCTTCTTATTTTCTTCTTTATTATTCTTTGCGTATTTATTCTTATTCTTTCGTTTTTTGTCTCATTTTTTCTTCATATTCTTCTTATTCAAAACGACGTTGTTGTTCGTACTATCGCTAATATTGTTATCGTTAAAACTCTTCCTGATGTTTAAACTTTTGTTCGTAGTAGTCTCGCTCTTCTTATTTCTCTTTTTCATATTGCGATTACTATTTGAATGTAAACTAAAAATGTTCAATTGTTGGACGAGTAAAAAGTGCAGAGATCAACTCAGTTGATGACAAAAATTCGTAATATATTCGCTTACTACCGTTCCCCTTTGATTCTTTTTAAGTTATCACATTCTTAAATTCAGAAGGCACTTTCTTGGAGTATTATTCTGGAACTGTTAATTTAGCATTATAAGATGGGAGTAAATACTACTTTAAATCGCTGCAATACGTGTAAAACGTAAACATATTTACAGATGCGTAATCTCCTTAAATAATCTATGATGAAACAGTAACTAACATTTTATTAGCTTTTGGATTTAACTTTTTAAAGCAGTTCCAATTTAATTCAGACTGATATTAATGCGATAATTTAAATAATTTCTTGTTAGAAGGATTTATTTCCATATTGTACTAAGGAAATTTCAATTATAATTTATTGATAACTGAGTCATTAAATACATAAACATTTCCGTCAAAATAACTAGCAATAATTCCATTAGGCAAAACACATTTAATATCAATTAATGCTTGCTGGCTCACATTTTTTATAACTATCATTTAATATTCTTTTTATGACATTAATGTAAGAAGTGGTAAATAAATAAATATTAATTAATTGTAACTATAATTATATTATTCAATTATTGGGACAAAAACATTACAAACGTATTTTATTACGTTATTTTATTAAGACCCAATAGGAAATGTGATGATCAGAGAAAAAGGGTGACCAGTATAGACGTATTAGAGTTTTTTAAATTAAAACTCAATAATAACGTACACCAATAGTTACAATGATAACGCAATTATGTATATAAGAATTATTTGTATAAAATACATTAAGTCAAATAACATTAATTGAAAATAAATATTACAATGTGAGCGAACTATAATCGTCTTAGAATTTTATAAAAGCAACCACACCGCCACTAAATGAGTGTGACTCCAGTGGCCTTCCTTAAGCCGAGATAAGCGGCAGAGGACGAGCGTGCTAAGTCTATTTTGGTTTTCAGGCCCGAGATGGCCGTGTTCGTAAACTGCCTGCACGCAGCGGGGTCCCTGTACGAGTGTCCCATTTCCGCCGAATTCGCTGAGCAACAGCATTTAGAGTACCAGAGAAAACTCGAATCCTTCGGAATTGATGTTTACAACGTGAGCGACGTGTTAATAAAGGGCTGCGAAGACCCAAAAGTTCTCAACGAACTGAGGAACTTCGCAGGAACCTGCTTGAGCTACAACCTACCAGAAAACCAAAGCCACATATTCGCATCAGAGGACTACAAGCACAAAACGCTGATCAAACTCTCAGCAGGAGAATTAGTTAAAGTAATTCTCACCAACCCAACCATTCACCTCATGCTGGACAACAGAAACACCGGCATCATCACCAAGAAAGTTGAAATGGAACCAATGGGAAACTGCGTCTTCACCAGAGACCAACAAATCACCACCAAAAACGGAGTCGTCATGTGCAACTTCGCAGCCTCACAAAGAGCAAAAGAAGCCAAAATCCTCGAATTCACACTCAAAAAGCTGAACATCAACCCAATCGGCAGAATTCACGATGTACCAGAAGCAACCATGGAAGGAGGCGATTTTGTTATCCTCACCCAAGACACATGCGCCCTCGGTATCGGACTCAGATCCAGCTACAGCGCCGGACAATACATGATGCAAAACGACTTACTTGGATTCAAACGTTTCCTTATGGTTAAAGACGTTTTCGATTAACATTAAGACAGAATGCATTTAGATTGCACTTTCTCACCAATTCATTAAAAACTTGCCGTTATTGATCAAGAAATTCTCAAGAAGGACAAACTACGCTACGTTGATGAATTCATTCGCTTAGACAAGTATGACCCAGTCAGAAAATCTTGGTACAGACTCAACAGAGCTAACGTAGAGTTTGGAGCATTTTTAGAAGGAGAAGGTTACTCATTGATAAAATTACCACATGAATACCAGCTTGCATATGGATGCAATATGTTAAACTTAGGTTGCATTAATGGTCACTACAAGGTTCTCACTGTTCACAACGATTCTAGAGACTACATTATGAATAGCCCAGAATATAAAAAGTACTGCGAAGTCAATAAAGTCAATATTGATGTCGAATATGTTGAGTTTCGTGCCATTACTTCTATGTATGGCTCATTACACTGTGCCAGTTAAGTTTTGGAAAGATTTAGTTTTGAAGAAGACAAAATAGTTAGAGAAGCCGATAAAATTTAGTAAGTTGAACCAGAATTCGATTACGTTATTGAAGTTCCTACATTTTGTAACAGAGAAGACTTGGTTTAAGAAGCCTAGAATAAGTACAACGAACTTATCGCTAGTGGTAAAACCGTATACTTGGTTAACAAGTATTGGATAGGCCACTTTGTTTCTCTCAAGAACGCCAATGTAAAATCTGTAGAGGAAGTGCTTCAATTATTGCGCAACGAAGATCTAGCTGCCCAGGACATGTCCAAGCTTGATTTGAATGATTGCATGTTGAAGCTCAAGTGAGAGTTCCTTCTTCATTATTTATATCACATCACTTCATTTTTTATATATATCGTTCAAAAGTGTTTTCAAGGGCGTCAAAGAAGAACTAATTCATCAGATTCTTCTAATGAGTTTCGCTTGCACATTTATAAACAATAGTCAATTTAGCCAGACGCAACGCAAATCTGTATTTTTACTTATTACTGCAAATAATCAGCATTATGTTCCATTTCCGCTCCATTTTAATGAATTTTCCGGTTAGGGAGAAGATAGACGTGTATGTCTACAGCACTCCGTCTCGCCCTCCAACGCGTATAGTAACAAATTTCATCGCGCGCACTTTGAAGCCGAAATCTGCCCCACTCACAAAGCGTTTGAACCACAGCCCGTCCAGCTCACGTTTGGAAACGATGGTAACGGACAAGACTCCAAAACGAAGCTATTAGGTTCCACACGGCCTGAATTACACCGACCCCGGACGTTTTGACCTGTAAAAGGTCTCCGAGGACTTAATTCTCAATGCCGTCGTCCACATAAAGAACATAAAACAAGAAATTGTGCGCCAGTAATACACGAACTACTAAAGGAGGAACCCATACGTTGAGAAACAGTCGAAACAAGTTGACTACGACTTAAAGAGCGTTCAAGTTTAAAAAGAATTGAACGCTGTTTTGGAGCGGAGGAACCAGGGACCTAGAGTGGAGCACAAATACGTCAGGCCGAGGTTGGTGCAGTAGGACGGCAAAGGGTTAAAAGTAAACATAGAAAGAGAATAAAAATAAGTAGTTGAAAATGAGTTTAAAAGTGAAAAAATGTAAAGAACACAGTCGGCACCGAAGTATATTTTAAGGGAATAACAGAAATAAGAGAACACACAAACGAGTATCAGGCGCAAAACACCAAACCTACACAACACGATAAATGAAACCTTCACAAGGCCAGTGACGCAACTATTCAACCCAGAACAGGAATAATTCAACGAATCAATCACCAAACAAAAATAAAAGGTTCATTACGTTGAAACACCACAAATGAAAATACAACGCTTGAGATAAAACGAACACAAACAAATAAGCCTCAAACTCAACGAAGGACTCAAATGCCAGCCAATACAAGCAGTACAAATCGCACACGTAATTAGTTTGGACGAAATAAGAAAACATGCACAAGAAAGAAGAAAATGGAACGCGTAATAAGCTATGGAGTGAATATTTTAGTTAAATTCGCACACGTTTCCACACCACATGCATGGACGAAAACAAAGTGCTCCGAGAATAATAATTTCAATTGCAATATGAATAGCAACTTGCACAATTAAACTTGAATTAACCCGTTAGCTTTGATTCTGAATTGGCACAGATTAATTTTAATATAACAAATAATGTTACTGATGAACTAATAGAACAAATTCTTAAACTATAATATAGGTAAAATAAATTTAGCATTCTACAAAAAATGATGATCAAGCCATCACTATAATAAATACAAATGCTTTTAAATGGGTTTCAATTCTAAACAGATCGATTGGAATGTTTGAAACTTATTAAAGGTATGAAAGGAAATTTGAAAATAGTGGGATAAGCACTGCTAAGTTTAGACGAAATTTAAGAATTTATGAAGATGGTCAAAGTGTTTGAAGTTTGAGTTTAGTATTTTTGTATATATATATTCATTTCACTTCCTCGAGACGGCACAAACGAACGACTGTGAGACTTTCGAAAGCAAAACATGGGCTCTCGCACGCCAGTGTTTCCACTTTCAAACGGGCTCAACCCGTCATTTATGCCCACTCAGTAAAGACCCAATAGGGCCCTCACTGAGTCGTTAGCGGACCAGTTTCACCTGATTCGCTAACTTACTTTTTAGAAACTGGTTCTCGCTTCTCAGTTCCTTTTTGCTCGTTATTTCCTTCGGCTTGCACGAGAGGTTGTTCCGTTGTATTGGCATTGCTTGGTGGTGGTTGCCTTTGATGCATCGTTTCATCAACTTGATTAGGTGCCTGGGTTCCTTCTTAGTTTATTTGTTTTTGCAAATTCCTAATTTCGGGGTACATTACCGTTGTATATTGCCGGTGGTAGATATATATATATAGATATATATAGATATATATAGATATATATAGATATATATATATAGATATATATATATATATATATATATATATATATAGATATGTATATATAGATAAAAATAATATATAAATCACATTAGTACTACAAACACCACAGTGTATAAAAATTCATTATAATCTAATTAAAGATTATATCTCAATTAAGAGTAAAACACCAATAGTAGTAAAACTCCATTCATTTATCTATTTTATTCATTTTTTGTTATTTACAAACTCCTAATTTATTGTTTATTAATTCTAATGAAGAGTTTTAATATTAAGTTAGGATGTGTGGAATGTCAATTCTAAATAGTTATAGCGTTCAATGAGATTCGTTAGTTCATCTATTGAATCAAGAATATTATCTTTTAAATTAAATTATTAACATAATTATGGTTGCTAATAAAACAATTCGTACGAATTACTGAAAGTTGGCGACTCTTCAATCAAACTTAAACCACATTCAGAAATTTTGAACTATTCAAAGAAATTTTCGCTTTTATTTTGTAACTAAATATGTGGTGATTACATTATATTGCTTAGTTTTTATGGTACTTATAATCTATATTTAGTTGGTAACATATAATGAAGTGGTTATAGTTAATGATAATGCTTGTACATTATAATTAATAACACAAAATCTGTATAAATATTTCATGTAGTGTAAAAAGACGTTTTTATAATTTCTTTTTAAGAATATACCTACATAATTAATAATAATAAATAATCTTTGTTTCTATTCTATTTTCGTTTTTTACACGTTTGACATTGTTTGACTTGTCTTTTATAATTTTGAAGTTTCCATTCATTATCTCAAAGCACCACAAGCATAAAATAAAACATTTGATGATATCAATTATCTATAAATTTGGATTACTAAGCAATTATTAAGTTTGGATTTATGGATTGTCGTTATTTATGAGATGAAGATGGAATGATTGAATTGAGTCTTATTACTGATGATAAGGTTACAGTTAAGTGAGTCATTTTATTTTCAGTGTTAATCATAATCTACTTTTGCTCAATAATTACTTTTGACAAATAAGCGAGGAGTAAATAGTAATTTATTAATATTATCTTTAATTTATCACTCCTTTTAAATGATAATTATTTAAATAATACTAAATAATCTATGTCAAGATTATGATTGTCATGGATTTGAGTGTAAAGAAATAACATATCCGCATTTAAATATAACAAGAGCAGTTTGTTAATGCGATAAAAAAATCTTTTCAATAGATTGTTAATATTGTAGGAATTTTAGGTATTCAAGAGAATCCAACTGTACACAATGTATTGACGGACGCTTGGATCCAAATAATAAATGCGCATCATGCAAAGATAGTACTCATCTGGATATAGACTAAGAATGCACTTCGTGTCTTGATGAAAAATATGACATAAAGAAAAAATGCAACGCCTGCACATTTAAGCATATGGATTTTTCTAAAGATTGTAATTCATGCGAAGGAAATTTCATTTTGCTTGTCAACGAGTGTATCAGCAAAGCTTTTTCTAATTTTACTATCTACTTTGGAATAATATTCTCCCACTTGGCCATAATAGCCGTATTGCTTCTAGTATGGATATAGCATAAAAAGAAAAAGATATAGTAAGCAGCTGAATTACTATCTGAATGATGAATTTATATATAAATATCACTTTTTCGACTGCAAACCGACTCAATTGAGACTTTCAAAAGCAAAACGCAAAAATATTAATTGAGTGAATTTGGTGTGTAACCAAGGCTCAATCATTTAGTTTTCATCTCATAAATCATAACTATCTAACAATTACCATTTATTGCATTAGTTTTCATTTATCTTACTGTTATCAACGAATTAATGATTTAGTTGAATAATTTCTAAATATTTATGTTAATATTGCATTACTGTTATGGTCACTATTAGAATTATATTCATTTTTTGTGGAGTGGTAAGCTGTATATCATTTTTCACCCAATTACTAAATGCATAAATATCATAATAGAATATTCAAAATCGTGTCAAAATGAATGTCAATATTTATATCGGCTCACTCTTTTGGTACATCTCAAAAACATCCACTCAATAATCAATTACTTCAATCACAGGAACATTTGAAAGTGAAATTTTCATTTTAACGTGTTCTTTACTCTGTACATAAAGGACTCTATATTTTCAGTGTTAATTATTTGAGATGTCATCAAATTATATCAATTCAGAAATGATGTCAATATTATAAAAAAGACACTGCAGACTCTCGAAGATAGTACTCACCCCCAAACTCACTTAATGACCTATCTTAGAATCACTTAATGTCTTTTGAGATACTTGGTACTATAAGTGAGAGGTTTAGATCTAAAATAGTTCATTAACCGAAAACGGAAAGACATTAACTGAGATGAGAATACCAAATCTTATATATTGAAATGCGTGATTCTATTCTATCGCTTGATATTACTAGTTAATGATTAAAATAAGTTATATTAAAATTCAAATCTTAACACGATAATATTATTTCACTGTGTGAAGTGGTAATTAAATTGTAATATGTTTAACCACTTTGATTATAGTGACATATTAAGTTTTGTGTTTTGGAATAGTGTGTAATCCAATATCGTTCATCACTTTTCGTTAATAGTCTAATTTTGAAGACATTAAGTGATCGAGTACTTTAACCGAGTTTTGGGGTGAGTACTATCTTCGAGAGTCTGCAGTAACAATTAATGTATTTTCTGTGTTTAATTTTCTTATTTAATTCCTTTTATAATAATTTTTTCTATTATTTCACACCATAGAAATGATAATAATGTACCTAACTCTAAATAATGCCTGTGAAGATTTTGACTGTCACGGATTTGCTTGTAAGGAAACATATATTCCTGCGTTAAACAAGACACTACCAGAATGTCTATGTGATCAAACAAAATTTTATTGGGATTGTTAATATTGCAGAAATTTTAGATATTCCGTTCAGTCTAATTGTTCTCTTTGCATAGACAGTTATTTAGATCCGCTAAAAGAATGTAATAAATGTAAAGATAGTGAAAACTTAGATGTTGTTCAAGAGTGTACCTCTTGTATAGATGAAAAATATGACATAAAGAAAAAATGCAATGCTTGCACGTATAAACACATGGATTTCTCTAAAGGGTGCAATTCGTGTGAAGGCGATTACATTTTGCTTGTAAACGAATGCATTAGTAAAACATTTTCTAATTTTACTATCTACTTTGGAATAATATTCTCTCATGTTGCCATAGTTATTGTAATCATAGTTGTGTGCATTTAGCACAGAAAGAAAAAGATTTAAAAAGGCGAGCCATTAATTACTGAATGAGTTTTAACATTTAACAAAAATAACAATACAAGATAATATCAGAATATGGGTTAGTTAACTTTATCAACAATATATTTTCATTGTTCATCATTATCTTTGAGTAAGCCATCAGATTCTATCTTTTCTTGCTCTTGGAGCTGCTTATTTGCGCTTTTGTACGGCTCGCAGCATTAGTATCTCAGTAATAACACGAGCAATACTGATTGCATTATCAGCTGCGCTATGTTAGTTATCCACGTTGTCCAGCCGTTATTCGACATAATAAGCGTAATAAGTGAAACCACTTGTCCAGGTACGTTAACACATTGTCCAAGAATACTGAAGCTTCCAACTGCCTTCAGTTTGTACGTTTTGATTATTTGTGGAATCCATTATATGCAGGCGCAACACATTGAAATGAACGCGAAAATGAACGTGAAAGTTTTAAATGTAGAGTCGCAAACAGAGAAAAACAAACCGGAAAGGATGAATCCGGGCAGCGTCACGAACATGTAAATGAAGAAAACGAGCGCACAGATTATATTTTATTAAAGTGATTTAGAATAACCTTGCTCTCTAAATTGGTAGTACAAATACTATAAAAATGGGATGAAGAAACCCAAGAAGCAGAGAATCGAATTTATCTATGGAGTGATATTCGCTATACACTTCCAAAACGTATTCCCACAAGACATCACCTGAGGGAACTAAGACATGAAAAAGTTAACCAATAAACTCCATTGGTTATACTACGCAAGGTGAAGCATCTAAAACGATAAACCCTCTGTTTTCTTCAATTTGAAGAGCTTGATAATCTGTGGAACAAAAGATAAAAGGGAACCAATAATTAAAACGACTCCCATTAATATGGTCATTACATTAATATCAATCAGATAACAAGAGTAATCATAAGGATCTTAACACTTTTTGCATGGATCTGGAGGCATATTTATGAAGTGGTTAACATATATTTATACTATTTCGATGATAAAATTAAGTGTACGCTAGTTAATAGAGTTATAATTAATTTAATTTTCATGTTTGATTCATATATTTTGAATTATTCGTGCAAATGTATATCTTTCTATAATAACTACTAAATTAATATCACCAACAACATCCCCTTTATATTATAAGAGTTTATTTATGCACGCAACTTTTTATATCTTTAGTAATACATGTACATGTACTAATATTCAAACATTATTTAGCTAAGTATGTAAATACTTTGTCAATACCTTCGCCAGTTAAAGCAGAAGTTTCAAAATACTGAACGCATTAGATAGATGCGTATTAATATGCTTCGTTATAGGCAACTTCTCGTATCTAAGAGTCTATTTTATTTCCAACAATAATAATTATTGCATTTTCGTCTCCCTTTGCTTTTACTTCTTTTATCCAATAATGTAAGTTGTTAAAAGTTTCTCTATTTGTGACATCAAATACCAATATGACAGCTATAGCAGATCTATAGTATAAATAAGCTAGTGATCTAAATTTTTCTTAGCCAGCTGTATCCCAGATCTAGAATTTAATCTGTTTATCTTCAATTTAAACAATCTTTCGTTTGAACTGGTTGCCCGTTGTACAGTTAGTATTTTATATAAATATATCGTTTACATAACGTGTAGCCATACATGTTTTGCCAACAAATGCATCCCCTATGATGGCAAGTTTAATATCATTAAACATTTGGTGTTGTTTAGCTATTAAACAAATGTTTTGTGTATTTAGTAATAATTTAAGTAGTTAGTAAGAATACTATTATATTACTACATTACCTCGAATGCAGACCACCACCCCTGTTCATATTGTTATGTATCGCTTATATTTGGCTTAAAACACGTTAAAATCAATACTATTTAATCAATATAATTTCAAAGCATTTCAGTTACAGACCCTAAATACAATTCAGTTATAAACCCTTTTATTAATAAAAATCAAAAGGGTCTGTAACTGAGCACTTTTGGGGTCTGTAAGTGAACAGGGGTGGTGGTCTGCATTCGAGGTAATGTAGTAATATAATTAAATCATCTCATGAATTTTGCTTACCACCACATTTGGTCCTGTATTTTGAACAAGTAGCAGCTGGTGACGATGAAGTGTTCGTCGACAACGTTTTCGATTTTTTGGAAGAATTCTCTGATTTCTTTGAGTTCTTCTCTGTCGTCAGTTTCTCCGAATAGTAGGTAGTGAATGTTAGATACTTCTCCTTTTCCTTTGGTTAGCTCGTTTTGGATTGCGTTTGGTGCGATATGTTCTTTCATTTTAGGTTTTACGTGCTCAGTGAATTAGTTTATGATTTCGTCTTCGTATTTGTGCTTGAATGCAACTTTGAACACGTTTCTGTCCGTTTTGCTCTCTGTGTATTACTCCAGTGAAATTATCTCTCCCCCGTGCTCCTCAACGAGCCTTTTTGCGATTGCGTTCTCCGGGTATCCCTCAAAGTAGAATTTTCTTCCCCCTAGCACCTCATTCCTTATAACATGTGCTTATTTCCTCACGTGGATCATCTCTTAAAGCACTTTGAGCAAACTTTTAAGCTGGAGCTCAGAGAGAAAGTTGAGGTCGTAGTACGATCTGTTTACGAACACCCTTGAGAGTTCGCTGTAGGTCATCGACTAATGTTCGTTCCCGTTGAATTCTCCGAAGACGATCGATTTGAAGACGTTTTCGCACTCGGCCTGTCTCCAAACGACCACGTTGTCGTCGAATGCGAACGTGCGCTCGAGGACTTGTTTGTTTGTTGAGTAGAATTGCTTTAGGGTCGTTTGGGCTAAGATTGGATCATTTATAAGCTGCAGAGAGCGGGTTGAGATCTCGGACACGGTTTTCTGCTGCTCGCGGGCGATAATCTGCTTAAACAACTTCGATAACGGATCTAATACTTTAAGAATGGCCTGGGCGTAATCGGTCGTGCCAGTGGTTG
The DNA here is from genome assembly GCA_963988835.1 of Hexamita inflata. Taxonomy (NCBI): domain Eukaryota; phylum Fornicata; order Diplomonadida; family Hexamitidae; genus Hexamita; species Hexamita inflata. Next base: position 264,602 of record CAXDID010000108.1, read on the forward strand.
AAATGTTTATTTGCAAATGAGGGACAGTGGCGAGCAAAAAATCGAGCATTCCCGGACGCATCTCAATGTGAATCACATCACCAAACAAAGCTATGTTAAACTAACTTATATCCACGTAATACCGCTTGTAAATCTCCTACCAAGGGGATTCAGGATTTTCCTTCTATAACTGATCAAAACGAGCTAATAAACGATCCTAGTCACTAACAGCTTTCTAATCCCTCCAAGAAGCTTCAAGCATCGTATTATCTATGTCCAAAAACAACTGATACTTATTACTCTTCTGCAAAAGAGTGGCTTGCATTTGATGCTTCTTGGCCATGGCACTCTTATTTATGTAAAATTAACCCTAGAGCTCATAGTTGAGTTACATCTGCTACAATTCAATTCTTGTAAAGCATTACATACACAATTGATCTCGCGAATTTACTTTTTAGTGCTAACATGACATTTGAAGTGGATATTACGTTAATATTTAGGGGAAATATAATGGTTTGCGTGAGCTTGTCTTTTCAACTTCAAATAATTAAATATATAAATATTACATTATAAAGAAGGTGTTTATAATTATAACTAGTTCACATTGCATATATGAATAAATATTATAACTTACAACAATATTTAAACTATTAGAAAGTATTAAACATTTTTTTTCATTGAATTAAGTCTTCTTTATAATATAAGTTGGTAACTACATCATTTAACACGCTTTATTAGTTGGAAGTTCGAATTATAACTTTATCTTGTACTATATAATTGTTATTTAATAAATAACTTATTATTTGCTAATAATAAATTGATTCTTTGAATTTTATTTTATAATCATATTAAATATTTTAGATTGTTACCATTTAGCTAATAGTTTAAATTTATGATGCAGCACTTATATTCTTTTCAATGTAAGTGTATTTTAAAGCAAACAGTTCATTTAAAGCATTTTATGACAAAATATTAAATTAAAATGGGTTTGGTTTTTCTTTTTAACCTAGTTTGATATTATTTAATTTAATTTTAAATTATTCCAACACGGATTTGTCAAACGAATCGTTAATAACAGTTTAGTCTATTTAATCCCAAAATGAAATAACTTATGCAAAAGTTGTTTCATAAGAGGCATTTGACGTATAAGACTAATTAGAATCTAAAAGTATGGTAGCAACATCTTCACCTAATTTTTGTAATTTTAAAATTTCATCATTACATAGTTAATTTTCTACGTTCAGTTCTAATGAGACTTTTGGAATCATTTATTCTTACAATTGCTGTGAGTTTTATAAGTGAGCTAAGTGTAAGAATAACATATTTTCTTCAAGTTTTTTCTTTTAAGTTTCGCATGTGTTATTGCAAGTTGAATATGATTTAAGCGCAACTATATAAGTATTATAATCCTATAAACTGTAAGAATTCGCTCTAAACAGATGATTGTTCGTGCATTACGATAATAGTTTCGTCAAAAAAGAAATGTATTGAGCAAGAAAATTTTTCGAAAAAGCAGTGAGAACTTAAGCACCTTCTTTGTTACTTGAGTGCAGAGCAAATTATTTTACTTCTTTTTCTACTGGTTAACAAGAATCTTTTGTTTTAGATTTGGTTTTATATATTTTCTTTTCCGGTTCCTCTAAATCAATCGGGTTAAAGAGTAAAATATCACTATACAATTTAAGTACTACGTATAAAGTAAATATAAGCATTTATTAATATGATTTACCAGAGCATTGTGTTGTAATCATAACTAAAGGATAGTTGATAATCCAAAATAGTGCTGTTTTTACAGTAGTAAATTTATCTTTTGAGGAAGTGTCAATATTTTTAGCTCGTTGTAATAATAAATTTACAGTTTTCTTCTAAAATAATTAATAGCCCATATAACTGGATTGGGATCTTTTTTCAACTCTAAATACGTTTGTTTGTAAATGTTTACAAATTTATTAGATATCTTGAATTTATATGTATGTGTTATCTAATTTGTTGGAGAGACTTAGGGGTTTGCCCTGAGTTAACCTATTTCTCTGATGCTTGATCATTTAGCTGCAGTCTACAGAATCGCCGACTTCTTCAAAATCTATTTCAATTAGTTTATTTTCTATGTATTTCTATTTGATATTTTATTTGTCAATGCAGAGTTCGTATGGGCTAACATCATTTTGTAAGTTGGAGTATACAACTTCAACTTAATACTGCATGTATTGTTTATATACTACATCCAAATCATGAATGATATTATTAACGGTGATATTGTGGTATTTTAAATCCTATGAAATTTATTTGCACGTAGATAGTTAGTCTTTGCTAACTTTGTACGTTTTTGCGAATTCGCCGAATACCAAAACACTTCTCATCTCAACATTCTCGGGAACGAACATGTAGAAGAACATATATTTATGTTCTTAATCATTCAAATCCATTAATATATTTTTATCTGTTTCTTTTTGTGAGCTTTCTTAGCTTTCTAGAGCATCTTCAAATTGTTAAATTCTGTTTTGCTGATTTTGAACTGAATCGTTCAGAAAGCTCAGTGATGACGAGCTGATGATTAAATTGCCAGTTATTTATTTGTCTGGCTGAAGTTTGTAGCTTTCCCTCCACTTTTGCACGTGTTTGAGGTCGAATTAATATTTTGCTCCGAACATTTAGTCAATAAAGAGCTCTTAAATTAAAGAATTTTTTGCGTTTTCGTGCTCAGGATTCGTGTATCTGGTTCTGATCAGTTTCTGTTTTTGCAAATATGTGAACAGGCTATCACTGTTATTATTGCTGTTATTTTAATCGTTGTTCAATAAGTCGTCAATGCTTTTGATCCTATTCTGCAAATTTGTTATAATTTCGTTTATATCATTGATATCATTTTAATTCTGCGTACCTTCCAACTCATTGCGCTTAATAATTTACTACGCCATTTGTTGCTGCAATTTAACTTTATTCTGCGAAATATCTTCAATTAGTAATTTTAATAATTCCTAGTCGTTCATGGATATTGAAGTGGGTTTAAGAAAATTATTCTACATAAATACATAAATCTCGCTATATTACCACTTCAATGGAGCATTGGTTTGATGCTGCAATTTCCAATGATTTGAAAACTTTACATAGATTATCAAAGAAATATGCGAAGAAATATGATAATGAGTCTGACGAAGGGCATCGTATTGGCTTTTGTGCGGTTCATTATGCGATAATGCATTCTTATTTGGATGCGGTTTTGTATTTGATGCCTTTGGAGTTTGATATGTTGACTAAGTGTGCAGTGTCGTTCGACAATTTCATTCTATCTTCTGGTTCATGCATAACGCACTTGGCTGCTGCGGTATCTAATTATGAGGTTTTGGATGCTGTGTTAGCGTACCGCCATAACTGCGATAAGGTGCACATTTTCATGCCAAACAACGATAACTTAATTACTCTTGATATATTTGCATTATCTTGTACACGTGATACTGTTCCTTTTATAACTGAAGAATTTCTCTTGACAGAGATGGACTACTTAGCTGAGAAGGAGAAGACGAACAATTTCTTGTATAATGCATGCGCGTACGGTCGTACCTCGCTTCTTTCTTATCTACTAGCCACATTTGAGAAAATGCCCTACAACGTGCGAATTAAAATAACCTTCTTCTGCTTCAAAAATCATGGTGGAGTGGAACTACTGAAAGCATTGGACAAATGCGAGAACAAAGTTGATTAAAAAGCATTCAACTCCTGCTACACCAAATTAAAACAACTGAGGTGCAAGGGAATGAGTATAATAGCCGAACTATACTGGAAGAGAACGATGAAGCAGCACGCGATGCGAACTGGATGCTTCACCGAAGAAGAGGTAAAAAAGGATTTACATATTATTTACAACCGCATTGATAAGATGATCCTAGATGGAGTAGAGTGAGATGTTTTTATTTTGTAGATAACAAAGATCTATTATCGTGATAAATATAATGTTTTCAAGCACAAGATACATGGATCATCTGTATTTTGAATATAGATTCAGATTACAGAATAAATGGTTTATAAAATACATTTTATTAATAAATGAATATTTCACTTCTAATGGAAGCTTAAAATAATAATATTCAAGACAACCTATTATTTTACGCAAATATGCGAAAATATAATCGTGCCCCACCTTTAATATATAAATGCACAAAATGTTCTCACCCTACAATGTTAACTGGAAACAAACTAATATGCAAAAACAGTAGTTGCTGTAAATCTTTTGACCAATGGATAGGCACACCATTATCAGGTTTCCGCAGTTTAAAATGGGATCTACATTATCGTCTTATTTTTGAATGCGCAAGTAATAGTACGGCAAAAGCTGCTGCATTGAAATATAATGTTGCAGAAACAACTGTTGATTCGGTATTCAGATAATTTCGTCAATATTGTCAATAACTTCTTGATAATGTATAGCTATATCAAGGGGAAACAAAATTAATTGATGAATTTGTATCATCACATTACAAGAACATTGAACAACAACCAAAAGATGTTACTATATATTATTTTTCTATACGTGGGAAAGATTTAAAGCTACTCAGATGCTTCCACGTTATAGGAAGAACAATTGAAGGTGTACAGTTTTATATAAACAAATATTGTAAAGGATTAACATATAAGCATTTATCGGCTACATTTGTACAAAATTCAGATAACCATTATGACAATCCAGCAAATCACAATGATATAATAAAAAACAATAATATAAATGAATTAGGGGTTATGATGGAGAAATCTGACGATAAAACTAAGATAAGTAAAAAGGAACTATATTTCAATTTTTATAATCTTTAGAGGTAGTTTAGCCATAATCCCAATGAGTTGTTGGATTATGTGTGGCCAACATTTGATTGATCAGTATTACTGATTCAGTAAACAACTAATTATTACAACTAGTTGACCACAAATATACTGAATGAGTATTTGTGAATGAGTATTTGTGAGTGAATGTAAAATTATTAACACGATCAAAAATTATAATGTAATTTAGCTACATATTATACAGCACACACGTTAGAACATATACATGTGAATTGCAAATAATTGCGCCATAATTGATTAAGTTAACAATTTACTGTATATATTATATCTAATATTTTATTATGTCAATGAATAACAAATCCACTTCTTTTAAGAAATATGAATACTTTTGCTACAATGCTTCAAAATAATAAATTTCTAAGTAATTCAGCTGAATAATAATAAAACAGAACAAACTTATTGACAGGCGGTATTCGTTTAATAAAGCCACAAAATAGATACTAGCCTCTAAGTGAACGTTTATCAAGCTTGTATCATTTGGGCAATGCAGACGATTTGGTTCAAAAATTTCAGAAATAAAAGTTAAATCCATAAATTTAGGATGAGTTATAGAAATCAGAGCTTGAGCCAAAATAGCAGTACACGAATTAGCTCTAAAGCAAGCTGTTTTCCCAGTTCAATGCGCCGTAAGAGCAAATTGTACCAGAATAGCAGGAAGTTTAAGACGAGTAGCAAGACAGCGAAAACTATTTCCAGTCCGAAATTTAGATTCCAGTCAAGGCTTCCTCAATCCGTTTCAAGGCTCCTACGTTCTAATCAATTGGCTCCAATTAACAATAAGTTCAAGTTGCTCCACTTTAAAAACAGCAATCTGCCCAACAAGAAGAGGACACATTTGAAGTAACAGAATCCGTCGTCTAAAAGCACGTCAAGCCAAAAACTGTCGTTAGAAACTAAATCAACCCGTTACCCAAACAACCACAACAACAATAACAACCACAACAACAAATATAATAATAAACTGAAGAATCCGATGATTTGTGCCTCACTCAAACGTCCGCGTTCGTGAAAACAACAAAAAGACCTTAAAAACAAATCAAACCGACGAACAAAATAACAAAAACAGATTTGAAATAAACGATTCAGGAACCACAAATCATCCAATCGGCACAATTTGACAAAATAAAAATAAACAGCCCGAAAATGAACAAACAAAAACAAAAAGTTGAATCCGACGAAGAACAAGAAATCGCCGTTATGAATTAAAGCAAAAGCATCAAAAAACCAAAACCAAAAATGGAATCAAAGAAGATTGAAAGCGACTTTGAAGAGGAAGAAGAGTATAACTCATTCAAAAAGAAGACCGTTAAAGACCAAAAATCAATGAGCACGTACATCGCAGATGAAAATGACTACACAGTCGGAAATAAAATACAAAGAGTACAAAGCCCACTCAAAAGAGCAAAAGAAGAAATCAGAGGCGTCAGAATACCTGACTCAGACGACGAAGATGACATGCCAGTACAAAGACAACCACAATACAACCAATTTAACAAAAATGGAAGAAACGAAGTTAAAAAACAAACTAATATCAGCAAAAGAGAACAAGCCATCTTAGATTTCCTCGGAAAGTGATTTAAACTTAATAGTATTATTAATTGTCTTGATATATATATTAATGTAATTACATAATTAATCCACTACACTATTAATATCACGTATATATGTTTACATTGCATACCATAAGATAAAGTAAAATACTTATTTGATATTAAAAAAATGTTAAATCATATATAGAACTATTCATTAATGTTGTTACATAAATGAGGAAGCTGAATCACTTAGATTGGAAACAAAGATGAACACCATTTTAAAATACTGGAAAATCACTAACCACAAGTATTATTAAAATAAATATTATTTTTACTTGGCTATAGTAAAATAACTAGTATATATTTACTTATTGCGTTTGGATGAATGGGTTGTTGCTGTTGAGTGAGTCATGTTATTGGAAAGCATCTTACGATATAAATATAGTAATGTTATTATATATTTTTAACTTTGTATGGTATATACCAGCCTTAGTACTGATGATAAGGTTACAGTTAAGCGTGTCAATTATTGAGTTAATAATTTCTACAAAGTAAAAGTGGAATACATTAAATACTTCAAATTTAATTATAATATAACTATACAAATATCACATTATATATTTATTAAATTGACCACTTCACGTATCAGAATGCCAACATAAAATATATATAAAAATACATATGATTGTGCAATGACAGTATATTACATGAAAAAAGTTATTGATGGCGTTTTAAAAATACAATATGATCCAGAGCTCACAAGTTTAGATTTTCTGCAAACTGTGGGTGAAATATTCAGCGACGATGATTTGGGACTGAATATTGTAGATGTTGAATAGAGCTTTGGACTTGCTATAACTAAGTTAGAACTAGAAAATTGTTGCAACATAATTCCAAAGCTAAAAAACCGAAACATAAAAGAGCTCATCATTAATAACTGCAATGTTTCAAACATCGACTTACTGTAACTTGATGGTCTAGTAAAGTTATGTTTGTAATGCAGTTAAGGATGTACATGCGATTCAAAACTAGTAAACAGCATGATTAAGTTTAATTAGCTGACTTAGTTGAGTCTTATCGGATATAATGGCTTTGATATTAATCCGCTTTCGAAAATAACTAAACTTAATGTTTTATCATTGCAATCTTGTGGTTTAATATACGTTGATTTTTTGGAATACCTTATCAACTTGAAGGAATTAGACCTTTCACACAACAATAATCTTGATATAACACCGCTGCGATACATTCCTCAGATTACTAAATTGGATCTCAGTTCTTGTGAATTATAATCAATCGAAATTCTAAAGGTTCTTGTTAATTTAAAAGATTTATCACTTTAACATAATAAAATTGTGTTCATTTCACCTCTAGAAAAGTTAAATTAGTTATAAAAACTTAATGCTGAATTTAATACTATCATCGATTTATAAACTATTTCCAATCATCCTAACATTAAGGAGTACAAATTATATTTTCAAGAATAGCCCTCAGAAAAATAAATATAAAATGCTAAAGACAATATGAATTATGATCAACGGATGACAGAATAATATGTGAACAAAATAGAAAACGGTGAACTTTACATTGATTTAAACAGTTTATTTTGTGGATAAGTGAATAAACAACTCTATGGCTTATAATTTCTTCAAAACTTAAACATTTAAACGTTGTTTTTGAACAATTTTAACATTTACACGTTGTTAATGTACAACCGTGAAAATATAATTCCAAAGATAAATAGCAATACAATCACAAAACTAACTCTAAGTAATATACATCTTATAAACTGTAACTTAAATAAATTACAGCTTGAAAACTTGGAACAACTGCTTTTAAAGAAAGAAATATTTTAATATTATGTCAGACAACAAAGCGATGAAGAATCATGTGATGAATAAATAAAAACTTTTTCATTTCTATATGGATTATAAGATTGTTGTGATAATGCAAGTAACTAACTAGAACAGAGCATTGTTAAATTTAAAAAGCTGAAAAAACTGTGTATTGATATTGTAGTTAATGTTAATATAGCTATGATTTCATAAATGACTTAACTCGAAGTCTTAACTTTAACTTGTCGGTTAAGTAACGTAGACGCATTAAAGTATCTTATTAACTTGTAGAAACTGTGTATTTCTTCCAACACTACAAACGTGGAAAGTATTCCAATCTAACACCTTACTCAGCTTGTTGTATTGCGATTAAAGTGTCAAAAAATAAATGGTGATAATTTGAAGTTGCTGAAGAATTTGAAATAATTAAAGCTTTCATGTTACATAAATCTTAATATTGATATTACTTCACTATAATATCTGCCTCAGCTAATTATATTAAAACTCAGTTATTGTGGTTTAATATACGTTGATTTTTTGGAATACCTTATCAACTTGAAGGAATTAGACCTTTCACACAACAATAATCTTGATATAACACCGCTGCAATACATCTCTCAGATTACTAAATTGGATCTCAGTTTTTGTTCCTTAAAATCAATCGAAGTTCTAAAGGTTCTTGTTAATTTAAAAGATTTATCACTTTAACATAATAAAATTGTGTTCATTTCACCTCTAGAAAAGTTAAATTAGTTATAAAAACTTAATGCTGAAACTAATACTATCATCGATTTATAAACTATTTCCAATCATCCTAACATTAAGGAGTATGGACTGAGTTACCAAAGAGAACCCTCAGAATATGAGATCAAGTTTGCAAACTATTTGAAAAAGATCTGTGTTCCAATAGATTCTCTTAAAATGTTAAAACTAAAGAAAAAACCAATAACTCAGGCAAAGTAGAAAGTAGAAGACCTCCTCACAAAATTATTATGCCACTAAGTTGCGTTTGTTGGATAAGTAGCTGTGCTATTTTAACAGTTGAATACATTCGACAACTATCAGTGAGTTTATACTAAAATAATAGATTCTAAATTAGGGGTGGTTTTTCGTACGCATTTGCGTACCCAAAAAATATTGCGTACGAAAAGTCTGTGTAAGTTGTACGCTCGCGTACATTGTACGTTACGTACAAAAATGAAATCGTACGAAATATTTAATTTATTTATAAATTTTATTCAACTTTATTATATAATGCTATTTAAACAGTTAATATAACTAAATATTCCTTAAATATAAGTCATTTAATAATATTACTTGAAATTAATTTAAATTTAGTTAACATATATATTGGAGTGAAATATTAATATTATGTGTATATACTTACTATTATTCTAATATAACAGTGTAAATATCGCAACTAGGTAATGTAGTATGTATTCAATCTAACACAAGATTCAGAAAATTAAATTAGAAAATAAAAATAACTTAACCTAATAAAAGATGTTCTATAATATAATAACTATAATAAATCACACCACAAATGAACATTTACTTCCTTAGCCATAGGGTCAGCTATCTCTATCATCCAGATCATAATCTGCATGTGAACCTCTGCCTCCACATTCCAGTGCGGTCCCATGCTTTCCACGCTGTGTGAGACGAATGAGCTCTACGAGGACTCAACTGAATTCGCGCTTATTGACGAAAAACGGTTACTTACCTGCAAGATCAACGATTCCCTCAAGAGCCTGAAGAGATCTTGCAAATGTATTGACAAGTTGGGGTTCAAACTGCAGGTGAAAGAACAGAACTGTTAGCTGTTGAGTCTCCTGTTATTATGTGACCTGTTATTATAACATGACTCACTGTTATTATCAAATTTTCTCACTCATGTTGCAAATCCTCAATTATCAGCGGTTGTTCCGAGCCCGCCGGATCCAGCGTTGCCTTGGGCTTCGCCTTCTTGCCTTGCTCCCACACCCTCAGGCCTGGCGTGGTGGACTCTCTTCTAACCATGTTTTATTGTGACTGTTTCATCGTGCAGAGCGTTGGTGATCAAACTGGTGTAACGCAGCTTGGCTTCTTCGTTAGCGCGCGCCACTGCAAGGCAGCAGTGCTTGCTCAGGAAATAGTCTGTAATAATAATATCTCTGGTAGATACTTGGTAAGCAAATTCATTGATTTCTCGTACACAGTGCCGTTGTAACGAAGAACGAGTGGAATCACCCGATTATCGCCATATGTGCCTCCATATTTGAGAATCTTGCCTTTGAACGCGTTGCATATATTTGCTTCGACAGCGAACGTTACATCAAGGACATAGGTTGTGTTTTTGTATTGGAACTCTATATCAGGTTTCTCCAATATGTCGGATGAGGGTAGGTTACTATGGGCTTTGTCGACCGGGTGACGACAATGGTCTATCTTGGTCAGTATACGGTTCACCATGTAGTCATGGCGTACTGTTCTGATTCCGGCGTTTCGGTTACATCTGATTTCGTGTTGGGCATCCATAATTGTCATTTTCTTTCCACATAACCAACACTTGCTTTCCGAGCTCTTTGTTTAAAACCTAAAATCGGTGTTTTATTAGGTCAAAGAGTTCATTATCAGTCAGATAAGTGAAATTGTTGATGGTGTATCCAATAGCCGGTACTCCAGGGTGATCCTGAAGGCGTTGAGGTTCTTTCCGCAAAGCTTTGAAGATGCCGCACCATCAAGAACTGCTTTTTACTAGGCTTACATGAAGTTGTAGTATAATGAGGGCACGACCATCTCTAGTCCACCCTTCGAAGCAGAGTTTGTGAAGGTAACGGCGAAGAGATCGCTTGCGTATTTGAAAACCTTTTAGTCGATAAGACCGTACTAGTTTCCAAAACCGTCTTAGGGTCATCAATTTTTGCTGTCATCCGCTCTGCGAGAGAGATGGTTGAACTTTGGGAAAATGTTTGACCCAAGAAGGTGATTTCACCTTCATCCTGTGTTGAAGAGCATTTATTCAACGCTAGTTCGAGACCCAGCGGTTAAAGAAGTGCTGCGAGTTTCTAGAGCACCACGTCCTTGTCGACGTTCTGGTCGTGGCTTATTTGGATGTCATCAGCGAAAACGGTGTGTTGGTACCCTTTGGCTTCCATAGCAGTGATTACGTCCGTTAGCGCTCCTGCGAACGCCATAGACGAACCTGCTGGACAGCCAGAGGTTATCTTATCTGCGTATTTGAAGCTCCGCGTGTCTAAGTAGGTGCGGTAGTCAACAAAGAGTGAATTAACCCCGTTCAATTGTAAGGAGTGAATTAACGCGTTTTAATCTATAGCCTAGTACGCATTTGTACAATCGGCCAGAGTTAGCGTTTTTCCTTGAGCTTTGAAGGATTCGACCCTTGCGAGAGCGTGAGTATTACCCCCGCTCTTGAAACTGAATTGGTGATCGTGTATTTTGATCTGTTGCATCAACCTCGTTTTTAAACACGAAGAAAATACATAGAATCATTGATTCGCAACTAACCGGCCTGAAGCCACCTGTCTTCTTAGGGATAAGAAGAGCTCTGAAGCGGAAAAGTTTCTTGCAGTCTTGCAGGTGATGGGGGTTATTCAACAGCTGGTTAAAGAAAAATTCCAAGATTTTGAGAAAGGGCTCGTGTTGGTAAACTAAGTACTTCAGGTGTTACCCCGTAATACCGTCTTCTCCGGGGCTCTTCGCTTTCTTGATGCGGAGGATGATCGTCTTTATTTCATCTTCGGTGATTGGCTCCATCTGTCCTTACATCACGATGCCGGCTGGCAACGGAGGGAACTGAGGGTTCTTTGAATCAGGAATCATTTAGAACACAATTAAATTAACAAAATTAAATTATTAAAAACTGTGAAAATTTAACAGAGCTCTCATTTGGTCACGTTAATTAAAATAGTATTCGTTCAATTTCAAATTAATAGAATACAAATAAAATTTGCTATGATTCCTTATATCCTATATATTTTATTTGTAATTAAGGAGCTCCCATAACTATAATTACTGGACTACGATGATAATTAAGGTGATTACGGACCCGAATATATTTTCAAATATATTTCAGAGATATAAAGGCAAATATCAAAAAAATACTGCGACGTGTGATATCGAGTATAAAGAATCTATTGTTGAATGACTTGATTGGTTTTTCTTTCATTATTACATTTTTATTAACTGGAAAATTATCAACCACAAGTATTATTAAAATATTTATTATTTTTACTTAGTTATAGTAAAATAACTAATATATATTTATTGCGTTTAGATGTATTGTTGGATTGTTGCTATTGAGAGAGTCATGTTATTAATATATTTACATAATAAACCTATCTTTAACTTGACCACACTCATAATTGGTATTTTAGTTAATTATTTAACGTTAAATCTTTCTATTTTTCACTTCAATTTTCAAATGTCCATTCAAGCGCAGGTATTGTAAAAACGAATGATAATGACTTGTTCTCCACCTAGTAATAATATATCATAACAATAACATTTATTTCATTTAATATAAGCAGAACTTTAAAGTAACTAATCTAAATAGTAACTATACTAAACTAATAATCAGCTGACATAAACAAAGACAGTTAAGGGGCTCTCTCAACAATCTCCTAAATTAACTAATCTTTCAAAAAGCCTACTTATTGATAATGAGCCAAAGAAAACTAAACCAATAAAACCTCCCAATCGAAATAATAGTTGTGTATAATTAATAAGATAAGGACATGTGAGCCCTTCTCATTTACTTGAAAAAATGAAAAGAATTGAGAAACCAACAAAACCATCTTAAAGAAATCCATATGAAGAAATTAAAAAGTAAATTGACACTTCATTGTTATTATAATCAGCTAGATAAAATATCTAAGATAGTTATTAATAATCAACAGTTCATACACAACCATAGAATACAAGTCAAAATGTTTAAGACTTACTTTTTGATTATCAAAGAAAACATGAGAAAGTAACTAACATATAATTTAAATAATAAATGTTAAAGGACTAACAGGAAATTTCCAATAAACAACAATCGACAGTAAGTATTTTTGATTAATTGATTCAATAACAACTAACCTATTTAAAAATGGATTAATATTAAAACATCGAACAATCATTAAACGATTAGCATTAGCAAGAAAAATAAGATAATAATGTGAAAACGCAGAAATTCAATCACAATCCAGAATTTGATTAATTATTACATACAGAAATTAATTAAAAAACTTTAACCATATCAAATGGAGCTTTAGACCAACAATAAACGATAATTTAACATAATTAACAATATAATTATAGTGCTATTGAGGAATAAGATGATTATATTGTTAACAAACCACGAATTATATAAAATTAAACAACCAATACTCATTATAGTAAAGAAATCTAGAATCATATTGACGTAAACAACTTTAAAGATTATTTTAACGATTAGGAATAAGTTACTAAATAATAGAATTTTGTACCAGAATCAAATTCACATTAAATAATAGACTAAGACATAGAATAAACCGCTTCTATGCAAGCGCCACCTGATGTGGTTGTAGTTAAGAAAGTCGCTCCACCAGTACCAAGCCATGAATATCCACCACAAAATCAAACCTAACCTTTGAATAATGAGCTTCTCAAGTAGGCGCCAATGCAACAGCAGCGAAGCCTGTCTCAAACGCAGGAAGTGGAGGTGATAGAAGCGGCCCCGAGGGTAGAACCAGTTTAGGCAAAGCAGGCGCCAAAACTCCCGGCTTCGAACGCGCCGCCGAAGGGAAACATGAAGGCCATCTTCAACTTCTCGGAGTACGTCTTCGACGAAGATCCGGACAACAAAGTCGACTACCAGATGATGGAGCCGAAGAAGAAGAAACCCGAAGCTCCCAAGGCGGAAAAGGAACCGGAAGTGTAAGCGGTTTCGGCCTAACCTTCGGAGGTTAAAGAAGAGCCGAAGCTTGTACCAAAAATAACGCCAAAGATCAGCATCCCTCCACAGGCCAAGGTCCAGCCCAAGATTCCGGGGAAAGCGCCAGAACAAACCGACAGCAAACCAGAGACAGAGAAGCCGAAGGAAGACCAAAACACAAAGACGTCCGCGCCTCCAAAGGGAAACATGAAGGCCATCTTCAACTTCTCCGAGTACGTATTCGATGAAGATCCAGAAAACAAAGTGGACTACGAGATGCTCGAGCCGAAGAAGAAGAAAACGGAACCGGCGCAGGTCAAGGAACCAGAGCCAGCGGCCCAGCAAGCAGAAGTGAAACCAGTCGAAAAACAGCCCACGGAAAAGCAAAAGGAAGAACCGGCAGTGGAAGCCAAACCGGCCGCCAAAGCAGCCCCGCTCAAGGTCCAGCTTCCTCTGCCCCCGAACAAGATCCAGCCCAAGATCCCCGGAAAGGCCCCGGTTGTCCCCAAAGCCACAAGCGTCCCACAGCAATAAGAAGCGAAACCATAAGGCGAGCCGAAGACCCAGCCTCCGTCTGGCAATATGAAAGCGATCTTCAACTTCTCCGAGTACGTGTTTGACGAAGACCCGGAGAACAAAGTGGACTACGAAATGCTCGAGCCGAAGAAGAAGAAAACCGAGAAAGAGCCGGAAGCACCCAAAGCGGAGAAGGAACCGTAAGTATAAGCTGTTTCATCATAGCCACCAGAGGTTAAAGAAGAAGCGAAACCCAAGATAGCCCCGAAGATAAACATCCCGCCTCAGGTAAAGATCCAGCCCAAAATACAACAAAAGATCCAAATTCCGTCCAAAGACCAGAACGAGACCAAAATTTCAGAAGATAAACAAAGCACTTTGAACGATAATAAATCAGAATAAGAACCACTAAAACAAACTGACATTTAAACGGAGCAAAAATCAGAAAATTCTCAGCTGGAAAACAAATCCGAACAAAAAACTGAAGAAGAACCCTCAAACTCCGAAATAAAGAACTCCGAAAACGGTTCAAAGGAAATTAAACCGCTTTAAAAACAAATTACGTAACCTATGCTCAAGAAAATTGTACCAAGCTCCACAGTTATCAAACCACCAACAAAAATAGTTCCGCCAAAAGTCATTAATTAAGCCAGTATAAACAGACCACAACTCAAAATACCCGTTAAACCTCCAGTAAAAGCTGTTGATAAATAAGAAAATAACGAATCCTAGTGAATTAAATGTATAGTATCAATAAAAATTGCATTAATATTGCATTAATATTGTATGTATCATATATTTATATATTTTTTAAAAAGTTAGTGATATAAAATTTGTGATATTTTGTAGCTAAGTGGAAATATTAAGTTGAAACTCATAGAAGAATCAACTAATTATAAACTAAAATAATTAAAAATACAACTAAATCACTGGTATGTTTCGTATGAGTTTAATTGTCCAAAGATTAATGCTATATTAGCACTGAACGATATTTAGCTATATAATAATGCTTATAACCTATTAGAAATCTCATCAACGAATTTCTATTTCTACTCAAGAATTTTGATTCTGTATGCTTTAATCTTTTTTAATGAATATATTGGAGCCTATATATCTCTCATCTTATAGGCAAAAACCACTTCTAAATTTTCAGGGGTACTTTAATTACCTAACATAAACTTATTGAAGTTAATATGCTTCTTGATTGACTAAATATCTTTGATTTGATTTTTATATACATTTAAATTGAGTAACTTGTTTAGACTCTATAAAGATTGAATATATACAATCTTATTTGATTCAAGTGATAATTATTCTAAATTTACTAGAGAATTGATCACGTCTATATTATGTATGTCACAATTATTTAAATTTAATATTATAAGTTGAGTCAAGTATTATATTGGAGTAATATCAATATTTTTGTTACCTTCAAGTGATAATTCTTTTAAATTAATAAGATAAATAAAATAATCTATTCTTTAAACGGAACAATATCTTAATTATAAGATATCAAGTTAACTCATTTGAGAAAAAGGTCTATAATCGTCAAACTTATAGCCAACAACCCTCAATTATTTCAATTTCTGAAACTAAAGTAACTCATATGTTAGATTATTAAATATAATACTATCGTATTCTTTATATGAATAATATTTTGATACTTTGGAATCAAGTTATAAGACTTCCAAATTTTCTAACTACAACTATTTAATACTTTTAATGTTGCAGTTGTTTATTTGAAGTTATGTTATCGTTTTGTTATTCAAAATTGGAGTTATATTTTTGCAATTATTTAAGACTAATAAATCAATATTAAAGTTACGCATGAAATATAAACATAACAATTTTTGATCATACTCTATATGAAGAGATCTGTTAATTATTTGATTCTGATACTATTTTGTGTTACTTATTTCCCATTTTGAAACATATAAATCTCTTTACTTGTTTATTTCACTTAAGATTTCTTTTGTAGGTTATTTTTACTAGCCCACTTCGAACTTCTAAAAATTAGGATGATATTCGATAGAATAAATATCAATTATTTTGTTGAATTTAGCATTTAGATGTGATAGCTTGTTTAAATCTTCAATGGGTTAAATATACATAATATTATTGTTTTATATGTTTAATTCATTTAAATTAACAATATTTTTTAAGAAATCGATAGAATTTAGACCACAAGATTTCAAATGTAATATATTCAGCTAGGTTAAGTACTGTAGATAAGTAAAATCAATAATATTTTCGTTATTTGAGAGATCTAAATACTTCAAATTAGTATATGGCTTCAAGCATGCAATATCTTTCAAATCACAAGAAGTTAATGATAATCTAGTTAATTGATCCATTTACTAAAGCGGATCAATATGATAGTATCCATTAATATTTAATTCTTTCATATATTAAAATTTAAATATTGTCTGAGCTAATTGTGGTGCACATATAGGTATTTAGCTGTTAAGTGTTAAGATTTCTAAGTTGTTTATATCAATATATTTGAAGTTTGAAATATTACATTACTAAATAAATAATTCTGTTATTTGACTACTTTTAAATTTAGAAATGATATTTTCACAATTTTCTAGTTCTAATTTTCTAATGGACAAATTCTATATAAAGTTCAAATTTGTGAGTTATGGGTTATTATTAATTTTAAGCTTGTTATTTATAACTTTTTTCTGATATATTTTTGTTATTTCTTAATTTTATTGTATTTCCTGATATTATTGCAACTTAATAAAATATATTTCTTCGCTTGTTGGTTATTCTTGAAAATCTAAGTGATATTAATAATAATTGCGATGATATTAAATAGTATGAACATCTATTATTTTGTTAAATCTTGCATCCAATTTAACTATGTTATTTAGCTACTACAACGGCTGAATCTATATAATGCAATTATTTGATATGTCCACATCTTCTAAGTTATCAAGATACTGCAAAAAGCTGATGTTATATAAACCACAAGAATTTAAATCGACACTGAATAGATTTCTAAGGTACTAAAGTGGTATAACATCAATTAAATTACAACGAAGCTTCAAATCTTTCAAGTTGGTAAGCGATCTTAGCGTATCCACTTTTTCTAAGCAACAAAAACTCAAATCTAATGAAATTAGCTAAGTCATGCCATGTAATGCACTAATATCAATAAATTAATTGTTTGATAGATTCAATTCTTTTAAGTTCAGAAGAATTTTTATTATATCTACGTTTTTCAATCCACAAGTATTTAATGATACTGTAGTTTAGTAATTGAAAATGTTATTTGTGTAAGTGGGGTTATATCTACGCCAATGAAACCAAATAAACTCAATTATTATAACTAGGGAAACTGGACTAAATTCCACAGTATTTGAGTTTACTACATTCCATCAATTTAATAACATTATAGATTCAGAATCTCTAAGTTCTCGAGTTAATACAATTCTAAGCTTTATGTATTACAATAAACAATATCAAGTTCTTTTATGGTTGAGTTACTCAACATCGGAATTATATTCTTACAAAATAGTAGTTATAATTTGTTAACGTTTAAGTTCTACATGAATTATAAATTTGTCAGATCGGTATCGTTTTCTATTATAAGTGAATTATCAATTATTTTACTCATATATTTCTTAATCATCAGCTCATCATATTGATTGTCTTGCATATATTATTATTGGTGTGGTGAAGTATAATTAAATCTGTAGTATATCATAGATATACGATAATTGGTAATATTTCAATCAAATATTTTTAAATTCATTATTCTACTTTAAATATTATTAAATACAATACATATTATAAAATACACAGTATAATAAATTACAGTTCATGAAATATTATCTTGACACGCAAGTTAATAAGCTGTTAACGTAAATAAGTACTAATAATGTACTCGAAAGTAAAGCCAACCATCGTCGTTTCAATTAAATCAACGATTATCATACTATTTATATATTATAATTAATATTTACAAAGCTCAAAAGCTCAAAAAAATTTAGTAAATACAAAAGAGATTTACAATGTTAAATTCACTTACAAACCCCTTTTGTGGTTCAGTTATAGATACATTTACTATAAAAAATCGAAGGTGTCCGTAAGTGAAGGGTGTCATTATTCAATTCGAGGTTCTGTAGTAGACCAAAGATTAAATTTATAATCGTTTTGATCATAGATTATCATATGTATTGAATTTTATTCGACTTTTGATTGGCTTTGCTTGAAAGTTTCAAGTTGAAGGTTAGTGATGAATGATGAGTTTAGTTTAACAGTTAAACTAATTTAAAAGTTAAATACTTTTACTTTGACAAGCAATAACATTTTTCTGAACTAATATTAGAATTTGTCAAATAAAAGAAAGATTTTTAGAAGCAAAAACATGCGTAACGTTACTACTGTATTAAACTATAATTATATGCGATTCTGATGTTAAATATGATTATTAATTTAAATACCACTTCAAATGAGCTACCAAATTTAAAAATAACGGAATTCTATACAATCTATTTTTACTAGCGCTTTTAAAAATGCGTAAACATAGGATAGTCATGCAACAAATGCCAGTAATAAGATTATAAATTAAAAATTGAATTCATAATAATTATTTCGAAATATGTTGCAAACAAATATAAGCAAATAATTACAATAGCAGACTGACTCAAATGGAATGATAAAGGTTGACTCAAATACGTTAAGTTTTTTATCCAAATCAGTTATTCAAAATCAAGTTAATAATGATATCAGTACAAATACAAAAATAAAAGAAAAAACGTACTAAGTTTAACGTGAAAACCATGTTGAAAATAACTATAGTGATTCTGATATGGATCATTCAATATTAATTACAGTCAAGAAAAGTAAAGGAAATTAAAAAATAGTTACTCAACCCTAACCAAAAGAAATTAAAACATAACTATACTAATAGCAGTAACAATAAAAGGAAACTGAGCAAATTAAAACTGTTGCTAGTAATTATAATACTTTTGATCATTTAGATTAATCTTAAATGAAACAAGTTCCAAGTACTAAATCAGACTTTGACTTAGTTGAAGCTAATATAATATTAACACAAACTTCTATAAATAATTCAATTAGAAGTTAATTACAAGAATCAGATTACTCAGATTCCGGTCTCAATATTGATTTAATACCAAAACAATCAATAATAAAACATAAAACACCGTAAACTAAACCTAAAATAACAAATTAAAATATTTCAGTTTCATAAAACAAAGAAAAAAGTTCTTTAAACGCTGAAACGGTAAACCTGGATATATCAATAAAATCATCTGCAAAATCTAACAGTCGTTCATTCACCTAAAACACTATCGCAGAAGATTCAGAAGTTAATATACCAATAATCAACCGGCCAGAGCCTTAAATGCAAAATACTTCCATTATAGAAGAAATGAATGAACTCAGAAAGAAAACAAGACCTAAACCTAAAAATACAAATAAATAAAACTTCCTCAAACCAGAGTCACATCCTGAAACAATCAATTTGATTAAAAGCCCACCAAAGCTTCCACAGTCACCGATTCAATCCAGCTCAAGCTCAGATACCAGAAAATTAATCTTAAGTTAGAAAATAAACACAATAAGACCATAAAACAAACCTAAACCTCCTAAACCAAAAAGTAGGAAAATTGTTGTAGAAAGACCACCCGTTTAGAATCCACGAGATAATATGGAATAAATATAACGAGAAAAAGCAGAAAAAATACTAAGTATGTTAGAAAGAGTTGATTCTGCTAAAGTTAGTAGATCAAATAGCATATATGATTCTGATATCGAAAATGAAGATGAAATTATTTAGGAACAAATTATTAAAATCGACAGTTTATAATCTTCCGGAATAATTAAATAAAAAGAATCTTTTGACTTATCAAAAGTTTAAACCATGAAAGTTAATAATGCTTAACAACAAATATCGTAAATTTAATAATCTAGTTAAATCGAATAATAATCGACGAATATTTAAGTGAAACTCGTGCCAAAACCTTAATTAAATTAAATTACCGTAAATTAATAACTTGAAATATAATACTAATAACCGAAAATAAAAGTTATTAGAGCTACTGAAGGCAAATAACAATAATAAGATAATGTTGATAATAATAATGGTAAATTAAACGTATAAATTTAAGAATAAAATAACGAAATAGATACTATTAGAACGCTTAGAAAGCTAAATAAGCCAAAAGGTGTTACCTTTAATTTTGAAACAAATGAAGTTGAATATAATAAAAATAATTCAATTATTGAATCTAATTATTAATAGTCGCCCATTAATTTAAAGAATCATAACATAAATAATTAATACAGCAATATAATTCGTAATGAACAAAAAGAAAATTTAGACAATATAACCAAACCAACATATAAACGTTAATAAGCTCCGACCTTAGACTAACAAGATTATTTTAATTCACAAATTACATAATAGAATATTTAATAAAATCCAAATATTTGGACACATCAAGCTGCTTCTATACCAGCGCCACCTGATGTGGTTGTAGTTAAGAAAGTCGCTCCACCAGTACCAAGCCATGAATATCCACCACAAAATCAAACCTAACCTTTGAATAATGAGCTTCCCAAACAAGCGCCAATGCAACAGCAGCGAAGCCTGTCTCAAACACAGGAAGTGGAGGTGATAGAAGCGGCCCCGAAGGTAGAACCAGTTTAGGCAAAGCAGGCGCCAAAACTCCCGGCTTCGAACGCGCCGCCGAAGGGAAACATGAAGGCCATCTTCAACTTCTCGGAGTACGTCTTCGACGAAGATCCGGACAACAAAGTCGACTACCAGATGATGGAGCCGAAGAAGAAGAAACCCGAAGCTCCCAAGGCAGAGAAGGAACCGGAAGTATAAGCGGTTTCGGCCTAACCTTCGGAGGTTAAAGAAGAGCCGAAACCATTCAAGATAACGCCGAAGATCAGCATCCCTCCACAGGCCAAGATCCAGCCCAAGATTCCGGGGAAAGCGCCAGAACAAACCGACAGCAAGCCAGAGGCAGAGAAGCCGAAGGATTACCAAAACACAAAGACGTCCGCGCCTCCAAAGGGAAACATGAAGGCCATCTTCAACTTCTCCGAGTACGTCTTCGACGAAGATCCGGACAACAAAGTCGACTACCAGATGATGGAGCCCAAGAAGAAGAAAACGGAACCGGCGCAGGTCAAGGAACCAGAGCCAGCAGCCCAGCTAGCAGAAGTGAAACCCGTCGAAAAACAGCCCACGGAAAAGCAAAAGGAAGAACTGGTAACGTAAGCCAAACAGGCCGTCAAAGCAGCCCCGCTCAAGGTCCAGCTTCCTCTGCCTCCGAACAAGATCCAGCCCAAGATCCCCGGAAAGGCCCCGGTTGTCCCCAAAGCCACGAGCGTCCCGCAACAATAAGAAGCGAAATTAGAAGGCGAGCCGAAGACCCAGCCTCCGTCTGGCAACATGAAAGCCATCTTCAACTTCTCCGAGTACGTGTTTGACGAAGACCCGGAGAACAAAGTGGACTACGAAATGCTCGAGCCGAAGAAGAAGAAAACCGAGAAAGAGCCCGAAGCGCCCAAGACAGAGAAGGAACCGGAAGTATAAGCTGTTTCATTATAGCCTTCAGAGGTTAAAGAAGAAGCAAAACCCAAGATAACGCCCAAGATAAACATCCCGCCTCAGGTAAAGATCCAGCCCAAAATACAACAAAAGATCCAAATTCCATCCAAAGACCAGAACGAGACCAAAATTTCAGAAGAGAAACAAAGCACTTTGAACGATAACAAACCAGAACAGGATCTGTAAACCATAAAAACGGATCAAAAACCTGTGCAGAACCAAGGAATTTAATCAATTAAACCTGCTAACTCAATTAAACCACCACTAAAGATACCTCCAAAGCAAGCTAGCTTACTAACACAGCAAAATCTTACAAAGCCATCGAATACTAACCTATAGAACCAATAAATATCACTCGATCTTGGCGATCTCGAATAAAATTTATCCAAGGAGCCCGAAGTTGTAGAAGAAGTTAAAATTACAAAAGTAGCTCCTAAAATCATAGTTCCTCCCAAAATTTAGATGAAATTGCCTGTTAAAAAGTGAATATTTATAATTTCTTTGTTTTAATGTAACGAATGAACATTATATTGGTAATTATGTGTTAAAAGGTCATTATGAACTTATTATGAGGTTAAGTCTAATGATTGATCAGTCAATCAACATCAATCAAAAGAAACATTAAAATATCACCTTCATCAATAACAATATATATAATACTACCTTATATTATTTTGAATATTAATATATGATTTTCAATCCACAATAAGAATGTAATACATCGATGCTGACATACCAACAAAAGTATACCTTTCAACTGATGTAATGGTTGATTTTAAACATAATTGTACATATTTCGGCAGAAAATGCTTAATTGTTACTGGGAAATCTGGAGCTGCGAAGTCTGGCGCTTTATCTGATGCCATAGCAGTTTTGAAGTCAGAATCAGTAGAGTATGAGATTTTTGACCAAATAGAAGCAAATCCATCTGTAGAAACAATTAAATTGTGTGAACAGTTGCATTTTTAATCTAAGGTCAACTATGTTCTGGCAATTGGTGGTGGATCTGTGATGGACGCAGCCAAAGCCATTTGTTTTGCGTTAGCTGGAATTAATTTTTTGGTTGCATCAACTGAGAGTCCGATTCCACTTATGGTTATCCCAACAGCTGCTGGAACTGGTTCTGAAATCACGTAGTATGCGATATTAACTTTTAATGAGTTGAAAACGAAGGCGAGTATAAAGAACTTGAAGTTTCCCGATTTCGCCTTTTGCAATCCGAAGTATTTGGCGTCATTGGATGCGAAGCAAGTTGTTTCAATGTATTTTGACATTTCTTGTCATGCGATTGAGTCCAGTTTGTCAGTCAAGCGCGGTCCAGTTTAACTTGGTCATGCGAAAACTGCTTTGAATCTTCTCGCACAATCTAGATCATTATTGAATAACGATCTTTCACTGGCGAATTTGTTCCGCTTGCAATTAGCTTCGATTGAAGCCGGTGTGTCCATTTCAAAGGCGGGCACTTCTATTCCTCATGGAATGTCCTACCCAATCACGTACAACTTTAAGGTGCCCCACGGCCTCGCCTGCGCCACATATCTCGCCGACTACCTCCAATTCTGCCCGGAAAATAACGTGAAGGACCTTTTAAACGCGTTCGGCTACAATTCTGCGAGCGAATTGAAAGCAGAAATTCACAAATTCAGCCCGAAAATCGAACTTTCTGAGGAACAAAAGAACTTCTTCACCGAATAATTTTAACAATCGGGGAAAATGAACGCGCACGGACCACTTGACATTAAGGAGGTCAGGAACATGTGGTGATCCATTATTTATCATTTTTAAAAATATGTAATGATTCACTTAACTGTAACCTTAACTGTAACCTTATCATCAGTATTAAGGCTCAATTTAATCATTCCATCTTCATCTCATAAATCACGGCAATCCACAAATTCAAACTTAGTTACACATAACGTTACCTCAAACTAATCTCAATATCATACCTCAGTGGCAACGTCGTGTTTCTAAGTTATTTTAATCATTATTTTAATAATATAAATTATTTTAAAGATAGTTTTATACATTTTAAAGTTTTATCGACTGGTTAGTAAAAAATGTATCCAAATACGGATACATAAGTTGCAAATGTGTTAAAAATTAGGATCATGATTCTAATGTAAATAGGTGTATGGGACAAAACAACAATGTACACAATATGTACACCAATTTAAAAAATTATAATGATTTGATACGCTATTAAATATTAATATATATTGTAATAATAACGTAAATATTATTATTTATCACTCCAAATGATAAATATATTATTACGCGTATTTAATAACTTGTGTGATGATTATGATTGCAATGGATTTGAGTGTAAAGAATATACAATACAAAATAATACTTTTCCTGTTTGTATGTGCGATTAATAGATATTTGGGACAGAATGCAGATACTGCAGAAATTTCAAATATTCGATGGAGTCCAACTGTACAGAATGTGTATATAGCTATCTAGATCCAATAAAATCTTGCAAAAGCTGTGTTGCTAGTCCAAGGTTGGATGCTATTAAAGGGTGTACATAATGTGTAAATGAGAAGTATGATATCAAGCATAATTGTAACAAATGTAGTAAAAATCACATGGATTTCTCTAAGGACTGTAATTCTTGTGAAGGAAAGTATATTCTCCTTGTAAACGAGTGTATAAGCAAAGCGTTTTCTAATTTTACAATCTACTTCGGTCTTATTTTCTCCAATTTGGCTATAATAGCAGTTTTAGTTCTTGTCCGTTATCAAAACAAGCATAAATAGAAACCAAACGGTTTTTGTCTGCTGACAGAGGAGTCTATGTATTACATAGATGAAATATGAGTTAAATAGTGTGATTTTAGGTATATTTATAGTATTTAACAGTTTTTATATTTATGTCCCACTTCATTTGAATGATTTTACTATTCAACTGGGTGCTCAGTGGCGTGTGTGATGGTGTGAATTGCTCTGGTTTCGGTTGCAAGGTGGTTATCGTAAATCAGGTTGAGTAGGCTGTGTGCGACTGTGATTAATCCAGGTTTTCTGCAGATTGTTCTATGTGTCGTAATTTCCGGTTTTCAGTATCTTCGAAGTGCTCTGAGTGCATTGAGAGTTATTTGGACGTGAACAAGGCTTGTGCAGCGTGTGTCAACGGCCCAAATCTAGATTTGCAGTAAGAATGCAAGTAATGCATTGACAGCAAGTACGACATTAAGCAAAACTGTAATGCCTGTAAGAGGAAGCACATGGACTTCGCCTCCCAGTGCACCAAGTGCGAGGGCGACTACAAGCTGATGGTGAACGAGTGCATTACGAACACTTTGAAGCAGTTCACGATTTACTTTGGGCTTATCTTCGCGCACTTATTAATCGGAACGATTCTGATTTTGGCTTTTTTGCAAAACAAGAAGAAGAAAGCGCAGAAGGCGGAACCGCTCATTTCTGAATGAACTTTAATTAATAAATTACTTAACCCTTACTCCATTCAGTGTTCCTTTTTGGAATTAAGTTATATTGCATATTTATTGTATAGTAACAAACCTAACCAAGTGTATAGTATAAGTTATTATTACCATATACTTAGTTATACTGTATAACAGGGTGTACGGCCCCATTTATACGGTTGACAAATGATTTTCGGATGTAATGAACCCAGTCTTACAAAATAACATGCAATAACAAGCGAACTAACAAGATGAAAACCATTTTAATAAACTGGAAAATTACCAACCACAAGTATAATTAAAATATATATTATTTTTACTTGGCAGTAGTAATATAACTAGTATATATTTATTTATTGCGTTTGGATGTATTGTTGAATTGTTGAGTCATGTTAATAACATCCTTTTGTACGACTTAGTATGTATTCCAATTCTTAGTCATTTATATATATTTTCACTTGAAATTAATAATAATAATAATTATAACATTTCCGCTCCCTATCAGTTATGAAACCTAATCAAGCAATCAGAAGTAAAAAAAACCTACTGAATCACTTTGGCTCCTCCAGAAAACTAGAAATACTTTATTTAAAGCAAATAGAGGATCTTTTGACAATGAATATTCCTCCAGAAGTCTGGGAAGATGCGTTAAATAGGAATTTGCTTTCTTTTAGTTAAGAATTCGTTTAGCAAACTAAAAAAATTATGTTTCATAATTAAAATATAGAATGTATACATCTTTTATCATTCCTCGCTAACCTAACTGAATTAAACCTCTAAAATAATAAAATATATGAAATTTCCAGCATTTCCAAGCTCAAAAACCTGAAGAAACTCGATTTAGAAAGTAACTGTATCGAAAATGTTTCAGCACTTTAATCTCTTACTGACTTAACTCAACTTTATTTAGGATATAATAAAATCGAAGATATTTCAGTTCTTTAATCTCTTCTTAATTTAACTTACTTAAATGTATCTTAAAATAAATTAACTTCCTATACAGCAGCTTTGCCGAGTTTAGTATAATTAGAACTCTACAGTAACCAACTGCAAGATAAATCTGGGTTATAACGTTCTCCTAAATTACAGAAATTAAATTTGTCGTAAACAGAAATCACAGATCTACGTTCTATTCCTCATCAGCTATTCGGTTTGAAAGATTTAAACCTATATACGAACAATATTAAAGAAATTTCATATCTTTCTAACTTTGTAGATTTGTAAAGTTTAAATTTAAGTTATAATGAAGAGCTTCAAAATATTGCACCTCTTAAATTCTGCACTTAACTCACATCATTAAGTATCTCTGAAACAAGTGTTGCTGACATATGGCCAATTCAATTTATGAAAAATCTATAAACATTATTCATGGCTTATAATTAAGTTGTTGATTTGCATCCATTATAGTACTTGTATCATCTAAAATCGATATCTGCAGATTACACAGGCATAATAGATGTGTCTCCTTTATAGCATTTAACTGAATTAATTTTTTTGTCTTTTAAAAACAACACAGTTACTAATGTAGACACACTAAAGCACCACAACTATTTTTCAGAATATGACTTCCCATACTAAGAAGTTCCAACAACAGATAAGCTCAGGTTTTACAACAAAATACTCTCAGTTCACAGTTCACAAAAGTAGATCAGAAAAATCTAAGTTGAGAACAGAGCCTCAAAGTTCCGAGAGACAATGACTCACCAGAAAGAATGCATCAACTTAGAAATAAATGAACAGATCCAGGTTATGAACAAGAGGATTGAAATCATATTCAGTCATAACTCTTACGCAGATCAATGAAATATGTTTAATAAATATTAATTTAGAATTTTGGAACCTTTTTGCCAAAAAGAAGAATGTTTCGCAATTTTTAACAACTAATGAGCAACGTATAATTAAAGTAATAAACATATCTATAACATCATTAAGAGTGATTATTGGAACAAAACACTATAAATTCATTAGCTTCATTTATAATCTACATGTCGAAATAAATTTTTATTTCAAACCAATATCTCTTTAGCGTTATTTCTTTATTATAGCAAATTTAGCATGTGAGCTAGAAGCTTTCAAGTAGGGGGAAACAAGAGCTCGCACTTAAATATAGGTGACATCTTTGTTTTGTATTAATATAACACCTCACTACCTTCAAGCAATGTTTTAACATTTTCTAATTGTAAGAGAAATAATAGTTCTTGAAGTCTGGTATGGTTACAGTATCTTGCATATCTCATCAACAACTGTATTTATTATTATCTTCACCAACGATTTCCTTCTATTAAGTTATTATTATAAACATCAATTTTGGATATTTCAGTACTATAACAGTTATTTAATATAGCTCGATACTGATTTCCTTTATTTAAATCCTAAAATAATTCAAATATACTTTTAGTTCCCACTACTTATGTGATTACATTGTTACAGATCAAGAGTAAGATTTTGGTACTTGTGGCTACTCAACCAACATTGCATCTCTACTATCTTTTATCAATGAATTGGATAATAATTTATATTTGTACTCTACAAGGCAAAGGATCTGTAATGATCTTGCGTGTAGTTATTTTTAGACACAACTCTTAACATTTTTGTTGAAGAAGTGTTTGGTTTTGTAATTATCTGGACTTAAGAATTAGATAAATATATTATTAGATAGTAATATAATTGCAGTTACTTTGACAGATGTATTTAAAAATATATTGTATTTTCTAAAATATTAAGCTTTTAGTTGTGAAGATTTGACCTTTGAGCTCAATTACTTACACAAACTAATAATAAGTGATTATGGATTACAAAATTATTTTAAACTAAATTCGCTTGTGTACAGCTATCAACTAATTTTTTGGGATTTCTTCAGGCTTATTATCCAGAATAACGTGGAGTTAACAATCAGTTATGTAAGTATTATTTATTATTAAGTTCGTCAATGAAGCTGGGAACTGCTAATTGAATGAAGTTGCTAAAGGTGATTGAATAATTTATATATAGTATTGATTTGCCTCAACGCTGTTTAGTTTTTAGATCTTAATTAATAAAGTTGTGATATTACTTGTTTTATTTTCTGCGTTCAAAGCTATAAATTTCGATTAATTACTCGATGACAAAATTTAAATGCAATACTGACAAGTCTCCTTTGCTTAATATATTTAGGCTCTAGAAACCGTTATATTGAAGCTGGTATTACTACTAAACTATACTGAAATTCCGGTTAACGCGAAGAATCATGATTAACTGGATGCTTCATTCTACGAGATGTTATTATAACACAGAATTACAAAAATGACTTATTAAAATACAATGGTGTGGTGTATTTCCTAATTATATCACTAACTAGATTATAATATTGGTAAATTTTACATTGTATAGAAGTGAAATTTTAATAGAAAACCCACTTTTGTCATGGATTCATGCTAATAGAAACAATATATTTTATAGTAAAATAATATGTCCACTTCCATACATGGCGTCATTTTGATGGTAAGAGATATGAGAAGTTCAAATTCTGTGATTTTAAAATTTTATATAACGGGGTCTGTGGTAAATTTTAATCATTATAAAGGCTGAAACGTTCGCCAAAGTAATAATACATTGTTTACTATGATATAAATTTTACATCCTCCTAATTACAAAATCGATATGATGAATTCAAAGAAATATTTGCCTTCAATTCTTGCTCGTCATAAAATACATGTATGGCACAACAACTCTTTGAGATACAAAGAATTAGCGTTATTGAAGCTTATTGAAAGTTTCATAATTATTTGGTCCAAAAAGAGAGCAAAATTAATACAAAAAATAACAATAAAGTCAACTTTCCAAATCGTCTAAATATTTAACCCCACAAGTAAGTTTCATTTTACTCAAGTATTAGACTTAATACAGTAATATTTTTTAACTTTTTTTGGAATCTTGGAGTGAAATTTTGTAAACGTTATGCATTATGTACCCTTCGAAATATTAAAGTAAAATAATCTAAGAATTTTTCTTCTCTCCTTATCCTTCATAAAACTGTTATTTTGGTCTTTTCTAATTTCTCTTGACTACTAGAATCAATCTGATGCACCATGACTTAATGAAAAAATTACATATTTCATTATTTGAACCAATGCTGAATTTTCACTTTATATCTTTATTATCTCATACTTGTACATTTAATCAACTGAGAGCTTCATTGATATGTGCAGCTACATTTGCCAAAAAAGTGTTAATGACTTCATGTAAAGGGGCGTGCTACGAATACACAATAGGATTGTTTAGTATTAAATATATATATATATATAGGACCCTGTTGGGTCTTTACTGAGTGGGCATAAATGACAGGTTGAGCCCGTTTTGAAAGTGGAAACACTGCGTGCGAGAACGTATGTTTTGCTTTCGAAAGTCTCAATGAAGTCTGTTTGTGCCGTCTCGAGGAAGTGAGAGAGATATATATATATTGGTGGTGGTTGCCTTTGATGCATTGTTTCATTAACTTGATTAGGTACCTGGGGTCCTTCTTAGTTTGTTTGATTTTGCAAATTCCTAATTTCTGGGTATATTGCCGGTGATGGATTATCTTCCTTAGTTTTCTATTGTTAGATAAACTATTTCTGATATTCCATTTGGAGCTTCTTCTTCTAGGCTTTCGTTAAGATTGGCTTGGTTTCCTATTTTGCGTCAGTTATCATTTTTTATTCATTTTGACCATCTTTTGGCTATTCGACAAGCTTTTCTAAGACAGGTTATTTATCCTCTTTCTTTTTCTAAGTTTCCTTTTGAGGAGACTTTGTGTTCGATTGGGGCATTTTAGTGGTCTTTTGATCTTGTGACTTTTAGACTGGGGACTTTTACTCTTTCTGCTTCTGAGCGTCCTTAAACTTCGTTTTGTCAGGCGCATTTTCTTCGATATTCTTCGTAGGTTCAGCTTTCTAACTTACTTCAGTCTTTTTCTTATCTTTTTCAGGCTGGGCTTCGGCATTGTTTGTCTTTTAAGTGATCTTCTTGTCGTCATGCTTCTTTTTGGTTTCTTTGAATTTACGCATCACTGCCGCCGCTGTATCAAATTAACTTTACAATTCTCTTTACAATTTGGCGATCTTCTCTTTGAGAGACTAAATTTTGTCATTGCCTTTCGCGTTGGGGATTACTTTGGTCTGGGTGGGTTTGTCAGGTTTTTTCTTTGTGGACGTGTCCTCCAGTTTATCGTTGCCTTTTTCTGCTGTTTGCGTTGACTTCTTTTTAGTCTTTGTCTTGTGGGCTATTTCAAAGTTTTTCAGTGTTTGCTTTGCGGGCACTTCTTTGATTGGAGATTGCGTGGCTACCTTCATCATTCCTTTTTCGTGAAGGTAATCAAAGATTTTCCCGTAGTCGTCAGTGCGTTTGAATTAAACATCACTGTCCGCTAGGGAGGAAAAGCGGTTGGCACTGGGTTTCTCTACATCGATCTCGCTATGTTTTTCGCCCCGTTGGACTACTTTCTTTCTATACATAAGCTCGGCTCGATGTGTTTGAGAGGTACTTATCATGTAGCCAATCGGAATAATTTTGAGCGGGTTACCATTTTAATCCTTTTTGTCCCGATAATGCTACTCTTTGAGAGCGTAGTATTTATCAAGATCCAAAGTGATTCCAATATCCAAATAAATCTGAACTCCGTTGACCACAATGCTGATGTCCGATTTAGTCCGGTCTTCCAACCTGTTGTCGTTGTCTTTGCAGACTTTTCTGGCTTGATATCTCTTTCTGAGGATTCTTTCAAGGAAGTTTGCAAAACGATCGTGGGCTGCTATGTTCAGCTCGTTGATCTTTTTACAGTCTTGTTCGTGGCCTTCCTTGTATGGTTTTTTACACAGTTCGCAAATTTCTGGGATTGGTGTATCCCTCACGTTGTTGAAAACCCAGTTGATCATGTACTAGAATGCCGTGTTGTCCATTCTTCTACGGCCCAACAGTGTGTACCCTGGTTTAGGCACCGTGTCGTCGACCTGTATTGACATTTTTTCTTGGATTTTCATTTCTTTGCGTGTGTCTCTGAAGAAATTCTTAGATTTAGTCATTTTGGCGTTTATTTTGCCAATGATTTATTCGAGTTTGGATTTGGTAATTTGATCCCCATTTTCTCGAATATAGTAGTCAATCTTTTGGATTTAATCTACCTTCATCTAATCGTAGTACGCGCCGGGTAAGATGATTCCAAGACCTCCTTGGCATTTGAAGTCAAATGCGAATTTTTGGAGTGCATCAGAGGATGCATTTGAGTATTTCTTCCATGTCTGCCATCAGCTGCTTGTCAATTTCTTGATAAAGCTGCTTGTTCTCAGCGCAGTGTTCCGCGACATCGAGGAGAGGTCCGTAATTACAGGCGCTTACGATGCATTTGCAGAAGAGTAGAAGTTTATCCTTGTTTGGAATGTCTAATTTTGCGTATCCATCGAATTTCTTTTTGAGATTGTCCGTGATTTGTTTTGCTAGTGGTTTCGCTGTTTTTCCAAAATCTTAGCCTTAAAAGTTCACGATTCCTGATTTATTAAAGAAGTTGGGGTGAGTGCACTCGCATTTTTCGGTATTTACTTCTAAATGCATTTCTTTGTACAAAGCAATCGTTTCGTTGATAATTTGTTGGATTTTATCGGGAGTTGTGACTACGACCATATCGTCTATAAACCCCAAAGCGAATTTATATGAGTTTCCATTTTGGTCTTTTGCAGTATTACGTACCCCCTGCTCTATCAGCATTCTCTCAATCAATTCATGTCTAACAATATATATATATATATATATAATATTAATATATATTTATAATTAATACAAGTTGAGCCCGTTTTGAAAGTGGAAACACTGCGTGCGAGAACGTATGTTTTGCTTTCGAAAGTCTCAATGAAGTCTGTTTGTGCCGTCTCGAGGAAGTGAGATATATATATATATATATTTGGTGTAGATTTATTAAGTATTATGTTAAAATTATTTAAATATTATTAATAAAAAGATGATATCTATTATATGAATAAAGTTAAGGTAATTATGTTAAGATTATATAGAAATGATGGTTGGGCACGTTTTGAAGTGGCTCTCGACACTCCATTGTTAAATTAGTTAATAATGTAGTGTCTAAATAGGTAGTGTATGTTTAAACTTAATATATACCCCAGTGTATGTTAAAATACCTGTAGTAAAATTACTGTGTTAATGTTTAATATGTATTATATAATAGTTCTAAAATGTAATAATATAGTGTATGTTTAATCATAAATAATTGCAAAAATCAATATTATAGTATAATTATCAATATTTAGCTTATTTATGTTTATTGGTTTATGTCTTATATTTATATAAATCTTTTTGATCCATGTTATAAAAAGTAAGGTAATTATAACATTTAACAATTTAATTTCTAATAAACTAAGCATTTTGAAATCTTCACCCACTCCCCTCCTTCATTAATGATTGCGTTGTTCTTAGTTTTGTAAGAAAATTTGTAATCAATAACGTGTGACGAAGCCTTTTTGCTTTATAAGCAACGGTTTAACAAAGTTTACGAGACTCTTGAATTAGAGAAGAAATCTGTATTTTGCTATAATTTCTAGCAATTATAGAAACTCCTTATTCAGGATCCTATGCTCGCTGTTGGACTTGTTGAACGAATGGATATATTACATAATGAAACTGTGTAAATTCCAACTGGTCTCAACAAGCTTAATGCTGCCCGATTGGATGTATGTGCAGCAGACAATCCACTTCCTGATCTCAAATCCCCCCATCCGTCTGTCGACCTGAGGGAAATGAAGCTCATAACTCCAGTCAAAAATTAAGGGTGTGGTTCTTGTTACATTTTCCAAACTATTTCTGTTCTTGAAAACTCTGTTTTGAGAGATAAATAGAATTTGAACTCATTCTGGCAATAAAAGGCAAGTTCAAGTTCTTTTAGTTTATCAGAGCAATTTCTTTTGTCCAATTCAATGTGTAAAAACTGTGACTATTGTAAGGGTGGTGGTTTTACTTATGAAACATACATTATGGTTCCTGGAAACAAGTTACAAAAGTCACCACCACGTCCACCTATACAAACGGTTGAGCTCAATGAAAATTTCCCATATAACTATGCTAACTATTAAGACGCATGGTTAGCTGGTAAACCACTTCCACCAAAAATTTCGCCAGAAAATAATCTCTTACCTGTAAAATATTTGAGAAACTCAATGGGAGATACTTTTTGGTGCGATTAGTACTCATTAACAACACCTACTGTCAAATTATTTGATGATGATGCTTCAACATTCAATACATCTACTATCACTACTCTTAAATCATATCTTTCTAGAGGTATTGCAATAGCAGCGTTTATGTATGTTGATAATGGAAATGCTGGTGTTAACTTTTAATTTTTTAATGGAGGCAAAATAGTTAATAGTCCGTGCACAAGTAAAATTCCTAATCATGCTATTACTTTGGTTGGTTATGGAACTAAATACGGTAAAAATGTATGGATATTCAGAAATTCTTGGGGTTCTGGCTGGGGTGAAAACGGATACTTCTTCACAGAAATAGGAACAAATAGCTATTGTACTGAATAATATGCATATACTATTATTCCAAAGAATTTTGATATGTATGAAACCTTAGCATATCCAAGAGGAAACCTATCCAGAGGGTTACCATCGACATTAGATTGTGATGGTAATTATACCAATGTGTAAGGCGTAATTACTTGTTATAATGAATGTCCTTCGAGTTATCCGGCTATTATTAATGGGTAAAAAGAGTGTATTGCATTTTGTCCAATTGGATAATAGTGCTAAACTTCATGTCCAACTGCATTATCATTTAGAGAAGCCGGAAAATGTGTTTCAAAATGTTAATCGGGATATTTCTCTATAATGGGTTCTGAAAAAATTTGCTAAATATCTTGTCCTGGAATATATATTTGTAATAATGATTAAAAACAATGCATTACCAATTGTAATTAATCTGCTCCATACTACGAAACTGGAGCATGCGTTTAAAGGTGCACTTCTGGTATGTATACGATAGCTACAGGCGCTCAACCATTGATGTGCTAAACAGCTGCTTGTCCTTACTATTTGCTTAATATCTCAAATGGAAATTCTAAATAGTGCATAACGTCGTGCCCGTCTAATACTCCATACTATGAAAATAATACATGTGTTTCAAGTTGTAAATCTTCAAAATTTTCTGTTATACCTGATATCAAGCTGGCAGTTTGTGAAGACGCTCCATGCACGTTTTATATAGTAAATGCGTCCAACGGCGCGAAGAAATGCTTGAGTTCTTGCCCAAGTGACAGTCCATTTTCGGATGCTGGTTTGTGTACTTCTCGTTGTTCCTCTGGAAGCTATTCCAATTTGCAGGGAGTTCTGACATGTCAAGCTTCATGCAATCAGTTATATATTTTCAATGCTTCAAATTCTAATTCTAAGTTGTGCGTCAGTGTTTGTGAAGCTTTATCCGTAGTTGATGGAAATATGTGTACAGATAAATGTTCTTCTGCTTTACCATACAACGATTCTAAGATTTGCAGTAATAAATGCACTTCAGGTGCTTACTAAACAGTTAATAATAATTTCGTGTGCGTTAATGCATGCGTTCTATATTTATATAACTAGACTAGCAATCAAAAACAATGCATTACCAATTGTAATTAATCTGCTCCATACTACGAAACTGGAGCATGCGTTTAAAGGTGCACTTCTGGTATGTATACGATAGCTACAGGCGCTCAACCATTGATGTGCTAAACAGCTGCTTGTCCTTACTATTTGCTTAATATCTCAAATGGAAATTCTAAATAGTGCATAACGTCGTGCCCGTCTAATACTCCATACTATGAAAATAATACATGTGTTTCAAGTTGTAAATCTTCAAAATTTTCTGTTATACCTGATATCAAGCTGGCAGTTTGTGAAGACGCTCCATGCACGTTTTATATAGTAAATGCGTCCAACGGCGCGAAGAAATGCTTGAGTTCTTGCCCAAGTGACAGTCCATTTTCGGATGCTGGTTTGTGTACTTCTCGTTGTTCCTCTGGAAGCTATTCCAATTTGCAGGGAGTTCTGACATGTCAAGCTTCATGCAATCAGTTATATATTTTCAATGCTTCAAATTCTAATTCTAAGTTGTGCGTCAGTGTTTGTGAAGCTTTATCCGTAGTTGATGGAAATATGTGTACAGATAAATGTTCTTCTGCTTTACCATACAACGATTCTAAGATTTGCAGTAATAAATGCACTTCAGGTGCTTACTAAACAGTTAATAATAATTTCGTGTGCGGTTAATGCATGCGTTCTATATTTATATAACTAGACTAGCAATCAAAAACAATGCATTACCAATTGTAATTAATCTGCTCCATACTACGAAACTGGAGCATGCGTTTAAAGGTGCACTTCTGGTATGTATACGATAGCTACAGGCGCTCAACCATTGATGTGCTAAACAGCTGCTTGTCCTTACTATTTGCTTAATATCTCAAATGGAAATTCTAAATAGTGCATAACGTCGTGCCCGTCTAATACTCCATACTATGAAAATAATACATGTGTTTCAAGTTGTAAATCTTCAAAATTTTCTGTTATACCTGATATCAAGCTGGCAGTTTGTGAAGACGCTCCATGCACGTTTTATATAGTAAATGCGTCCAACGGCGCGAAGAAATGCTTGAGTTCTTGCCCAAGTGACAGTCCATTTTCGGATGCTGGTTTGTGTACTTCTCGTTGTTCCTCTGGAAGCTATTCCAATTTGCAGGGAGTTCTGACATGTCAAGCTTCATGCAATCAGTTATATATTTTCAATGCTTCAAATTCTAATTCTAAGTTGTGCGTCAGTGTTTGTGAAGCTTTATCCGTAGTTGATGGAAATATGTGTACAGATAAATGTTCTTCTGCTTTACCATACAACGATTCTAAGATTTGCAGTAATAAATGCACTTCAGGTGCTTACTAAACAGTTAATAATAATTTCGTGTGCGTTAATGCATGCGTTCTATATTTATATAACTAGACTAGCAATCAAAAACAATGCATTACCAATTGTAATTAATCTGCTCCATACTACGAAACTGGAGCATGCGTTTAAAGGTGCACTTCTGGTATGTATACGATAGCTACAGGCGCTCAACCATTGATGTGCTAAACAGCTGCTTGTCCTTACTATTTGCTTAATATCTCAAATGGAAATTCTAAATAGTGCATAACGTCGTGCCCGTCTAATACTCCATACTATGAAAATAATACATGTGTTTCAAGTTGTAAATCTTCAAAATTTTCTGTTATACCTGATATCAAGCTGGCAGTTTGTGAAGACGCTCCATGCACGTTTTATATAGTAAATGCGTCCAACGGCGCGAAGAAATGCTTGAGTTCTTGCCCAAGTGACAGTCCATTTTCGGATGCTGGTTTGTGTACTTCTCGTTGTTCCTCTGGAAGCTATTCCAATTTGCAGGGAGTTCTGACATGTCAAGCTTCATGCAATCAGTTATATATTTTCAATGCTTCAAATTCTAATTCTAAGTTGTGCGTCAGTGTTTGTTCTTCAAATCAAATTTAAAAAGGGTATGAATGTATTTCAAATTAAGGATGTCCAACAGATTAGCCCTATAACGATTCAAAGATTTGTAGCAATAAATGTGCTTCTGGTGCTTATGAAATTGTAAACGGGAATTTAGTCTGTGTTCCATACTGTGTTTTGTATTTGTTTAATCAAACCAGTAATCAATAGCAATGTATTACAAAATGTCCAGACGCTGCTCCTTATTATAATGTTGGCTCCTGTGTTAAATAATGTGTAAATAACGATTTCACTTTAATTAATAATGTGTAATCTTGTTAGGACACTTGTTAATATTGGATTGTGAATGTATCTAGAGATAATGCCGTGCAATGTTTCCCTAAATGTCCAGCTTAAGCCCCATTTTCAAGAAATGGCTATTGCAATGCTTGGTGTAATTATTATACTAATGATTCTGGTATACTAAATTGTTATGACAAATGTCCGTCATTATATATTATCAGCACATAGTTTTATAACTCGAAATAATGTGTTAATGCATGCACTTCAAATTAAACACAGTAAGGTAAGGAATGTGTTACAAATATAGTTTGTTCAGCTTCGAGTGTTTAAATAGGAAAAATATGTGCTGATAAATGTCCAACAGATTAGCCCTATAACGATTCAAAGATTTGTAGCAATAAATGTGCTTCTGGTGCTTATGAAATTGTAAACGGGAATTTAGTCTGTGTTCCATACTGTGTTTTGTATTTGTTTAATCAAACCAGTAATCAATAGCAATGTATTACAAAATGTCCAGACGCTGCTCCTTATTATAATGTTGGCTCCTGTGTTAAATAATGTGTAAATAACGATTTCACTTTAATTAATAATGTGTAATCTTGTTAGGACACTTGTTAATATTGGATTGTGAATGTATCTAGAGATAATGCCGTGCAATGTTTCCCTAAATGTCCAGCTTAAGCCCCATTTTCAAGAAATGGCTATTGCAATGCTTGGTGCGCGAATTATGCTAACATCTCTGGCCAGCTTACTTGTGTTAAATCATGTCCCGTTTTCTTTATGGTGAACAAGGAGTACCCTAACGCAAACATGTGCATTGACTCCTGTAATTCAAGCCAAATACTGAAGGAAAAGGAGTGCAGGCCAAAATGTAACGGGAACTGTGCGAGTCCTGTTGTAAAATCAACCATAATCGTCTCATTGGTTGTAATATTCATTTTCATTACTATAATTTTAACTTTCGTTTACTGCAGAAAGAACCACAAAAACGCGATTAAGAAAGTTAAAACGCTGAAAAAGGCGAACAAAAAACATTTGCTTGAACCAGCCGCTGTGTACACCGTTTGAATGAGGCACGTTAACACTAATTTCATAATATATTATATTTTTATGTTTATCAGAATTATAATTGTCTACATTTGTCTATTGTTATTTTCCAATATATTATTAAAAATTAAATGGTATAATACAACATACTACAGTATATATTATAATAGATTCCGTCTTATAATTGTAAACCGGAAATTCTATAATACTGTTAGTACAACAAATATATATTCCAGTTGCCATAATACATATATACATGAATGTTCTTACACATATTACACAACAACGCTTATCGTTCTCTAAAACTGTTTCTTTAACAATAACCATTACTTGAAGTGGATCACATATTAATTGCTATATTTAATAAATATATCTAGTGATTCAATTTCTCTTCAATTTTGCTTCTTCAAATGTTTGAAGGTTAATCTATCAATTTTTCGATACACGATCCTAATGTTTACATTTCATACCACAAAATAAAGTAAAATAGTTACTTGATATTAAAAAACATGTTAAATCACATAGTAAATACATTAAAGCTGTTACATAATGAGGAAGCAGAATCACTTAGATTGGAAAAAAGATGAAAACCATTTTAATGTTGGTTGTTTTGTTGGTTGACAGTACTGATTTCTTGGGTTATTAGTTTGAGCTTTCCAACTAATTTAAAAAGACTCAAAGTGAGGTCATTTATAAGATTAGGTTATTTCAGAGCTATTTTAGAGTAAATACACAAAGTAAATACAGTATAATGTATTTACACTGTAATTAAAATGTATTATACAATAACGTATTCCCGCTCCCAATCAGTTATGTAACCTAATCAAATAATCAGTAAAAAAGACCTGCTGAATCACTTTGGCTCCTCCAAAATACTATAAATATTTGATTTAAAGCAAATGGAGGATCTTTTGAAAATAAATATTCCCCCAGAAATCTGGGACAATGCGCAAAATAGAAATTTGCTTTCCTTTAGTTAAGAATTCGTATAGCGAACTGAAGAATTTGCATTTAATGGTAGTAAGATAGAATGTATCTATTTAATTTCTTTCTTCATTAACCTAACTGAACTAAGTCTCTATAATAATAAAATATCTGACATTTCTGCTATTTCCAAGCTCAAAAACATGAAGAAACTTTAGTTAAGTATTAACTGTATCGATGATATTTCTGCACTTTAATCTCTTACTGATTTGACACACTTAAATTTATCTAATAATAAATTAATTTCATACACACTAGCTTTGCCGAATTTAGTTGAATTATTACTCAGTGGCAACAAGTTGCAAGATATATTTGGGTTGAAACATTCTTATAGACTAGAGAGATTAGATTTATCTTATGCAGAAACCACAGAATTAAGTTCTATTCCTCATCAGCTATTCGGTTTGAAATAATTAGACCTATGTAAGAACAATCTTAAATAAATTTCATATCTTTCTAACTTTGTAGATTTGTAATGTTTAAATTTAGGTAGTAATACACATCTTTAAGACATTGGACATCTTAAATTCTGTACTTAACTGACAGAATTAAGAATCCAATTAACAAATGTAGCTGACATATGGCCTCTTCAATTTATGAAAAATCTAAAAACATTATTCATGGCTGACACGAAAGTTGTTGATCTGCATCCGTTACAGCACCTAAATTAACTAGGATATATTTCTGCACCTCACACATGCATAATAGATGTGTCTCCTTTATCGAATTTAACTAAATTATATTACTTGAATTTATCTGATAGCAAAATCATTAATGCAGATATACTTAAGTGCCACAATAATTATACAAGAAAATATCATTTTTTATTCTTAAAAGTTCCGACAATAGACGAGCTCTTGTTCTACAACAAAATACTAAAAGTTCACAGCTCCCAAAAGTAGATCAGAAAAATATAAAACGATAAAAGAGTCCCTAAATTCAGAGCCTCGTTAGCTTCAAAGAAGAATTACGTTTTAGCAACATTGAACAACCAGATTATGGCGATTAGCACGGAATTGAACTTATTTGCGCAGCTCATTTAAAATTAGAATAAATACTTGGACTGAATCAATTATTTATAAGTGGTTATATTATTTCCCATTTTATTCAGCAAAATTAATTATTATTCATAAAATTATCTATTATATTATTACTTATATTTATTATTACTTATCACTTATAGGGGGTTGAAAATGGTTATAGAGAGGTTGTAGTATAATTCCAAACGTTTATTCCCCACCGAAAGAAAGCAGTGAACTGAAAATGAAGAAAAAATTATAATTTGAAGCGTTTTGGCTCTGAACTGAAGAATCGCTGAGTAAAATATAGTCAGGAGTTCGGCCAGTTATATTTAATAATGGGAAGTTAAATGGTTCATAATTAAGGGTTAAAATTATTACTGGTATATTATAAATTGATTAACTAAACTGTAACCTTGACTGGTCCTGCTTGGGTTATTTTGTATGGTATGATTGATTGTATACGCTTTAAAATGAAGTGAGTTGAACATCAGTAAGTTGGCATCAGTAATATATGATAGAAAGCTCAATAATATCATTAAAACCTAAAAAATCGTTATCTATTAATTACTAATAATATATAAATATCAATTTTATAAAAATGAAAAATGACCTTAGTGGGAGTCGAACCTGGACAACTACCACTACATTATGGAATTCAACCACTATGCTATTACACCCATGCTGTATCTATATAATTACAATGTATAATATTATTATGCTATTACATTTATTATTATAATGTATTACCATAGTAAGTAACCCAAGCAGGAGTTTTCTGTAACCTTATCATCAGTACTATTGTACGTAAGTATTATATAGTAAAATGAAAAGTATAAATTCATTTAACTATTAATTATTGAGTTAATATACTAACTTAATATACTAACTTAACTGAAATTACTCATCAATACAAAGGCTCAATTTAATCCTTTAAAGGTAAAACCTAAGTTTATTTATATGTACAAAGTACTATTGTGATACATTTTATAATTATCTTACATTTTATAACTATCAAATATTTTTTAATAAATGAAGATATCATACCATAAATTACGTCTATACTTGTCATAATAATGATTGGTTTTAATTGTGAAGAGAAGACAATGTGATGATAAATTACAATGTGATCATAAATTACATCTGGTCATCATTTTTCTCTAATCATCACAATTCTTTTCCTCTCTAACCAAATACCACAACGTTATCACTACTTTCACTTCAAACATCCTCACAGAATTTCCGAGCTCTAACTAATAATGGAGTTTGTTTTGGAGATACGTTTTAATTAATAATTAATTCCCAAATAAAAACTCTAATTGAAAAATGGCAAAGAACAATAATATTCAGCTCTTTAATAACAAATTTCTTTTCAATATATATTATAATTTGATAAATTATTATATGATACGAATCTAGTATTAATTAATCATCTTGTATTAATCTGAAATTAACGATAATGATCACAATCATAATCGTGTACCTATATAAAATTATTTCCTGTGTTGAAAACTAAATTAGTATCTGAATGATAATCAAGTATTTAACAACGATTGGCCCACAATCAGTTTATCATCGTTGGTTAATCAATATAAATATAATCTATCATAATTTGGAAATACAAATAAGCAAAAAATAGACATAATAACATTTTTTGAATAAATGAAAAATATAACATTAACAAGACATGTCATGGTGATTAGCAAAAATACCAAAATAGTGAATACACAAACGTGTATATCAGTACAAGTGATTAGGTAGCTAGACCTGATAGCTGAGCAGTAAGTACAATAAATATATTATGAGATTGTGACATCAATTCAATTAACAAATATGTTATCTTCTATTTTGATATACAAATAACTTAAAACAAATACACAAATTTCGTGTGGTAATAATATTTTAGTCAATAGTAGTGTTTATAGGTACTGTTAAAAAGCATAGTAATTAAATCAAATTGTACTAACTAATAATATTACACTAAGTTAACATAGTTAACTATTTATTTATACATCTAGTATGAAAGAATCTAACATTTAAGCAGAAGTTGATAATATTAATGTAAATTCTTTCACTGTATTTGGTTTTAACAAAAATAATAGTATCATTTTGAATTCAATTATTAACATATCTCTGTAATTTTAAGTAATAAAAGCTTCATTACTATGTATTTAATGTAATGTTGATATTTTAAATTCTACTATGATATTTGGAGCAACAGGTTAATAACTATCTGCACTTATTATTAACTTATTAGAATGTTTAAAAATATCATCCAGTTCTATTTAGTATAAATTTACAAGTATAAAGTCTTCTGGTGTAGTCAATGTAATTAATACAAAAATTACTAATTTCTAAATAATTAATACAAAAATAGCAGGCTATAATTTTTAAGAAGCTGATAGTAACGGATACATCATTGCATAACTTATGCAAAATATTACATTTAATTTCAGTGACTTATAAGTTTGCGTTTTAGATACTCACTAAATTGGCAACATAAGTGATTACGTTATTATTACTTCATTAGAAAGTGAATATCTACGATGTGAAAACATTTGTAACGATTTGATAATTGCATATGTATAATTTATTGTTTAACAAATATAATTTTAAATTTTAAGTAATATAAGTCAAATTAATAAAAGCTTAACTGACAATGTTGATATCTTAAACAAATAGATATTATCTAGCGACACTAAATTATTGAATAATATAATAACAAATTCTTCAGTTTTGGAAAACAGAATACTTTCAAATATTAGTGCCATTTAATAAACACTCGCCGACACTATAGAGCTGACAAGTAACAAGATAGAATAGACTATTTCTAGTAATTTTACGTCATTGGAATAAAGAATTATTGGTAATGCTTCCACTCTAGTGTAGCGTTTTTCTGCTGAAAATAGTGCACTTTTGTAAAATATAGTGGATAATAGTAATATTTTAGATCAGAGAATAATTGGTAATGTCTCAATTTTAAATATGTTGATTTCTAATATTTCTTCTTAATTGTCTTAAGATTTAATTTAAAATGTTTCTGTCTTGGACTTAAGAATTTAATAAAATAGTTCCAATTTACACAACATGTTAATCACTGAAAATGTTAAATTGTTGTAAAATATAGTTGATAATTCAACAAATCTGGATCATCGAATTTAGAATAACATTAGTAATTTAACTCAAGTTGTATCTGATAACGTTACCACGTTAAATAATATTATCGCAAAATTACAGTTGTAAATAGACTAATTGTAAAATAAACAGGACAAACTACCACTAAACCTTCTTGATAACATTGTATAGTTTGAAAGTTATTAAATAAACGAGATTTGGATGATATGCGGTCAACCATAATACGTTTCAAGTTTTGATATAAACTCTGTTTCAAACTCTATTTCAAGTTCAAACTTCACAAACGGTTCTGTTTTCGGTTCCGTTATTAACATTCAAAACGCATTTATTGATATTCAAAACGGTGCTTATGA
Organism: Hexamita inflata; assembly: GCA_963988835.1. Lineage (NCBI taxonomy): Eukaryota > Fornicata > Diplomonadida > Hexamitidae > Hexamita > Hexamita inflata. The sequence continues at coordinate 308,539 of CAXDID010000108.1, forward strand.
AACATCAATGTAACCTTTGTTTGCAGCTCAAAATTAATTCTACAATATTAAAATTTAGATTGGTAATCAAATCGTTAATAACGGTTAAATGTTATCAAGCAGTAACGCAATAATTATCAATCAAATGAGTATTTTATCAAGATCTTAAACTGTATTCAGAACAATATAGCAAGTATCAATTATATAAACTTCTTCGATTGATACACATATTCGTGAAATGTTACTAAATTTAACTGTTCTGAATTCTACAGGGAATTTAGGTTTAATTGGTTCGTTAACTGGATCACTAAGCATCAAAAATTATTAAATTAGTGGAAATTATGAAACACAAGGATGCATGAGCTTGGGGGTAATTATTGCTCGTTCAAGCATAATAATCACTAAATATGTTAATTTTGTACCAAATTTATATAATTACGGTAATGAATCTTCTTACTTATTCAGTTCTCTGAATTAATGCAATTTAGAACTTTCAAAAATAACAGTTAATTTAGGAAACTAAAGTTATTTGTTCAATTTAAGCTAATAAACCAGTACTAATAATACATACTAATAATTTGGAGGATTCGTTTCAAATACACACTCTTCAAGAATTTTAATATCTGAAATATCTTATGTTTCTTATTTAAGTTGTTCTACACAATTTATGACAAATTCGGGGCTAATATTAGGCATTGTTAACTCTTCAACAAGTTAAACTGTGTTATAGGGATTCTGTTTCTATACTTCTATTGATGCAACTACTAATCTTGAAGTATTTGGTTTGATAGGCAAGCTTGATGGTAATGTTACAATCAAATAATCGTAAATAATCAATATTATTAATGATTCTATAATTCTTAATAATTACGGTACAATAGGTAAAATATCTTTATAAAGTGCTTTCTCGTCTTTTTAAGATTTAATAATAAGTTCAAATATATATTTGGTTTCAGGCGGTATTAATGCTGGGTTAATAGCTTAATAATATTCAATATAATCACAATATTATAATATAACATTAGAAAATAGTATATTTAATTGTACAGGAATTTCTGGAGGACTATTAGCTCAAACTTAAAGCAATGCATCACTGCGAAATATTAAAGCTTGTAATGTAAATATAAATTCAACGGGAGATTCAGGAGCAGTCATTGCACAATCTTTATTAAATATATAATTAATTAATATTGTTGTAAATATTTCATATATAAATTCTATCTAATACGTTGGAGAATTTATAGCATTAGCTAATTCTAACACCAAAATATGTTATGGTTAAATAATAAATATTTCAGTTTCATCTGCTGTTAATAACTTGGGCGGTGTTATTGGTATATTATCTCCACATTAATAAGCTCTGATTCAAAATATAAATGCTAGTGATACTAAAATTTTTAGTCTAACTGCATGTTCAACTGGAACTATAATCGGCATTACTGATTAAAATAGTTATGCTGAAGTACAGAGCGCACTTGTTATTGGTGTTAATATTTCTGCAAACGGTGGTGGTGGTAGCGCTGGTATTGTTGGCTTCTCATATGCAAAAACATTAATATCTTAAAGTACAGTGCACGATTTATATATAAATTCTAGCAGCAATGGTGTTGGAGCAATGATTGGATAGTCTTATGAATAAATAATAAATGAATGTAAAGCTATAAATATTATATTAATATCAGTTAATAGAGTTGGCGGATTTGTAGGTCTTTAGTAGTTATTATTAACTATTAGTAACGGATATGTCAATAATTTGAGTATTACAACTAATTAATAAGCTGGAGGAATCGTAGGGTTATTATGTTAGAATGCATCAATTATTAATTCATCAGCTAACAATGTTATAATATAGTGTGGATAGTAAGCAGGGGGTTTAGTAGGATATTCTCAGCGATTTATTCAAATATCTTAATCTTTAGTGAATAATACAAAAATTAACTCAAATATGTCTACAGGTGGTGGCTTAGTAGGAACTGTTACCGATGCAATTATACAACAATGTTAAGTTAATAATATTGATATATTTTCTGTTTAATAAAGCGGCGGAGTTATTGGTAGTGTTTCTTCTTCAAACCAATTAATAATTAATATTGTTAAAGTAAATAATGCCACACTGGGTAGTACATAATTTTATTCTATTGGAGGAATTGTTGGAATTTCTGATTCGTATGTGTCTATATCAAACTCCTCTGTTTACAACATTGTAATTAATGCAGTTGGTTGCAATGGAGCAGCCGGTATAATAGGATATTCTACATCTTATTCATCATTAAGCAACAATATAGTAAATTATTTATACATTAATTCAACTGCGCAAGGATCTAGTGGAATAATAGGTTAGTCTAATATTTCTATTATTGTAAATTGTTCTGTTAGCAACACGTTCATTAATTCTTCATTATCATCGGGAGGTATAATTGGTTATAGCCTAACCAATGTTTCTACATTGAACGAATAATTGTCAACATCTATACAAAATAGTTATGTTCACAATCTTACAATATTATAATCCAGTATAGCAGGTGGAGTTATAGGATATTATAGTTCGGTTCAAAAACTAAGTATTAGCTACTAGACTATTAACACAGTTAATTTAAAGACATAATCACAACACGGCATTGTAATTGGTAAATCATTATTGAGTTCATACCAAATAAATAATTCAAGTTCTAATGGCTAAAATATTATTAACGGAGTTACTTAGGTTAACTGCCCTGTTCTTAATAGTACAACAAATATAAATGGTTGTTGAATGAAATATATTCATTTTATTGTTAATTATGTTGTAAATGTTATATACATTCCTATACTGTGGTGTCCGAGCCAACTTTGATTTTAACAAATGTTTATGTAATAATTGCGCTTGAAAATTAAATCACTGTATTTATGCTAATTATAACATATTCAATTAATTCTGCGGTTCATTTCTTTTTCACTTCATCCTTCAAATGACGAAGCACACACGAAGCCGACGGATCACAATACAAGAGCGTCGCATAATGATGAGAATGTGAGAAACAGAATCACAAACTGTTGCAACCAAGAAATACATTGCTTGTTGCCTTCAATGTAGTCTCCAAACTGTTTATTCCATTTTTAAGCACTTTGAAGTTACAGGCAAGCTAGAAGCTTCTCATGCCGATAATAGTGTCAGAAAATTTGACTAAGCTGAGATTTTCGCGTTGTTAAATATCGCCAGAGCCATAGATTCGAAACTCGACGAATCATAGCTGAAAAATACTAAGCCCTTCGTGGAATTTCCATGTCTCTAACAACGGTATCTCGTCTCCTGGCCAAATTCAGTTTAAGCTTCTATGTTGCTAAGATAAAGCCAAAACTTACCGAAAAGCATAAATTGGAAAGTTTGAACTTTGCTCGAATGAACCTGAAACAACCAATTGAATATTGGAGAACTTTTTAGTATACCGATGAGTATCGCTCAAAATGCTATGCAAATCGAGCGAGTAGAGTGCTCAGAACACCTAAAGACGAGTGGAATCCGAAGTATTTTCTCGAAGTGTAAAATATGGACTGTTTTCGTGCATGATCTATAGTACGATTAGCTATAGATATAAGGGTCCATTATGGTTTATGCCGTGCGGTACGACCATGAATTCAATTGTCAATTCTTAAGTTCTCAGACAAGTTACACTTCCATCACTTAATAGCATAACTTGAAGTTGCAACAAGATAACGCCCCGACACATTTTAGTAAGTATATGAAAAACTTTTATACTGCTAACAACATTGAGCTCTATCGCTTTCCAGTAATGAGTCCAGACTTAAATCCACTTTTTCACTGCTGGAATCCACTGAAGTCAAACATTTCCCCTGAAGAATGTACCACATATGACTTATTAAATGAAGAAGTAAAGAGGGCGTTGGAGTAAATCTCGTTAGATATCATCAATCATTTGATTGACTCTATGCCCAAAAGGTTAGAAGAAGTAATAAAATAGAAAGGAGACGCTACTAAACATTGAGTTAATATATAGTTAAAATTAATACAAAAAATAGTTTTGAAATAGTTAGTATTTTTTGAAATCAAAGTTGGCTTGGCGACCACAGTATTTATCCAATTCAATCTTTATGAAACTGAAATAATATGAAATAAGTAAATATTCCTTGTATTCGCTAGTTTATCCATCAATTTCTCATTTTCAAGAAAAATTATCATAAAATAGTCTATAAAGTACAATTGTAATTCATTTTACCTTTGTCTTTGTGAAATTATACCGTAATAATATTCTATTAATTTGATGATTATTCGTGTTTGATTTGTGGTATCATTTGGAAGATCAAAACAATTATACAAAACATTATAAAGAAACATTATTCTCAATTAAACGATTAAGCTCAACGTCTGACGTAAGAGCTGAAGTGGCACTGCTGGAATACCAGCTTTGTTTAGTGTGGTCGATGATGGTTCATTTGATCGCGTTTCTCGTTTGATGAAATGTAGTAACCTCGCCGCATTTAATTCCTGAGATGCGGCTCAGCTAAATTGGTTGCGGAAAGTACAATCCCCGATTCAAAGTGCTGAGCTGCCGTCAAGAATCGGTATGGCTAAGGGCATGCCGTCAACGAGCCCCTGATTGGAAAACGGCAACCGCTCCATTAAATATGCTCGGTAGGTAAAATACTTGAATTTGAGGGAAACTGATATAGTCATATAACAATCATATATAAAAAAGATTTTTTATGTTTGGATTTTATACCACCTCCAATATTCGCCAAATTACCAAAATTTTATAATTTGAACATGGTTCGAGATATAAATTCACATTGTTGGGATAATGATTGTCTTAGGCCAGAACATCTATGATTTTAATTTCAGTCATATTTTATTGATATTAGCGTAAATATAAAATTTTACAGCAAAATATTACCTATTAGATTCAATCTTAAGTAACGATAAAATATCTGGTCAATGGGCCTAATGTGAAATAATGTCTGACACAATTTGAATAAGTATGTGAGTTTTCGTCAAAATAGTTAGGTATGCCTGAGCTGGACTCAATTTACGGGTAACTTCAAATGTTGTATTTCACTATGCAGGTACTCAAAATATAACTGTAGTTGGACTTGAAGAAACAAGATTTAATTAGTTATATTTCGTTGTTGTCATTCGAAGGTCAAAATTTAACGAAATTATAAGTTAAATACGCTACCTTAGCTACGCTAATTCAAGAGTGATCTACTTTATTCTTTGAAATACTATAACATGGACGACGCTAGCATTGATTATTTTCTTCTCCTATAAATCTATTTTTTCATAAATGTCAAGATAAATAATATAATATGCCAAAATGATAGCATAAAATAATAACTTACTATGCAGTTACTTTAATAACGTTATACGTTTGTTTGATTTTATAAACTGATTTATCTTTAGAATCAAATATAGAATTTATTCAATTTATATGAAGTGGGAAATACTTAAAAGAATTTTGTTATAATATTATGCATCCGTTTACTTCAAACTAGTTAAAATATAATTTTAGTCTTTTTATTGGTTTATTTGCCTCAGATATTTAGTTTTTGATTTTATGTTACAAAAGTCTATGATGAAATTTAAATATAGTTTAACTATTGAATATTGTTGTTCGTATTAACCAAATTAATATATTAGTAGATTGTAACAAATCAATATTATAATTTAATATCAAAATTGCCGATTTTCTAATCACAACCAAATATCAATAAAATGCAGTTCTTTAACCGCTTTTGAAGTTATACCACATGTCACTATTAATATGCTGTAATAGAGCTATCAGCTCTCAATACACTGCATTTACAATTATTCATTAATATACAAAAAATAAATAGAAGATACATTATCTTTCGAGATAGAAGTAACCGTAAAGTATATTTATAATAATATTTATAATAATAATAATAACTCAAAACTATCAGATTCTTCAAAATATGAGAAAAAATCATGTGCTTAACTGAATTGCATCAACAATACTAAGTCTCAATTTAATCATTCAAATAGGTAAAACTGCCGAATAGTTTATATATGCTAATTACTATTGTGATACATTTATATGATTCATTTAATCAAATACGTTTTAATAAATGAAGACATTAAACCCTTTTTCTTTGATCATCACATTTCCTTTCCTCTCTAACCAAATGTCTCGCACGGCGTTATCACATGTCAATCTCCGTTAACTCTTTCAAACTAATGAAGTTTGTTTTGGAGATACGTAAATAATATATTCCCAAATAAAATATAAATAATAATAAAATCACTAAATAATAAAATTGTAAAGAAGTATAATATTCAGCTCTTTAATAACACATTTCTTTTCAACATAAATAATTTGATATTATTATTATATGATACGAATCTAGTATTAATCTGAAATTAACAATAAATATCATAATCGCGACACATATACAAATATAATTATTATAATCTATATAATTATTATTTATTTTATTTATTAAGAGATGAAGATGGAATGATTAAATTGAGCCTTAGTACTGATGATAAGGTTACAGTGAGTTATTTAATATTATATTCTCAAACAAGTGTTAATAATTGCTTTGTTTAGTGTGATAGGTAATGGATTCATTTGATCGCGCTCCTCGCTGTATCCACGTACTTACATTTTTCTGAGCCTAAAATACATTTTCTAAGAAATAAAAGCAGAAACGAAAGTCGGATATATACCTGCCCAGCCGTTGATACCATAGGTGGTATCAGCCCCACATAGTGCTGAAAGAAGAGAATAAGTCTATTTTTAAATAAATTAGAACGATATCCTGCTTTCACTCCCTGTAATACAGGAAGAAATCCGTATGGAAATTACTATGTAAAATAACAAAACACAAACACAGATTTTATACACTGAATTTCTAACTTATTTACAAACAATCTTAGAAAGTAATAAATTACACAATTTTTAATACTAGTAGTATAAATTTTTGTGATACAAATCTAGTATTTATTATTTTATTGAGTTATTGTAGAATTTACAATAATTATGAATATGGATAATGGCAGAATATCATACCAACATTTCATAAATAACTTTCGAGATCAAAAAGCCAAACTATCTTAGGTTGTCTGAAGAGGCTATTTAGAGCGACAATCATTGAAGATGATGTATGATATTTGGGTTGTGGTTGCGTTGTTCTAGTGTTTCTACTAGATTGATTATTGACGGCTCAGATTGTCTGATAGCTATAAAGACTGGCTAATACAGTTAATTTAAAGTTATTGTACTACATTACCTCGCTCTCAAGGGGGTAGCCTTTTCACTTATAAGGGGATTACCATTTTCAACCCCCATATAAGCGAAAATGCTACCCTTCTGAGTGAGGTAATGTAGTAGTTAGTTCGTAATTATTATCATTTAATCATCATGTATTATTATAATACCTCGAATTGAGACACCCACCCCTCTTCACTTACAGACACCTGAAGTGCTCAGATACAGACACCTTCGATTTTTTATAAAGGTGTCTATAACTGAAATGGAAAACCAAATCTGACACAGAAAATATACCAAACCGAGCCAGATTTGCTCTCACTTATAGATACCATTTTTGAAAACTGCTTGGGTGTCTGTTTTCGAACAAGGGTGGGTCTCAATTTGAGGTTACTACATTACCTCGAATACAGACCACCACCCCATATTCACTTACAGTTACAGACCCTTTTGATTTTTATTAATAAAAGGGTTTATAACTGAATTGTATTTAGGGTCTGTAACTGAAATGCTTTGAAATTTAATTGATTAAATAGTATTGATTTAAACGTGTTTTAAGCCAAATATAAACGAGGAAACTTAACAATCTACAATACATAATACTATTTAAGTCGTTATATACATAAAAATAGCAAAAATTCAAAAATTTGTTGATATTTGAAGAATATTTGGTATTACCCCCCAACCTTAACCCAACTTAAATATTTTTAAGAAAATATTTTTAAAAATAATTTTAATATTTATATTTGTTCATTCAACCAGCTTTTTAATTAACTAACTTACTTTCAACACTCCACGTTTGAATTCGTATTCAGATACTCTTTATTTAATTGAACTATTAACTCCTCCTGTTCTGTATCCTCTTCTTTTACAGTGTTATTTTAGATCTCCCCATCTTCTCTCAATGTTTTAAGTGTGAATATTGTTTAAAACTGGGTTAACAAAATTGCGTTTATGATTCACGGAAAAATGATTATAATGGCACCATATACCATTGTGGTCTCTCATTGCTATAATATTATTATAACTATGCCACATATCTGAATAAATCATGGTACCAGGACGTATATGTTTCAATATTTCCGCTTCTAAAGTTTTTCTATCTCTCTTTTAAACCATAACATAGAAGCCTTTGAGTGGTTATTTAGATTAATCATCCACTTATCTTCTTTCAACTCCTCCAAATATCCAATATTGTATTGGTTTCTCATTTTAGTCAACTACTTACTCCCCGCCAATTGCATTTTAAAGCATTCTTCCTACATTTTACTTTCTTTTATTCATAAATGTTTCATCAATTTCAACTATACACCCTTTCCCTCCTATTTGAGTTATCTCATGAGATTGTATTTCCAAGATTCTGTTTCTAGTTGCTTATATCACATCTGTAAATGCTTTTTCTCTGCAACCAATATCTTTACTAACACTATTATATTGAAGAACTTCTTTGTATTCTTTTCTATTCCAGTGTGACCAAACTAACTTAATCACATTAATAACATTCGTGCCAATATCATCGTATGGTGGTTTTAATTATACTTTGCATCTAAATTTACATTTCATAAATATCCCATCAGCATACATATTTAAGTAAGAAATAGCACTTGACATTGCTAATTCCATTGGTTTGTTACATTTGATACATATACATGGTTAAATTATGTTGCAATCGTTAATATACTATAAACATAGCGTTGGTTTCTTTAATATATCCCATAAAGCTGTTTGAGATTCTTCCGTCCATAGCATTATTGAGGTGTAAAAATGTATATTTGGCGCATTTACAGGTATGTATTTATTGATGATATTTTTTAAAAAATTATGGACTGCTGCGAAAACAGGCGGGTTAAGGTTGGGGGGGGGTAATACCGAATATTTTAAGAAAAGGGGTCTGAAACGGAAAACCAAATCTGATGCAAGATATAAACCAAAATCAACCAGATTTGCTCTCAGTTATAGACCCTCTGCCTATTTTTTGAAAAAGGCCAGGGGGTCTGTAAATGAACAGGGGTGGTGGTCTGCATTCGAGGTAATGTAGTATGTATTAATTGTTCCTTCACTGCAAAATAATTTTTGCTACTCTATATTCTATTTTCCGCTCCATTAAATGACCGCCTTACGCGTATCTCAGCTGAGCCCATTTGTATCGAACGAGTCCATGCTGTACACGAACAGTGTGAATAGTTCTTCTGTTTTCACGACCACCACCTCTTCTGAGCACTCCCTCATATCTCAATTCATCTGTGACTCATAAAACTTCATTCTTAAGCTCACAAACATTATTCAACAATCAAACACTTAGGAGCTAAAAACAGCTCAGAGACGCTTGAGACTGGAGGAAATCTACTAAAGCAAATTAAAACAGAGCAGAACGCAAAACGAAGCGCTCAAAATAAAACTCTCTCACACGAAAACGGTTCAACTCCTTGAATTTTAAAACGAATATTTAAAAATGGAGGAGAAATAAGAAATAATCGTCGAGGAACCGAAACCAAAATACATTTTAAAGTCAAAATACATCGGAACGGAGGAAAAACCGGTCAAACAACTTAAAAACCCGAGCAAATCGATTATTAAACTCATTCAGGAGCAAAAAGAGATCAAAAACGCTTCAAAAACATCACAATCAAATGTAATTGAGGATATGAGCTATTTTGACTTGAAGAACATAAACAACGTTTCAAAATCGCAGAGCGAGCTGTACATATGCAGATCTGAAATATAATAAGTGAGCAGCTAATTGCAAGAATATAGCCAACAGAATAGAGGACTGGAATCGCAAAACCAATCATTCAGACAAAGCACGATAATATCCCCACGAAACCTATCATACTCAAAACCAATATCCAAATACTCACAAAAAAGACTGCAACCGGTTAAAAACTCACCCAAACAAAAAATTAACCTGTACACAGTTTCCAAAAATATTAACGAACAACTAGTTGAACAAAGCCAACTTGAAAAAAGTCTGACTCAAGAAGAAAAACCAATACCCACTGAAAACGACAACCCAAATGATAGTTAAGAAAATGTACAATAGAATTAAGAAAACGAACCAGAAATTAACAGCTAACAGTGAAATATTTATATTCATGCTATTTGTACTACAAACTCAAATAAGATTCATATATCAATTAAATATTTTCACACCACATGAATGTTATCACTTAAAGAATTAGAATGCATGTATCCCAACTATAAAACAGACACAATAATAAAAATAGTTTTTAAAAATATAAAAAATTTTGATGTTTTAACGCAATGTGAGAATTTAACAGAACTCGATATTGAAGGAAACGAAATATAATCATTCGATTTTATAAATAACGCCACAAATAATTTATAAAGACTAAATATTAGTTTAAATATGCTATAAAATATATAATTACCAACCAATTTAAACATAACAAGTCTTAATGTAAGTAATAATGAAATAGATAATTTAGAATTCATTTAACAATTACCTAATTTAAAAAATTTAGATGTGAGCAATACAAATATTATAGATTATCATCAAATTAATTATCTTCAGCACTTAAAAATTTTGAAAACTTCTAATATATAAACTTAAAACTTAACAGAGATAAATTATTTAAAATAACTTTGCTAATTAACAATTTGTGATAGTAATATTTAAAGTATATAAGCTATTTCATAATTTAATAGATTAAATAAGCTAAACTTATTTTATGTTATCTGGTTTGATAACTCGATGTATGATATTATAAATCTCAAACAATTGACCGATTTAACTATAGTTGATTGTGAACTTAAAGAAATATCAGGTATTGCGGAACTTCAACAACTAAAATACTTAAATTTATCAAGTAACAAATTATATTCAATTGAGAAAATGTAAGGACTAACCTAACTTTAGTATTTAAACTTAAATTAAACTAAACTATAATCATTAGATGGAATACAAGCATCTGTTAATTTGATAAGTTTATAGGCATCTTTTAATTAACTATCTAATATTGATGCATTATATAACTGCAAAAAATTAACAATGGTAGAATTATAACATAATTAAATAAATTATTTGAATGGTTTATAATAAGCGCTAAACTTATAAGAACTAATTATCAATAATAATATGCTATTATCTTTTACAGGACTGCCAAATTTTTCAAAACTTCGTAAAATTGTTGCGTAATATAATATGTTTACTGATTTAATCGGAATAGGAGTATAACCTTATTTAACCTCATTAGAGGTGAATCAATGTTTAATCACATCAATCAACGGGATTTAAAATTTATGTAAATTGTAAACACTTATAATACATAGTAACAAAATATCTAGCTTAGATGAAATAAAAAATTTAATATATTTGCAAAATTTTGATATAAGAAATAATAATTTATAGTCTGTTTAAGAATTATATAAATTATCGACAATTACACGATTATAAATCTAAAATAATAAAATAACTTCGTTATATGGTATTGAAAATAACCACAACATGCTACATTTAGACGTGTCATGTAATTTACTAAAATCAATTGAATAATTAATAAATTTAACTGATTTATAGTATTTAGATATTGGAAATAACCAAATTTGTTCATTATCTGGTGTTCAAAATATGTATAATTTATGTGTAATAATGGCAAATAATAATCAAATAAATGACCTGGCTTACATACCTTAGCAGCCAAACTTAACAACATTACATTTAGAACACAATTAAATTAACAAAATTAAACAAATTAAATTATTAAAAAACTGTGAAAATTTAACAGAGCTCTCATTTGGTCATGTTAATTAAAATAGTATTCGTTCAATTTCAAATTAATAGAATACAAATTAAATTTGCTATGATTCTTTATATCCGTTATTTGTAATTAAGGAGCTCTCATAACTATAATTACTAGACTACGATGATAATTAAGGTGATTACGGACCCGAATATATTTACAAATATATTTCAGAGACATAAAGACAAATATCAAAAAAATAATACTACGATGATATCGAGTATAAAGAATCTATTGTTGAATGACTTGATTGGTTTTTCTTTCATTATTACTATTATTGCATTTTAATAAACTGGAAAATTATCAACCACAAGTATTATAAAAATATATACTATTTTTTGCTTTACTATTGTACTATAACTAAAATTAATTTATTGCGTTTAGATGTATTATTGGTTGTTTTGTTTGATGAGGATATTCAGAATGAGATATATATATTCAGAATGAGATTAGTTTGTGGTCGCATTTTTGTACAACCAATGAAAATATTAAAAAATCAATATTCGGATCACTCAGTAAAAGTTTCTGTCGAGGGCGGTCCCGCACTCGTTTTGGTCACCTTGGTATTGCTTGATGGATGGAGAGTTCCAGCCACCAAGTTCTGGAAGTCGTCGAAGCTTTACCAGTTATCATAGTGCGGGTACCAGAGCTGGTGGCCAGAGGCTCCTGTCCAGTTCCATCCCACTATAGACTACCACTGATTCCAGTTGGAGTAGACACCAACGCGGTTAGCACCTAATATGTTTGACATCTCGTCGAGCATGGTGGAGATGTACCACTAGTTAGTTGACCAATCGTCAAAGAATAATTCGATACTTTCAACATCCAACCAAACCATGCCAGCCATAACTCCTTCGCTGATCAATCTGTTGATGGTGTCTCTTACCTATCCTCTAGCATCTTTAGCAGTGGTGGGGAAGATGTAGAAATCGACGTACTCGATACCAGCCTGTTTAGCTCTCCAATAATCAGAAATAGCATTGTTGTTGAATGTCGAACCAATTTACGCCTGGATGATTGCAAACCTGTAGCCGTTGTTGTAAAGGCAGTTGAATGTGTCCTAAGATACGGCTCCTTGGTAATATGAAACGTCAAATCCGCGAGTAGTCAAAGTAAGAATAACACTCAACATAAATTTGAAGTGAAATACCGATTATTATTATATTATTGAAAATGGTTTTATATTTATAATAATGTAAAATTTTGTATCTAAATGTGTATATCTGTGTGGGAAGGGAGATGAAAAGGGTGTTTAGATTGGGTTTAGACAGTTGACGCACTTTTAATGTTAACCATAAAATTAGAGCTCATTAATTGCAATAGATCGTCTTGTGTTGCACTCAATTCTTTGTGTGATTACAATTGATAAATTTATTAATCATATTGCAAATTAATTAATTGGACATTCTAAATTATAAATTGTCGTAAAAATTAAAGTTTTGAGATATTTTGAAGATGTTTAGATTATAAATTTATATCAACTAATAGATTATTTAGTATTTTGTAATTGGAGTGAATATATCATAAATGAATACAAAGTTATTGATAATTGTTCTAACAGTTAATAATTCCATCAAACACACTAGTTGTCCTATTATAGTATCAAGATATAAAGCAAAGTATATCTCAAAATATAAATAGTTTACAGATAAATATGTAAACTATTTCCCCCTTTAAATTTACGTAATAATACGATTTTATTTAGTCATATCCACTTCTACAAATGATGGAATCCGAACAATAAAAACATTGTAAAAGAATAGCCCATTTAAGATTGTTGAATTAGGAGATTTCAAAACAAAGAAAAGCCTTAGCTAAATCTTAAAGAAAGGATGGTTAAAAAACAGCCACAAATAATAAATTGAAATTAAAACTAAAACATTAAGAAGCCGAAATTTAAAGAATAAAAGAATAAAAACTCGAAGAATAAAATGCGTATAATGCAAATGTTAAATAGAATATTATGAACTTAGGTCAGGTTAAAACTAAAATGACAATAAATCTTAGTGAAGAGCATAGAGCAAACTATTTAAAATTTGATTAAAAAGTTGCTGTTCTAAGATATATCAGATTAGGTATTAGAGGTTATTTAACTGAAGCAATGGCTTAAAAAGAGGCTCTAGGTATAGTATTGCCTTGCGATTCAACTGTTCGAATATGGAAAGCTTAAATGATTTTAAAATTAAATATAGCTAAAATTGGAGCGAAATTTGATGGATCGAAACCAATGAACCATGTAATATAATGGAAAAAGAATAACGGCCTGATAGATGGTGTAACATATGATGCAACAATATAAATCGACGCAGCATACATTAATTAACAATGCTGTTAAAATTCAGATGGAACTAAAACTGATACAATGACAAATCGAAAAGGTGAAGAAGCAGGTATTAGATATATATTTGGATTTGTATTGGTATTGGAAAAAGATGTTCCAGCATTACCATTATTCTTATAAACAGCGTGTGATGGATGCGCTAGATAGGCTTAACTTGATGCATACTTTTAACTTTGCGATTGTTTACATAATTTCCACTCAATTAATGTGGTGTTTTTAGGACATGACACAGACGCATTCTACAATCGGCTTGAAAAGTATCCATTAGCAGTTATTGAAGCTAATTTTAAGCTTTATAAGAACAATCCATACAAGTTTACAGTCGATAACTTTGATTTATTTAATAATTAGGCTTATGTTAATGGATTTCATAACTTTATTTCAATAGGAGACACAAAACATCTATTAAAAATAATAAGAAATCTAATTAATTTTGGGACTTAGTTAAGTCTCTCAAATAAACTTGATGGTGATTACATAAAATATGAAGACTTAAAATAAGCTCTTCCAGATTTATAGGCAGAAGTCTTCTCATAGAATAGTAGGATGCGCATGTGCGATCGTGCAGCTTTAAGAATGTTCAGTTCTGATTCAACAACTATCTTAATGAAAAAAGCTTTTTATAACCAAGAATACGGAACTACCAGCAAAATAACAAGATGCCGCACAGCAATTATGTTTATGCTTTTAATGTGTCTAGTTATTACTGATTTGTAATGCGACGACTAAGGTTTATAAAAAATGTTTGTGTTAACGATATATGTGACTATTTAACAACACGAATACGGTAAATAATTTGTAAAAAAAGAAAGAAAAGGAAGTGAATAAATAGACAACTGTAGATCTCAAGGAACAACTGTAATTATTCCATTTAGCCAAATTTACTTGTAACATTACATAGTTTACCTAGGAAATGTCATCCGTAGATGCACAGATGGACATGAGTTCCGATTAGGGAGTTATAGTTCACACTACGTCGAAATAATGTGGAGCTAGATTCGTGCCCTATGTTGCTACACTCAAAATCTAGCTAATTTTTCCAGAGTTTATTAAAATATGTAATTAGAATAAATTCTAGCAAGTGAAACTCATTGTCAACTTGACACTAATAGAGTTTAAACGAAACACACAAATCGGGTTAAAATTACATCATAACTAGAGTAATAAGAAATTGATAGGTTATATAAGCTAAGCTAAGTTGTTTTTGAAATTATGACAAAAGATAACATAGAAAATCTTGATACTAAATTTTAATAAGTATTTGAGTTCTGGATGGAAATAAAAGGCAGCATTATAACAGAATGGGCAACTAAAAAATCAAAAATTACGCCGATTAAAGATATGTTTGAGAGGAATTGCGAGAAACCAGATATATACACAAGAAATCATGGGGATGTTAAACCGAAATAGACAACAGATTAACCCAAAATAGATATCCCTCCTTACAATCCATTTATTTCTTAATAACTTCCAACACCTAATCCAACTTAAAAATTAACATTCGATTGGTTACCATAACTAAGACTTCTTATTGATTAAATCAATGATGAAGAAGAAGGATCAAATGAGGATTCATAAAAAGACTGAAACAATTTATAAATGTTAATTATTGTAATACTATATCATTATATTTATTATACTATATCATTATAACTTTAAGATACGATCATCTATCACTTTCTTGCGTTTCAGCTTCTTATTGTTTGATCTTCTCTCTTACACTTATCGACGTTTATGATCACAATGTGAAATAAAACATGCACATTGTTGCTTTTTTCTCACTTGTTTACGTTATTGAACAACTTGTTACGCGTATTCTATGATGTTATAATTTATATTAATTATAAATTATCTTTGAAGTGGAATCATATATTATACTGTATGTTGAAATATATAACTATTATGTGTTAAAAATAGATTCAGTGAGATTTATTGCAAAAGTTAGAAATTATATTTTAAAATTGTAGTCAGTATTTTCTATTGGTAAATATTACAAATATTGGTTCATTTCACACCCAGATAATGAACTCAAAAATTTTTACTATTTAACAGTTTATTTCTGTCAGTTAGATTTTGGCAATACTATCACTGTGGTAACTAATGTACATTATCGTAAGTCCAATACATCTGAGTATGTTAGCCTGAGTACTTGACACTCATTAGTTATTTAATGAATCGACACTTATGTATATGAATGAGCCGAAAGTGAACTATCAGCATTATGTATTCTATATATTAGTATTATATTTTTTATAAGAGCTTTATCGTAGCTGTATTATTTAAGTAATTATGAATTGTTTTAGCATTTGATGTGGAAGGCTAGTAACCAAAATAATGCTAAAT
Source organism: Hexamita inflata (assembly GCA_963988835.1). Taxonomy (NCBI): domain Eukaryota; phylum Fornicata; order Diplomonadida; family Hexamitidae; genus Hexamita; species Hexamita inflata. Next base: position 325,185 of record CAXDID010000108.1, read on the forward strand.
ATTAAAATATAAAATCACTATGTTTAGCTAGAGAACTAAAAATATGCATTTAAATTAGTGCCATACCCATACGACGGTCCCGCTTCGATTCTCAAATTTTCCACCTCCTTCCCACACAGATATGTGTATTCATGAAATATTGGGTATACTATTAGTTTGTTAAAAAAATTATCTCAGAACAACATTTTGAACGAATACATCACCTATTTCAATATATAATTTAACAAACTTCTAAATTAAAAATGTACGCCTGAAAAATGGATTAAACAACCAATATAACTATCAATATACAAATCTACCAATGTCAGAATATTTTCTATATATATTTTAATTCATAAATGAGGAAGCGGAATCACTTAGATTGGAAACAAAGATGAAAGCCATTTTAATAAACTGCCGCTCTGGAAAATTACTAACCACAAGAATTATTAAAATATATTAAATAAAGGACAACGATCATGAAGACGTAATTCCAGGGAATTAGAATAATCGCTTTGCTGCATTAGCAAGTGATGATATTCGTATTCCGAAGAAAAATCCACACGCAGCAATTAATGAATACTTAGCTAACACAGTAAGGTAGACGACGTATTCAGAAAAAGTCAGAAAACGAGTCAGGTAAAAACGAAATCGAAGAAGCCTAAAATACATTTTCTAAGAAATAAAAGCAGAAACGAAAGCCGGATATACCTGCCCAACCGTTGATACCATAGGTGGTATCAGCCCCACATAGTACTGAAAGAAGAGAATAAGTCTATTTTTAAATAAATTAGAACGAAATCCTGCTTTCACTCCCTGTAATACAGGAAGAAATCCGTATGGAACTTACTATGTAAAACAACAAAACACAAACACAAATTTTAACTTGTGATGTCATGAGCCTGAACAGGAAGAAACTGATTAAAGAGTTATGACATTGTTCCCCGCTCTAAACTTAGAAGCACTACGCATCCCAAAGATAGTTACAAAGATAACTTCCGGGTCAATAATGTTAGTTCAAGTGCCGAACTAACTTAGGTTGTCTGAGGAGGCTATTCAGAGTGACAATCCTAGAAGATGAGGTATGATGCTGAGATTAGTTTGTGGTAACGTTATGTGTAACTAAGTTTGGATTTGTGGATTGTCATGATTTATGAGATGAAGATGGAATGATTAAATTGAGCCTTAGTACTGATGATAAGGTTACTGTTAAGTGAGTGAGTCAGTTTAGTGAGTCATTAGTAAAATAACTAGTATATATTTGTTGCGTTTAGATGTATTGTTGGATTGTTGAGTGAGTCATGTAACTATTTTTGTTTTGCATATTGGTATCTCATATTTTGCACAATTATTTTGCGCAATATAATATAATTTAACTTATTATTGATATTTATTTGTGATATTATATAATTTCCCCGCTCCACAATGTAATAAGATTCCATTCTTTCATACGAGGATCTGTATAATACCCTGTAAAGTGCAGATTAGAGTTCTTTTCTGCATCACTCAAAACATTCTAAGCCTCAATCAACTAATTAATTTGATGTTCCTCTTGCATACAAAAACACTCCACCGTAGCTGAGCGAACTCGAAGAACTCGCCCAGAGCCTCAGGCAAAACAAAATCAAGCCGAAAATACAATCCATTAGTGAGCATTCTGACGAAGACATCGACTCATTCGCGTTCAGAAAGAAGCGAAATTTGAACATTAACCCACAAAAACCGGCTCTACTTTAAAAGAACGCCTTTGACATTCCATACACAAAACGAATTAAACAGAACACACCAATAAAATAAACAAAATAAATAAACTAAAAATAATATCAGGACAAACCAAAAATGAAACAAAAATAAACGATAAACGAAGACGAACAAGAACTTGACGTCCAAAAAATAACGTCGCCGCTCATTAGAGTCCCAAGAAAGTTCAAAAAACCGCTCAAACACGACAGCACACTGTTCAACGCGGTCGAACTTCCACAGGAAAGCTTCATTGAATAACTCGCGCTCTCCACCGCTAAAAGCCCTAAATAATTTGTATTTTAACAGAAAGTAAAATAATCTGCCTAATTAAATTCTGTTCATGAGAAGTAACATAAGAAATAAGAAAATATTGAAATTCACAGCTGCACTGTTAATAAACCAAAATCAAAAACGCAAACTTACAGTTCAAAGCAAAATATAGAAGATTCAGAGCCTTCTGTTGAAATATTCACTGAAAATGACGCACTGGTTCACTCCTGCTCTAAAACGATAACAAAAACCAAAGCCAAACAATACTCAAAAACAAATTAAAGTTACAGTGAATAAGACACCAAAGATGTGAGCAAAATAAGCTAAAACGACGAATAAAACCAAATAATTCAAATTAGCTTAAAACGGTCTCAAAAGAAAACTGTATCGAAATAATAATCTGAATCACTTGACTAATCTTCGAGCTCTGAATAAAACACAAAACGAACTATTCCACGAAACTATACATAATAATCAAATGAAAAATACGAATTCGAAGTACAAGAACAAACAATTAAAAGGAGCCAGAAAATTAAATAATGTAAGTAATACACTGATAGCGAGAGCTCTGAGTCAAATCAAATATAAATAAGCAGAAATCAAAAATCAAAAACAAATCAAAAACAATTAAATAGTTAAAGTACAAAAAATATTAAATAAAATACTTAATCGAATAATCAGATAATACGCTCAACTGGTTAAATATAGAATTAAAATGAAACATAAATAATATAAATTAAATCAGAAACTGCTAAAAATATATCAGAACAATTTTATCGTGATGTATATGACGAAGACAAATATAGTAAACCATGCATATTAAATATGGAAACTGTGAACAATCAAACTGATATTACTATGAAAAATAAAGATATACCCGTATTCAAACGTTAGCTTATTCCCAAACATACATCAAATTAAAATATAAAAGTTATTGATGAAATACATGAAGTAAGACCTCAAATACACAAAAGAAAGTACTTACAAGAAGAATCAGATTAATACATTGACATAAACAGAATTAGAGGAGGATATTGAAATATTTAAATTATTTACAAATATATAAATAATATAGTTTTTATTATACCACTTCATAACATGTTAATTTACTTATTAGCTTTTTAAGTAGTTTACGTTGATGATTTTATTGTCAGAACAACTACAATAGAATCTAAAACCATTGGTGAAGGTTTCGCTGATATTAAATCAATAGAACCTGGTGAGAAAATAGAGATTAATATTGATTCAGAATTCGATTCTTCTTATCATTAGTTCTAATTTTCAGTTTTTCTTCAAACAACAGCAGTGTATGATGTTTATTTGGTGGCTAATATCCGTTTTACAACATAAAGTAACTCCAAAATAAGTGCTTGTGTATTCCCAACTCGTAATTTGAATTCAATATCTAACTGTAAAATAAATTTTACTGTATTCACATATACTAAGACGGTACAATGTTCTCTAATTCATTAATACAAGCCTACTATTCTAAACATTACAAATTTAACATTAAATATATAATTAGGAAGTTTTAACACTACTGTTTTAACTTTTGGTGGTATAGCTTCTTAACTTTTTAAATCAACATTGCACATTAGTAATTGCTCTTTGGATTTAACAGTAAGAACTAGATCAACTTAAATAGCTGCAGGTGGTATTGTAGGCGCTGCGAATGAAGTACAAATTAAGCTTCATGGTGTAACCATATTCTTTAATTTGCTGTCAACACATAATGATATTAATCAATAAATGTGGAAATCCAATGGTTTCAATATCCTCTAAGATGTTAACTTACCTCCGTTTATTTTAACAGTTGATGATAATAAAGGAATAGCTCGTCTTAAAAATGAGGCGCTAATAGGAGGTATAGCAGGCATCATTAAATCTTCCAGGAATTCAATAAATAATTTTAGAATTAATTTTAACGTTAAATTAGATAATTTTAAAGCTGGTGTTCTTAACAAATTCGTTGAATTATAAAGTATGCATTTAGTATATACATAAATATTAGCATTTTTAGAAGATGAAAAATTTAATGAGACAGTTGACAATTTTGTTGGAGATAAACTACCATTTAAATTAAAACATTATCTTAAAGAAATGATAACAACTATGCAACCCAAAAATATGAGCGTTGTTGATTTTATTGGAATATAATACAACGATTTTGGTATTAAGTTTTAAAATGATATTTAAAATCGTACAGACCTTTAAAAATTAGTTGGGTGCACAACTGCATAACCGTGCTTAATATCCGGTAAGCCAGTTTAATAAATTGTTTCTATTTTTTTGAAATAAGAATTTGAAAAAACAAATTTAAATAATAATTTTATTGGATCATTATATGGAAGTCTTGTAAGCACTTTTGATGATGCTATGAATGTATTCGCAAATGGTTACGTAGGTGGAGATTGCCACTGCAGAACTTCAAGGTGTGATTAATTTGAAATGTAACATTAAGGAACCTTCTAAGAGCACATAGATCAGTATAATTAATAAATGTAGCATCTTGACTGGAAAATTTACAGAAAGCCCACATTCCATTGTGATGATTCAATTGTTTATCTATGCACAAGAGGAGAGACTAAGTATGAGTAGAAAGTTGGAGACTAATTTTATTAAAGTGAAAAAGAACTGACATTAATAGGTGACATCTTAGCTGATGGGAAAAGACCTGAATGATTCTTTTATAAAAATAATATTATTACAAAACTCACGGATTATTTTTCATACTTCGCTTTAATCATATTGAACCATACTATAATCATCATTTTCCATATATTCTTTAAATGTGTAGTTAAAATTAACTTTGCCACCAGCTTCATAATGTTCGTAGACTAATACTATTGAATTTAACAACTGAGCTAGTTCATCTTCGGAAACTAATTTAAATGTTTTCATAATTTTCCATTTAGTAACTAAGGTTTTAGTTAAAAGTGAGGAGTAGAACACTATATTGCCGAATTAATTTGACAAAACATCTTGTGTATCAAATCCATAAACAGATAAACATCTGTTAATTAGGTTAACTACAATGGAGATGGTATCATTTTAGTGATATTGTTGGTAATATTAGATGCATCCAGTAATCAGTATAGGATACACGCTCCCGATTATAAGGGGGACATACGATTTCTTTTATTCGTCGTTGTGGGCATATTGGTATATTTTCTTCAGGCATTCTTCTTCAATGATAAGAACGCGTTTTTCATTCAGGTATCTGCCATTAGCTAGTTATTCTAGGTGTTTGGTCATGTTATGAATTGCGAAGTCGATGGTATCGCATTTAGCTTCATTGAATTCTTCGCAGAACGGGCATGCGCATGTGAAGCCCCATACGTCTTTGAATGCGTCTAGATGTCTTTTCAGTGGGTATGTCATGACTTTGTACGTTATGAGTAGTTCTTCTCCGGCTTCGATGTCTCTTTTGGCGGTTACGATTCCGACGTCTCCGTAGCATCTGATTTTCACGTTTGAGTCGCAGCTGTGGTTTATCAGGCTGACGTTGAGGAATATCTTTTTGAAGATGTCGATGCTGCACCCGAGCCTGCATTCAGATTCCTAGTAAGCGTTGTAGTCGCTGATTATCTTAATGTGCTCGTCGCAGAGCATTTCCCCCTTGAATTCCTGCCCACTGTAGAGGTTTTGCAACTGCAAAACTCTTTTTTCCTCTTCATAAATTAACTTTTTCAGGGACAACATTTTCTGCATCGTTTTCACGCAGCCGAAAACGAAGGCGTTTTCAACGAAAATCACCTCTCCAGTTTTAATCTTTTGGGTTGTTCTGAACCCTCTGCCCATGTACTTGGTCTGGAAGACCTCAATGGACGGGTGAGTGAAGGACTGGGTTGGAATGAAATATTGGGATTTGGACAAAGCAATGATGCTTGAAATGTTCGGAAGGATATTCAAGTTGGATTTTGAGATGCTAAAAAACTCATAGGCAGCGGAGAGATTCGGCTGGGACACACCTGATTCCTGGTAGGCGAGAATAGTTTACAGGTGCGCCTGAGCAAGGTTGAAATAAGTTTAGATCTGAGAGGAGCACCACTTATTGTACTGTTGCGTGTCGCACTGCAGCTGAGACTTGATCTCTGGATAAATTTCGAAAGGAGTTGCTTCGTTCACTTTCATTGCACCAGAAACGTTCTTCAGTGGTGTCGCAGATGCACTGTTGTTTGATAGCGCATCTGCATCGTAGATCAGATGTTTTGCGCTCTATAGTGACGAATGCTTATCGTTTTCAATTGATATATAGTCAAAAGAGGAGTTTAGAGTTACTACCGACATTTGTTTAAGTTGATCGGGGGTGGAAGTTGATCGACTAAAAAACGAAATATCAATACGTTTTACATATTAATCTAGATCTTTACCAAACTCAATTTTGATTGATATATTTTGATTGATAATATAGATCAACTTATATTATCCATGATCTTTTGTTGGTTCAATTACGATTTCTCGTTAAAGAAATCTTAAATAAAACATAGTGTTCAATTAAAACATAAAATATCTGTATTTTGACTTTAAAAATCTAATTTATTACTTAGTGATAAATAATGTGTGTACTGTGCATAGTGTTTGATGTCTTTCTCTAGTATATTGAGTTATTATTATTATTTTAATTGGTCAACACATTCAAGTAGGATTTCCTACTTATTCATGAACTGTATTATTTAAATGGTAAGCCAAGTATGATATTATATATACATCACTTCCTCGAGACGCTACAAACAGACTTCATTGAGACTCTCGAAAGCGAAATTAAAATAGGCTCTCGTACCACTTTCAAAACGGGCTCAACCCGTTTCTCATTTATGTCCACTCAGTAAAAACAGTAAAAACCTCACTGAGTCGTTTGCGGACCAGTTTTACCTATTTTACCTGTAAATCATTATTTAACTTTTAGGTTATAGTTCCTAAAAATGCCAATGTTATTACCTCCGGTATCAACGGTTGGGCAGATATATCCGGCTTTCGTTTCGGCTTTAATTTCTTAGACATCTTCGATTTCGGTTTTACCTTTTCTGTCTTTTTCTGACAGTCAGTTCAGCTTGATTACAGTTCAGCTTGATTTATATAATAGATATCAAAATAGAATTAGGTATTTTAAAATGCTGCGATTATTACTAAGTAGATTATAATTAGAGATTATAAAAGTCAACCTATTTAAAATATAAACAAATAAATAAATAAATTATTAATTTATTATACATTCTTATAATAGAAGCAAAATTTAAGAAAATTATATTTATAATATTTATTATTTTTCATCTCAAATATATGATTGATGTTTGTAATAAGTGTTAGATAGCAACAGATTTTACTTGTTATTTATAAGATATTGATATAACAACAGTTATATTTGGTATTATTTAAATATTAGGTGCTGTTATTTCAGTTCTACCACAAATCATTAAATTTCAATAAGCTAAAACAACATTTGGTGTTTCTGTTTTTATGTTAGCTCTGGCCACAATAAATAATTATTCCCTGACACTTAGTTTAATTATGAATAAGTTTCCGTAAGTTATATCTTGTTCATAAAATTTTTCATTATGTATGAAAAACCTTTTTTCATAGTTAGTATCTCTCATATTGTCAGTCGGATTTTTAACGCCCTATATTTAATATTTAAGATTCTAAGATAAAAATAACTCTTATAAACGGAATATTGTAACATTTACAATATTAATTATTCTTATTATAGTGTCAACCATAGGCATCATTTTATCTGGCATTTATTATTCAGTTTGTAATTAAGTATTTTCGAGCTTTATTTCCGTATTTTCAATTATTTCTGCAATAGCTGCTTGTATTTAATGGTTACCGCAAATTGTTGAGACTTACAAAAGTAAAAGTGTTGGTAATTTAAGCATTACTTGCTAAGTTATAGGTGTGCCTGGGTAACTAATAACATTATTTTTACTAATTTCTACAAATAATGGATGGATCACTTGGGTTACATGCATTGTCTTACTAATTGTTTAAAGCATACTATTATTTTTGCTATTAAAATACAAGTATTGTAATAAAAGGCTCGTTACCAGGTCTTAACTAGTTATATGCTAAGTTGAGGTAAGTTGAGTGATTTATTGTTATATATAGATTTTTAATCTATCTCATTAGCTATAATGTAAAAATAATAAAATAATAATTCGCTCCAAAATATATATACACCCAGATCCATGTAGAAAGTGTTAAGATTCGCGTGATTACTCTTATTACCTGTGGAACTAATGTTATGACTACATTAATGATTGCTATTCTAATTATTAGATCCCTTTTATTTTATATTCCGCAGAGGGTTTATTTAGATGCTGTTTAGATGCTTCACCTTGCGTTGTATAATTAATGGCGCTTACTGGTTAACTTTTTATGTCATGGTTTCTCCAGGTCATGTCTTGTGGGAATACGTTTTGGAAGTGCATTGCGAATATCACTCCATAGATAAATTCGATTCTTGGGTTTCTTCGTTCCTTTCTTGTAATATTTATATTACTAATATAAAGAGCAAGGTTTGCCAAAATCACTTCAATAAAAATAAATTTATGCTCTCGTTTTCTTCATTTACACGTTTGTGACGACGCCTGGATTCACAGTTTGTTTTTCTCTGTTTGTGATCCAACTTTTAAAACATTCACGTTAATTATTGCTTTTATTAAATATTTATTACCGGATTAGATAAGTGGTTTTACTTGATTATTTTTACTTGTTACACTTATTATGTCGAATAACGGACAACTGACATTGCTCAGGTATTTATGGAATCCGTTTTGCTAGTTTTATTATTGGTGTACTAATGCTGTGAGCCGTACAAAAGTGCTAATAATTAATGTGAAAAACAATGAAGAATAACAACAGATTCAACAAGATGAAATATGAAGAATGAGTATTGAATATTTAATTATTTAGCGTATTATATGCTTGTTTATTGAAAACTTAGTTTATTATATTTTATATATCCCACTCACTTAACTTTCGTTTATATGGTTCAGTATCGTGTTTTAAACCTTTGAGGGCATCAAAGGTAGATTAGTTGATATATTTGATATATTATATATTATTTTATCATTCAATAGCATCCAATGGAACCCAACCAACAAAACCATTTTTATCGCATAATGCCCATCCAGCTTCTTGTCGTAAAACCGTTACTTAATCTCCCTTTTTAACTCTCAAACAAGTTGCTATCTCAGATTTGAATTCATTTTTAACTTAAGCTTAATATTGCTCAATGCTACCATATTACTCTCTCCATGGTACTAAATCAAGAGGACAGTCTGGTGACATTTTCTCAAACTTTTTGTTCATTTCAAACTCAAGTTCTGGTTACATTTCTATTAATTATATAAACAATTTTTCGGAATCTGGAGCATCCTCAATAATCCATGCATAAAGAAACATTCCAATATTTTCAGCTGCCATTTTGTTCTGTTTGGAGAACTATGTTACATAATATAATGTATCCATTAGAAAACGATAATTTATAAACTCCTCTGGAGTCTCAATTTATTCAAGAACTTGTGCAGCTGCTTCATAGTTTCTGGCTTAAATATGTTTTTAGAGAGCTGGGCACATATGAGCTTTAATCATTTTTTAAGGTAATTCCTTGTAAAAATATTTAAATATGGTGCAGGCATCATAGACATCCAACTGGTCGGTGTTTTAGAGTTGCATAGACTAATTTAAATCATCTGTGAATTATTTGAACACATTCATATTTCCTGGCATTCTAAATATACCAACTTTTTCTGCTTATCTTCGAATTAGTTCAGAAAGCTATTGTATTAAGCGAGGTACCACCCGATTTTCAAAACGACACAAATCAGGAAGTGGAGAGGAGAAATAAGTTAATTGATGTTCGTCTTAGCAAATAAATGATGATGGAAACCATCCTTGTATTGACGGAGATTGCGCACAATATCCAAATATAAATGAAGCTTATTATGATCCTGAAGAAAGTTCACGAGTTACAACTATTTTATCATCTTGTTAAAAAGATAAGAATTAGTAAGGGAAGTCACTATATTAAGTATTTTATCGAGAAAAAGATGCAATGGCAGTTGCAGTATATAGTGATTTAGATGACAATGTGTTAGGTGACTACGTCATTTGGTGTGAAATATTTCAAAAAATCTATATTTTAATAAATATATGTATATTATGCATGTAGTTTAAATGCAAATCCAAGAATGGTATGTATATTTGTGATGTATCTAAAATAACAGTTGTTTACATATTTTTTTATATAACCATACATATCTATTAAATTATAATACATAAGAGTCATTTTTAGTAGTAATAATTTAATATTTATTATAAATGTTAATTTTATTCATATGTATGTGGAGCGATATTAATTTTAATATATTATTGATTTAATTTATATACAAAGATATTGTCTTAAACGAAATTTCCACTTCTATTCTTTTGTTGAAATGGTTAGAGATTTATCCACTGTTACCAAGGCCACCAAGAAGGCATGCGCCCTCACTGAAGGTTCCAAGAAGCGTGAGTTCAAGATCAGAACCGGCGGCTGCAGATTCGTCAACCCAAAGCCACTCGTTCAACCAAAGAAGCCAGTTTACGAACGTACCCCAATCGCTCGTGAAGAATTCAACGGTTCCTTGAACATCCTCAGATTCCCAGTCCGTTCTGAAGCCATCAACAACCTCCTTGAAACCCAAAACACCGTCGTTTTCATCGTCCGCCGTGCTGCCTCCAAGACTGAAATCGCTGCTGCTTTCAACGCCATCTTCCAGATCAAGCCAGTCAAGGTCAACACCCTCATCACCCCACTCGGTGACAAGAAGGCTTTCATCAAGCTCCCAAAGGACGTCCGTGCTGAAGACGTTGCCGCTGGTTTCACTCCCAAGTGATTTAATTTTCTGGGAACCGTTTTAGTCGGATTAGTCAAAATCAATAACTAAGGTTATGATTTTGAAAATACGTAAAACAAAAACAACAATACTCATTTTTTCATAGCATATTATTCATAAACTTTATTATTATATTCATTACTTTTTCTTTCGCTGATGTACCGGTCTTCAATTCAATATTTTATATAACTCACTTGTCTTCGTTTTATAGGTGTTACTTCTAGCTAGCTTCAACAACATCGATTACTTCTTCCGATAACTTGACAGTTTCTCTTACTTCATTAAATGTAATCTCTGAATACGTGTATATATATTTGATAACTGCTTTAGAAACTTTAACTACTTTAGAATGATTAATTCAAATAATTTATTTGTTGTTGATAAGAAATAGAATATCAATAGGTTGTAAATAATTTTCACACCAAATCATGACAGATTAGTAATTGCTATAAGTATTAACAGCTAGTGTTAAAGCGAGTAAAATTTAGATTAGGGAGCAAATAAATATTATAAAAAATGAAATAGCCAGCTAAGAATAAGTAATTAGCTAAGATTAGATTACTTTTATGAAGAAATAGTTGGTGGGTTTGCAACAGCGCCTAAGAAATATAAATGAGTTACTGCACGAAGAAAACTCAGATCCGAACGAAGCGTAAATTGAAGAGAATTTATTCCAATATTTGTACAAACAGAGGTTAATTTGGACGAGATACAGCAATCCAGATAGTGAAGCGTTAAAAAACAGCCAAATAAAGGAATTGTGCATCGACGAGATGTTTGGTGAAAAATACCAGTCCAATCTCAAACACGTATCAAAATGGAAAGATAATTAATTAATGGTTAATGAAGAATAAAAAGAAATTAAGGGAAATCTAATAATCTCAGCGTCTTCGCTGAGCTTTCTGAACGACTCAATTCAAAATCAACAAAAGAGAATTGAACAGTTTGACGAACAAAACGCTTAAGAAACAAAAATAAACACAACACAAAATAATTAAGAGCACAAATATATGTTCTTTTACCTGTTCGTTCCTGAAAACATTTAAATGAGAAGTGTTTTGGTATTCGGCGAATTCGCAAAAACGTACAAAGTTAGCAAAGACTAACTAGCTACGTGCAAATAAATTTCATAGGATTTAAAATACCACAATATAGTAGTTAATAATATCATTCATGACATGGATGTAGTATATAAACAGTACATGCAGTACTAAGTTGAGGTTGTATACGCCAACTTGCAAAACGATGCCAGCCCATACGAACTCTGCATTGACAAATAAAATATCAAATAGAAATACATAGAAAATAAACTAATTGAAATAGACTTTGAAGAAGTCGGCGATACCGTTGACTGCAGCCAAATGATCAAACACCAGAGAAACAGATTAAATTGCGGGAAAGCACTTACCATTTCCAATAAACTGGATGGAGACTACATCAAATTTCAAGATATCGGCAAAATACTAAATTTTCTCTCAAAAAGAGTTTTTGAAGCTTCACCATTTGTAGCACAATCCAGTAAAATGGGACACCAACTATTTTAGAAAAAATCGGTCACAACACTATTACAGTGGGCAAATAATTAAGATAATTCTTCAAATGATAAACTAAACAACATTAAAATTTCGCTGTTTTGGCTTATCAACTATCCTTTAGTTATGATATCAACACAATGCTCAGGAAAAGCTTATTAATAAATGCTTATATTTACTCTGTATGTGGTACTAAAATTGTATAGCGATATTTTACTCTTTAACCCGATTGATTTAGAGGAACCGGAAAAGAAAATATATAAAACAAAATCTAAAACAAAAGATTCTTGTTAACCAGTAGAAAAAGAAGTAAAATAATTTGCTCTGCACTCAAGTAACAAAGAAGGTGCTTAAGTTCTCACGGCTTTTTCGAAAAGTTTTCTAGCTCAATACATTTCTTTTTTGACTAAACTATTATCTCAATGTACAAATAATCATCTGTTTAGAGCAAATTCTTATAGCCTGCAAGATTATAATAATTTAATTCAAATGCTTAAACAGTATACAACCTGCAATGTTGCATGCGAATCTTAAACATAAAAACTGGAAGAAAATATGTTATTCTTACATTTGGCTGATAAAGAGAACATTTAATTACCAAAAAATGAAAAGTCTGATTATTTAAAAGTATCATTACAGTTAAACATTGAAAAATAACTTGATTAAAAAGAAATACAGGATATTAAACAATTAGGTGAAGCTGTCGCAGAAATACTTAAGGGTAATAATACTTCATATGAACAAGTCTTTTCATAAGTTCTTATATTTTGGAATGAAATTGACAGCAGTATCATTAATGACACATTTGATAAATAAGTATACAAAAAATTTGAAACAGCTCTCCTCAAAATATAACATAATGAAAATGAACTTAATGGCCAATCTCAAAATAATATTATTCACACTGAATTGAATGAACTATTTAATGTGCAATATGTGCATTAAACGTAAAAGTAAGGCATGATACAATATTAACAAAATATAGACTAATTAGTTACTATATAAGATATACAGAAAGATTATAATTAAATGTACAAAAGAGAAATATAATTCAATGAGATAATACATTACCTTTAGTATAATAATTTTAGCGTGAAAGAAAAGATATTAAAACGAATGGATAACAAACAGAACATGATTATTGGTGTCATAGCCGATTTGTATTACAAAGTAGAGAAGTGAGTTAAATAATAACTTATATATGTATAACCACAGATATTATAAATTAAATAAATATATTTTAGATTAGTGAGATTAATCTCATATTATTCTATAAAACATCAAATATAATATATAATAAAAAATACACAATATGTATAATAATTTTGTATGTGAATTACTTTTGTTTAAAGTTTATTGGTAGGTTTTTGTTTCAATCTACAAAGAGTATATATCATTATTATAAATAACTCACTATTATTGCTTTCCACTTCAATATAGATGCTAAGTGTCTATTAACATTTTGATATCACCATTTAATCACTACCACAAAGCATCAATTAACCCAAAATTATCGAAAAACTTGCTACGTCTATTTTTGAACGAGTATATACATAAATAAAAGAGTAATATTATACTTGTGTGTTTTTGATCTGCTAGTACATTGCTATTTGTTATGTTAATGACATACCTATAAATCCACTTGAATTTATAGAGAATAATAAGCTTTAACTTTCTTAACAATAATTTACGAATTGGTAAATTAAGATTTTGGAGATAATTGATTTTAGGATAGAGTGACATTTCTCAGTATATAATTAATAAGATATAATGTCATACAATAATAACTAAACGTACATAATAATTCTTGTCTGTATGTGAGTTTAACTGTCATATAGGGTTTACGGTCAAAGTATGTATGAAATTTGTCACTCGCTTACAAGGGGGTTGGCCATGTAGTTACCCCCTTGTGAGCGAGTTAACCTACCCCCTTATAAGCGATAAATGCGACCCCCTTCTGAGTGAGGTAATGTAGTATTAACAAAATTTACATAAAATTAACAAAATTATTTTGTTCAAATTTCTACATTATATCTTATATTTATTACAAACACCTCAAATGTTATAATCAATTAATGTAAATGATAGCACAAGAATATATTAATTAACTTTTCGAAGCCCTAAAGATATTAAACGCATAAGTTTTGTAAATAACAATGCAGTTTTTGTGTAAATAAATTTATAGCCAACAATATTACCAAAAATTGAAATGTTGAAATTTGGCGAGCGAATAAATGTAATGAATAATTAAAATGAGTAAAATAATGCGATTATAATTAATATCGAGCAGCCTGATATTATATAGCTGAATATCTTAGCGTTTTCAACTTATGATAATTTTTCAATTGAGAATATTGAAATATTTGAAGATTAGGAAATAGATTACCAGACAATTAATCCATATGCCTTAATTGCGCTGGAAAAAAGTAATGAGTCTTGTTCCGATTAGATTAAGTAATTACAACTTATGTCAAAACAAATTTGGATTTCGAGGAAGTTTTACAAGTAAGCTATTTGTTAGTCTGGCTATTAGTTTAAGAGCATTGACGATTTAGTTCAAAACAATTTATCTAGCAATTTGAACGACGACAGCATAACTTTTACCAAGTGATTATTATTCGTTCATTTTTGCTGTTGACTAATAAACATTGACTAATAAATAATAAATAAACTTATTATATTTCTATTTTCGCTTTGGTATGAATATACATTTCTAGAGTATAGGGGAAATTCTTTGCGAGGAACACTATTGAAAAATATAACAAATAATGATTTTAGAATTTCTATATTATATTCGTTAATATTATTAAAAAATAAATTATTTTATAAATTCCTCATCCCCACAGCAATTTATATGTCAACATAAAAACATTTGAGCAATTATTGGAAAGTTTAAATCACCGATTTAATGGAGTAATATAATGGGGCGAAACCAAACATTATTTTTGTAACCGGTAGACAGTTCGTAGAGTTTGGAAATTGTACTTGAAGACTGGCTCTGTAGATTATAAAAGGGGATCTAGAAAGCCTTACAAGTCCACTCATGTGATATGATGCGTTTGGTTAATATTGTTCGCAAGTATAAGGGACTTAACTGGAATCTTAGCTTAACTGGAATGGTATAATAAATAACATATTCTTTATATATAAGTATATTTCCCTATCAAAATTAGTCCAACATTAATTTCACTTCAATAGTGTTCCTCTCAAACCCCCTATACTTACTACTATTGGAATTGAAGTTATTTGGTTAAACTGTATTTAAAAAATAATTAATCTCTATCTCATTTGTCAACAATGTTGCTGTCTTGGATGATTTTAAGTTGGTCTGGGGTTTGGTCTCGTTTTTGCAGTGAGAGAACTGGTGTGTCTTTGCTGATGAGTGAAATTTCGTTAATGTTTTTGATTGTGTTTTTCGTGGTGAGTCCTTTTCTGACAATTCTCATGTTTTGTATTTGGTCAATTTGAATTATTTGTTTGTTATTCGCTCTCTGCAGGTTTACCGTTTCACTCCCGAGTCTATTCTCACTTAAAATATTTTTGCGTCCAATATCCGGTTATTTCATCTGAACGTCGATTTCTTGCAGTGATTCCTCCGTTTTCCCTCTGTTAAGTTCCTCCTGAAATGAACTTTGAGTTCGTATATTGGACACACGCTCTTCTTTCGTCGGTTTTCTTGGCGGTTTCTTGTGAACGGGGACCTTTATCACTTTCGTCGTCGGAACAAACTAAATATTCTCAGTCGTAAAAGACTCTTCGTTGTTTTGGAGCGGAGGTGGAGAAGTAATCTGTTAATTAATTAAAGGGGACGAAAAGGGGCGCTGAATGTTAATAATATTATTTTGGTTTTGGTTTTGTTAAAAGAAACTTTAATGCTTGAACTGATTCAGAGGAGAATTGGGAGAAGGGGAGCGGACGAGGTCCGAGTCTCGGATACTGGGAATATTAGGGGAATGAAGCGAATCGCGCTCGTTATACGAAGTGTCCAGGATATTCTATTCGTTATTCACGTGCGCAGATGGAGTAGATTAAAGAAGAAGCATCTTCAAATGAGAATACTTGCTCTCGGTAGACCTAGTCCGCGGACTCGTCTGCTTCACCACAAGATCGTTCGCTTACTGCATCAAACTCAGAGTTTAGCCTATGCTAGGGCTCATTTTCTGAAGCACCTTCTTTGGAGATAAAGGAAGAGCAAATTTCTCCTTCATCTTGTTCAATAATCTAAAATGCTGCTACAAGTTTTGAAGATTCTCCGTTTTTATTAGAGGTGTGAAATATTTTAAATTATTAATTATAATAACGTAATAATATGTAATTAAAATTGTATTACTAGTGGTTCTTATACCTCTCCACTTCAGTGAAACGACTTTGATTTAATAAATACACAAATACACTTAAGAATTAAACTTAATGACTAGATTAATGTTTTAACACTATTTAAATTTATTTTCTTTGGTCATATTTTATGTATTATATTTATACATTATATATTTATTATTATTTAATATAATGTTGAATCAATTTTACTAAAATTTGATCTATATGGAGTCTATATTAATAGTAGCGTTACAGTAACGCATGGTAAAATGCTGGAATTTATTATGATCCCAGCATATCATTGAACAATCTTAGATGTATGATTCAATTTGAATTTACAAAAAGGTTGACTTGCAATATGCAATTGAGTTAGCTCGTGGATGTGCACCTAATGTACAAATTGCGTACACATAGTTAATGATCATTCGAGTTGTATTTACGGTTTCCTATACAAAAATTTAAACTAATTCTATTGAGCTTGGTATAAAATTAGGTGATATTTCTTTTATTAAGTGATTTCTTTCTGTTATTACAATTATTAATATAATAGTAAGGATTTTAATTCATAGTATTTAAAACCAAGCATAAATAGTTATAATCTTATATAATACAAGAAAATATTAAAATATTTATTATAATAACACAAGAAGTGTATATTCATAAGTTGATTAACATTTTAAAGTGGAAAGTTTCAAAATATTGCTTCTTAAAGCTTATATAATTAATTTTATCCAAAACCAAATCTAGTTTTACACAACTTTGTAAATCTCAAAAACGTTGGTTCGTAAGCTGATGATATTTTAGTTTTAAAGTGTCCAAGCCTCTATATACAATATATATAAAATTCAGTCATTTCCTAAATTGATTAGTGTTTTAAAATCAAATTGAACCGGGAGGTGTTCTTATAAAGGAAAATGATAAACCACTGGTAGTAATAAAGATAAATTGTGTCTACATTGGCTTCTCACTCATTAAGTATGTTAGAGCTATCTAATTGCATAGCCCGATTACGTTCTTCGGTTGTAATATAATTATCAAGATATTCAGGGCCATGATCATAAATATTTTAGATTTAATCTAAAATTTTCAAACTAGGAAGAATTTGAATCAAAACTATTGGATATGAGTGATGGGAACACACTCTATTGTAGTTAGGTTCAGGTTAATCTTATATACACATATAGAGTGTGTGTAGTTCTTTGCAGTTAAATAAATATTATAGTTGTTCAAAATCATTAATTTAGTTTAATAATAAGTTTAGTGTTTTCAATTTATTTAAATACTTAAGTTATTCTAATTGGTTTATTTTATTTAGATTAGCTTCGAGATATTACAAGTTTTGCATTTGTTATATTCCTTCTAAAGACTATAATTAATTTTATCCAACGTTTAAAAACTCAATATTAACACAATTTTTTAGTTAATTTAACGATTTTAATTCATTATTTGAAACATCAAGATACTTTAAAAGAATTAAATTTTGTATTCCATCTAACGACTAAATTTAGTTGTTTTATAATTCTAATTTAACTAACATTTCTAGAGTATTTAGTTCGATAATGCGTTACACTTAACCAGATTAAATAGTTAGATGTTATAAATACATCAAACTTTAAATATAATCCAAATTTGAGACTGGGTTTTCGTCACACACGAGTTTTTCTAATTTATGAATCTAATTTAGTCCTGAAAAGGAACTAACTTGGCAGTGTTTAATATTAATTAATTTTAAATTAGGTTAAAATTCGATTCCATTAAAATTAGTAAGTAATTAATTGTTAGTCGCTTGTATTTCGTATAGTTTAGAATTTGAAGGTAAATATTAAAAATTGTGTAATAAGTTATTGTTAAAATTTATAAATCCCAATTTTAACATATTTTAGATACCGTTTAAACTTGAAAGTTTATTGTTGTATATTTCAAGATATTCTACATTAATCAATGACTCCAGTTCTGTCAACGATTTCAAAGCATTGTTTCCTAATTTCAATATTTTAATATTAGTTAGATTTTATAACCCTTCTAATGATTTCATATAAACTTGTTCAAGTATTAGTTCTGTTAGATTAGGTAATTATTTAAATTATTGAAGTGAGTCTATATGATTACGTGACAGATTTAAATATTCCAATTATTAAAGCTATGAAATGCCAATTATATCCGTAATTGCACAATATTATACATCTAAATGTTTAATGTTAGTAACGCAACATATATCTAATAAAGATTGTGATTACCAACTTGTTTAGTATAGTCGTAAAACTTACAAATTTGTTAATTATGACATTCCAACTAACTGATCTATCTAAGTTGACTTAATATAAAGCTATTTTAACTTTTACATTTGTGATATAGTTGCTAAATGTTCGACGGTTAGATTTGAAACACTGAGATCAATTAATTCAGAAAGATAAGTAATTTAGTTATAATTTTATATAGGATTGAATGATATATCAAGAATTTTTAAGTTTGGAAGATTTTAAACAAAATTTAAGTTAATTAATTGATTACTACTCAAATTCATGTTCTATAAAAGTAATCTGCTATCTAGTTACAAATCTTTAAGTTTATTATCGCACAAATTAAGATATTTTAATTTTTAGTTATTGCGTAAGAAATCTAAACATTATATTTAATTACCTTATAGATTAAGTTCTGTTAAATTTTCACAGTATTTTAACACGTCAATATTTTGTAAATATTTATACTATATATTTATACTAGTTTAATGCTGAAAATTCGGATACATTTCAGTTAATTTTTGGTAAGATAATGTCATTCAGTAAAGTGGTAATATTCAAACATGTACATATATACATTAAATCTTATTTTAATTACACCACTTCTAATCAAATGACATTATCTTATGACTAGTTAACTGATACTTATCCCAACTATAAGTAAGAAACCCATATTAAAATATCTTATTAAGACTTAACAGATATGACAATATTAAATGAGTGTTAAAACGTGACTGAATTAAATATAGATGGCAATATCATCAACTCTTTGGCATTTATCAGTAATCTAAAACACCTTTAAGCATTGAGTATAAGATACAACAAGCTACCTATGATTTAAATTGAACATAATTGCCAAATAATTGACTTTAATATATCAGAAAATGAAGATTTGATGGATTTTGAGTTTTAAAAACTGCCTAATTTGTAGATTTTAGATATGAATTCAACGGGCATTACTGACTACAGCTGCATTCAGTGTCTAAAATGTTTAAAACAGTTATCGGTCAATAAATGTTCATGTGCCAATCTTAACAAGGTATTTCAAATGTAGTAGCTAGAGAAATTAAGTGTTTCAGATTGCGATTAAGTGAGTTTATCTGGAATACAGCAGCTTCGAAATCTAAGTGAGTTAAAATGCAATTAAGTAAACTGGGAGGGTAATGCATTGCATAATATACTGTTCCTTGGGTCTTTGACGTATTTGTAGCTGCAGGCGTGTTTTTTGACCGATATTTCTGGCATTTCTCAGCTGAGGCAGCTTAAATATTTAGATTTGTCCCTGAACGATATAGTTTCAATCGCAGATCTCGGATAGCTGTCTTTCTTGAGCGATTTGTTGTTGAGTTCGAACAAAATAACGAATATTAGCGGAATTGAGCGTTTGTTAAACCTAAAATCACTTGAAGCTTCTCACAACGAGCTGCACTCAATACTTAATCTCAGCTCACTGAAAAATTTAATTAAAATTGAACTTGCTTATTGCAAACTAAAATCACTCGAAGGTCTTCAAAACGCTTCGAATTTGCAGGTCGTTGACGTTCACAGCAACGAACTGATTAATTTCACCGGCCTCCCAAACAACTCAAAACTGGAACGAATAACTGCGAATTACAACCGTCTGGACACTCTAAACGGCCTTGGATTCCAACCGGTTTTACAGGAGCTCGAGGTTTACGGGTGCGAACTGACCAGTTTGGAGGGGGTAGAACATTTACCAAAATTGACGGTCTTGTAAGCGAACAACAACAAATTATAAAATCTAAAGGGAGTGGGAAAACTAAAATATCTGAAAGAAATAACGATTTGCTGCAACTAACTAAACTCAGTTGAAGAGATAAAAGACTGCACTATGCTGGAAAAGATGTCAATGGTCTCAAACGAGCTCAAATCGCTGAACGGACTGCAACAGCTAGCGAACCTCAAAGAATTGGACGTTTAATATAATTAACTCACTACAATCGAATAACTAAAGGGATTGACGTAAATGCAAAGCCTAGACATAAGCAACAACCAAATTACTTCGTTAGAAGGCGTTCAAAATATGAACCAACTTGAAACACTCAAAGCCAAATACAATAAAATTTCTAAACTTGATTAGCTAACGCCCCTAAATAATTTAATATCACTCGTTATTGATGAAAACGAAATAGAAGATATTTAATAAATATAATCATTAAAAGGATGCACGAAACTAAGCACAGTATGGTTCGGAAATGTTGACTGTTATAAAAATGCAACAAACAAAATTTGCCAAAATTCTCAATATCAATTTTTTGTAATAAATGAACTACCATAACTGTAAATACTAGATTATTACGATAATTAATATGAACGTGGTCCACAATATTTTGATAATTACATATCTGAAGAACAACGCCTAGAAGCTAAAAGAATGTGTGAAATGATGTGAAATATAATATATTAAGATAGTCCTCGCTCAGCATCCGAAATCCCCATTTCCACACGCGTAGCTGAGAGCTATCTTAGCTCAAAACATGTGCCTCTACACACACGCTCTACACACTTCTTCAAATGTTATCTTATACTATTCGAACTTATTCAATATGTTTTTGATATTAATTGAAAATTTATAAATATTAAGAAAATGATGTGATGTTTTTAATATTAATGGCGTGCCCCATTACTATATCCATTGTTCTTCTCTTGTATAATTACTTAAGACTTTCGTTAGGTACTATGTTTTACTTAAATCAATTCTTATCTGGAAAGCAATGCTGGTGAAATAATGTACGTGTAACTGCAGGCTAGTTCTCTGATCTATGTAGAACAATAAGTATGGATTGGAATCTGGTTCCATCTGGACGTTTTTTGATTAGAACATAAACTGATTTAATTGAAATGGTGCAGTGGTAATTTTTACTGTATTTGCGAGTTTTATACCTGTCACATTTAATTTATGTTTTTTGTACTAAATTATAGATGGACCGTGTTCATGTGGACTATGTTTTATTTTTATTAAGCACTAGCGAATTCACACGAAGTTAATAGAAACTCAATCACAAATAACGCAAACACTGTGTTATGCTTTTATGTAAATTGTATACAGACTTTGTTTAATAAATCATTATTCAACATGGTGATTATTATGAAGTAATATGACACATTTGTGAAAAGTTTTCAGAATGTAATTCAGTAATACCATGTTAATATTTGATCAACTTTTAATACCCTGGGCATGACAACAAATAAATCACTAACGTAGTGGGGCAGACGTTTCGTCAAATGCAATTCTTAAAGCTAATAGTTATAGTTCATCTTCCATTACTTCTTGAGACACAATGTGGACGATTCATTGGCAAGTCTACAAGCCATTATTTGTAGTTTTGGTAGCTTCTGATACTTAAACATGAAATTACTGCATGGACTAAATTATACTATGTTGCTTCAATTATAAAATATAGCAATAATATTCACGCTGTATGTATAATGCAGTATAGAAGATTTAGCAGCAGTGTTTTGAACATAATACAGTCCGCACTCAGCATCCGAAATCCCCATTTCCACACGCGTAGCTGAGAGCTATCTTAGCTCAAAACATGTGCCTCTACACACACGCTACAAATACAAGCATTCGATGGCAGAATATTTTCTCTACTTTAATAGTCAACTCTAGTGATCTATTTACTTCTTCAAATGTTATCTTATACTATTCGAACTTATTCAATATGTTTTTGATATTAATTGAAAATTTATAAATATTAAGAAAATGATGTGATGTTTTTAATATTAATGGCGTGCCCCATAACTATATCCATTGTTCTTCTCTTGTATAATTACTTAAGACTTTCGTTAGGTACTATGTTTTACTTAAATCAATTCTTATCTGGAAAGCAATGCTGGTGAAATAATGTACGTGTAACTGCAGGCTAGTTCTCTGATCTATGTAGAACAATAAGTATGGATTGGAATCTGGTTCCATCTGGACGTTTTTTGATTAGAACATAAACTGATTTAATTGAAATGGTGCAGTGGTAATTTTTACTGTATTTGCGAGTTTTATACCTGTCACATTTAATTTATGTTTTTTGTACTAAATTATAGATGGACCATGTTCATGTGGACTATGTTTTATTTTTATTAAGCACTAGCGAATTCACACGAAGTTAATAGAAACTCAATCACAAATAACTCAAACACTGTGTTATGCTTTTATGTAAATTGTATACAGACTTTGTTTAATAAATCATTATTCAACATGGTGATTATTATGAAGTAATATGACACATTTGTGAAAAGTTTTCAGAATGTAATTCAGTAATACCATGTTAATATTTGATCAACTTTTAATACCCTGGGCATGACAACAAATAAATCACTAACGTAGTGGGGCAGACGTTTCGTCAAATGCAATTCTTAAAGCTAATAGTTATAGTTCATCTTCCATTACTTCTTGAGACACAATGTGGACGATTCATTGGCAAGTCTACAAGCCATTATTTGTAGTTTTGGTAGCTTCTGATACTTAAACATGAAATTACTGCATGGACTAAATTATACTATGTTGCTTCAATTATAAAATATAGCAATAATATTCACGCTGTATGTATAATGCAGTATAGAAGATTTAGCAGCAGTGTTTTGAATATAATACAGTCCGCACTCAGCATCCGAAATCCCCATTTCCACACGCGTAGCTGAGAGCTATCTTAGCTCAAAACATGTGCCTCTACACACACGCTACAAATACAAGCATTCGATGGCAGAATATTTTCTCTACTTTAATAGCCAACTCTAGTGATCTATTTACTTCTTCAAATGTTATCTTATACTATTCGAACTTATTCAATATGTTTTTGATATTAATTGAAAATTTATAAATATTAAGAAAATGATGTGATGTTTTTAATATTAATGGCGTGCCCCATAACTATATCCATTGTTCTTCTCTTGTATAATTACTTAAGACTTTCGTTAGGTACTATGTTTTACTTAAATCAATTCTTATCTGGAAAGCAATGCTGGTGAAATAATGTACGTGTAACTGCAGGTTAGTTCTCTGATCTATGTAGAACAATAAGTATGGATTGGAATCTGGTTCCATCTGGACGTTTTTTGATTAGAACATAAACTGATTTAATTGAAATGGTGCAGTGGTAATTTTTACTGTATTTGCGAGTTTTATACCTGTCACATTTAATTTATGTTTTTTGTACTAAATTATAGATGGACCGTGTTCATGTGGACTATGTTTTATTTTTATTAAGCACTAGCGAATTCACACGAAGTTAATAGAAACTCAATCACAAATAACGCAAACACTGTGTTATGCTTTTATGTAAATTGTATACAGACTTTGTTTAATAAATCATTATTCAACATGGTGATTATTATGAAGTAATATGACACATTTGTGAAAAGTTTTCAGAATGTAATTCAGTAATACCATGTTAATATTTGATCAACTTTTAATACCCTGGGCATGACAACAAATAAATCACTAACGTAGTGGGGCAGACGTTTCGTCAAATGCAATTCTTAAAGCTAATAGTTATAGTTCATCTTCCATTACTTCTTGAGACACAATGTGGACGATTCATTGGCAAGTCTACAAGCCATTATTTGTAGTTTTGGTAGCTTCTGATACTTAAACATGAAATTACTGCATGGACTAAATTATACTATGTTGCTTCAATTATAAAATATAGCAATAATATTCACGCTGTATGTATAATGCAGTATAGAAGATTTAGCAGCAGTGTTTTGAACATAATACAGTCCGCACTCAGCATCCGAAATCCCCATTTCCACACGCGTAGCTGAGAGCTATCTTAGCTCAAAACATGTGCCTCTACACACACGCTACAAATACAAGCATTCGATGGCAGAATATTTTCTCTACTTTAATAGTCAACTCTAGTGATCTATTTACTTCTTCAAATGTTATCTTATACTATTCGAACTTATTCAATATGTTTTTGATATTAATTGAAAATTTATAAATATTAGGAAAATGATGTGATGTTTTTAATATTAATGGCGTGCCCCATAACTATATCCATTGTTCTTCTCTTGTATAATTACTTAAGACTTTCGTTAGGTACTATGTTTTACTTAAATCAATTCTTATCTGGAAAGCAATGCTGGTGAAATAATGTACGTGTAACTGCAGGCTAGTTCTCTGATCTATGTAGAACAATAAGTATGGATTGGAATCTGGTTCCATCTGGACGTTTTTTGATTAGAACATAAACTGATTTAATTGAAATGGTGCAGTGGTAATTTTTACTGTATCTGCGAGTTTTATACCTGTCACATTTAATTTATGTTTTTTGTACTAAATTATAGATGGACCGTGTTCATGTGGACTATGTTTTATTTTTATTAGGCACTAGCGAATTCACACGAAGTTAATAGAAACTCAATCACAAATAACTCAAACACTGTGTTATGCTTTTATGTAAATTGTATACAGACTTTGTTTAATAAATCATTATTTTATCTTCAATGATTAGTGATGTACAAACAATAATCATTATATGTACTGTGGGTTTCAGTATGAATTGCACAAGTTTTTTGGAGCTTATTTGGAATGATAAAAATTTAGCTCATAATTAATAGATATATTACAGCAACTTACACCGTGCAAATATTTTTGGTATAGTTAAATGAGTACTTATAAATATCTTGAAAAAATAGAAAACTCACAATATTTCTAAATATGAAATATATAACCCATAATCCATTTTTATTTTACAAAATAATCTTAAAATTTAGTAAAAAACTTGATATTAAAAATATAGAATTTGTGGTCGAATTTGTATGTTCTGTTATATCAGGTACGATATTTATCAACTGTATGTTGAATGCTATTGTTAATTATATCTATATTTCAAAATTTTACTGATTTATTCAGAACCTCTAATAAATAACAAATACTCTCAAAAGCCATTTTAAATGATAGTCAACACATGTGTTTCAGGTGTAGTGGATTCATTTTAATCATCGTCTAGAGCTTCGATTTCCTCATGCGTTATGTCAGCCAATTGGAACATTTATAGGTTCCATTATATTCAAATTTATATTCTATTTTACCCCAACTCAAATTTTTTATGTAGTTATAATACAATGATATTCTTATTATCTTCTATTGTCAAAAATAAATAGCTAAATAGTACAATATTAAAATAATAATGCTAGAAAATGTTAGTTATTGATGGATCATCTCATATTTTTTGTTAAAAGGCTTTGCATATGTAAAGTATTAGAGTAAATAATAGTATATAACTGGTATAACAATCCAGTTCAATGTTCATTTATACAGATGTTATATAAAACACATAAATAAATACATAAATGGAATATGTAAAAATATTTGCAGTATTTGGATTCAACAGAAATGTTGTACAATTGAATAATGTTTCAATTAATATTACTATCGATGTTGTTGTAGTCAAAAGTGCTTTAATTTGTATTAAATGTTAAGTTATTCTTGATTCCTCTTCGTTAATTTTAATAGCAACTGGTTAATTCTTATCAGGAATAGCTTTAGAAGCCGAATAACAAATTAGTATATTAGATACTAGTATTTAATTTAGATTTAGCACATCTCATGGATCGGGGCTAGTGAATACAATCACTAAGGATATTGAGATGTTTCTTCAAAATAGCTCAATAACTGGTACATCGTTGTAAGAAAGTCAGTATAATGGTTATATTGTTTCTGATCTATAAGTAAATCTGCAATTATTTGTGAGCTCTGTATAAGTTTGTTCCGAGCTTGACCAAAGTGGAACGATATAGTTTTAGCTCGTTGCTTCAGAACCACTGATCAAAAACTGTTCAGTGTGTCTAAACTAGTTTGTGGTATACGGGCTGTGTTTAAATGAGTTGCAAAATGGAGTTAGTTCAGGCGGACTAATCTCATGCGTATTCCCGTTTGTATATAACGAGTCGAAATGCATATGTAGTGATGGCTACGAATTAAATGGAACATTTTGCGTCAACACAGTTTAACAAATGACGATTCTAGATATTAAAGAAAACGAAGCGACAGCGGACCTGAACCAAAAGATTAGTACTCTTCGCTAAAGTGTTACTGACGAAATATAGAGCCTTGCTGACTGGACTCGGAATGAAATATCATCCCTGGATGCAAGCCTACAAGAGCAGATAAAATACAATATCTCAACTCTAGAAGGCAAAACTAACTTGTCTATTTTAAAGCAAGAATTGCTTACTAACTCCAGCTTCAATTTGTTGGACCAAAGGCTATTCAACAACATAACTGGCACCACACTGTATATGGAAACACAAATTATTTCCAACACCAGCTTACTCAACTCATCATTGCTTTCACAAATTTAGCTGAGCGACCAGGCTGTTGTCGCAAATAACACGAAAATGGAGTAGTACGTAAACACAACTCGCAATATACTGGAATTAGGAATTATAAATAATATTTCAGCGTTGAAAGCCCAACTTCAAAGCGAAACTGCAGCAGTCTAAAATAGTCTTATTACCAACATAGCATCGAACTCCAGCACACTCGAGCAAAGAATCATTGGAAACGCGACTGTTTTGCTGGCAAATATAGACTAGGTTGCAGTTACTTTTCACAATGACTTAGAGACATTAAGATCACAAGCTTTTTCCAACCTAACACTTACCAGTTCGTAGCTAAATACAAATTTGATAAACAACATTTCAACCTTGAAATCGTATATTGATGCGCAAGTATTGCAAACCGAGCTGCGCGTGAATGAAAATATCACATCCATGAAACAGTACGTCGACAACACAAGAGATGCGATCGACTCGCGATTGGTCTCCAACATCACCGTGCTAAAGTCTCTGTTGTAAGGAGAAACTAATACAACTCGGAGTAGTCTATTGACAAATATAGTTTCTAACTCTAGCGCCTTAGAGCAGCGAATCACAGGTAATGCGTCTGCGCTGCAAACAAACATAAACACTCTTGCTACCAATTCGCAAACAAATCTAGAGTCGCTTCGGGCTCAAGCTTTTTCAAACCAAACACAGAACATGGTTGCTGTAAGTAACTATATTGCGGGTAATGTTACAAATTTAAATAATATTCTTTTAACACAGCTTTACTCGAATTCATCTAATTTAGAGTAGAGAATAATAAGTAATGTATCAATAATTGATATTTACATAAATTCACAAAGTGAAAGTATAAACTCACAAGTTGCTTCAACTAAAGCAACGCAAGTTACTATTAATAATGGTATTAACTAGCTTCTTAATATTATTGGTCAAATTGGAAATACCTTATGCACTTAAAATGGTAAATCATATAATAATAACGGAGCATGTGTTTGAGTGAAATATTATATTTTTTAAGAATAAATAGAATATACATTATAGAGGCGAAAATGAATCTTGGCCACCCCTACCTTGAAATGAAATTGTAGTTTGAATCATTTTGAAATAATTAATCTTCATGAAATCTTTAATGTATATTTAATACAATTTTATATTTCTTCCCACACTTTTTATGCCCACACTCGCCTTCAATGAGTTGAGTAGTCCAAGGCTAGAGCTTGTCCCCAGAGCTCTTCGAGTTCAATAAAGGCTCGTCAAATAATAAAAATTATCGTTATGAGGAACTAATCTAATGTTTAAAGATCAATTAAAAAACCCGATCAATAACAACAATTCACAAATGTGAGACTAATATGTTTCACTCAAATGAACACAGTATAGGATTGTAAATCACTTAACTAAATAATTTCGATTTTATGAACTGAGATGAAAGGAACATATGTTACTAATAATATATAATCAATATTTTGGGAATCATATCAGTGGCCACCTGTATAACAACCATGAATAGTTAGGGGTACATAAGTATCAATATAATCACACTGTATACAGAGTTCTACCTAGACGGTTTAGTTGTGATAATTATGCTTTCACTAATTTTAGTATTCTGAGCACTATTATACAAGCTGGTTAACATTAAATTTTAGTATTAGTATTTAGTACTTATATCATTCCCTCCTTTAAGTCTGAATAAATATACTGTCATCTTCACTATTTTGAACCATAATTGTTCAGTACTATATAGTAACAACAAGAAGATCAGTAAATACAACTTTACAAGTTCATCTTAATTGAAAATATTTATATTTAAATATATTTAAATTTATTTGTTGGAGCTGTTGTGATTCTGTTATCCAGTGAATGAGTTTCCTTTTGGTTTTTGGTTACCGTTAAGAATTTTGTTAAATGATTTGACAAGTTCTTTAATTTAATTCTTCTAGTTTTGGTTTTGTTGGGAGCCTTTTGGTTTGCTTTATTTTGTGTTGCTCTGGTTATTTTTCTTGTTGTGTTCAGTATGTTTTTGTGATCTGAACGATTGGTTGTTTTGTTTGAAAGACTTCTTCATTGAGCTTGATCATGATTAGATCAGAGATTGAAGTGCTTCAGAGGAGCTTTCAGAGGCTTCCGATATAGCACTGTAATCCACTTTATCAGGCTTTCGATGATCGGTTCGAGGATATTTTATTATTTCCTGTGCGGCTGCTCTTAGTAGTGTGAGAAGTCTCCACTATTGAAGCTGGAGTCCTCTGAGTTCAGTGACGCGAACTTGTTTTGCCGATTTATTTGCCTTGCCGATGTATTGGCTTTTTGATGGTTGCTCTTCCTTCTCCTGTTTTCGCCCATCTGGGATGTTAATGTGTAGCTGTCACTATATGAGGCGTGGGAGTTATTCCATTTGTTTTATTGGAATAAGAATTTTTCGATAGGTTCTTTTTCGCTTTTATCGTTATCTTCTCCCAGGTCTGCCAGAGGAGCAAGTTTATTCATGTCCAGCTTGCCAATCGGTGCTTCTTCAAGGTTTGTTTCCTTTTCGAGATTTCGCTTTTTGTAGAGCGAGTTGTTACACATTTGAGCGTACCTCGAGATTTTATATCCAATCTCGGCGTAGAATGTTTGCATGTTTACCTTCAGTTCCTTTAAAAACAGGTGGCTTTCCTTGTGTAGCGTACAGTTTTTGCCCACTATAATTGGTATGATTTTAGCCTCATAACCTTAGTAGTGTTTGACCTGCTTTATAGTACTTTTCTTTGTACCACGTGACCCCAACGTCTAGGCAGATTCTTTCGCCCCGATAGTTTATCGCAATGTCAGGTTATATACCGTCATATAGGCGATTGTGATTTTCTTTTGAGACTTTTACTGCCTTATATTATCTTTGGACATGTTCAATGTGATCAACAATTTTATCGTGGACACCTATGTGGTATTCTTAAGCTTTTTTGTTTCATGGTAGTTTGTTTCATGGTATGGTAGTTCTTTCCGCCACAGTTTGGACATTATGTTGGGATTATGTCTTCCTTTTCTTTGACGAACCTGGTGTTGGTTAGGTAACGGAAAGCTTCGTTAGGAAGTTGTCTTCTATAATTTTGAAGGGTATACGCTATACGAGGTGTTATTTCGTCGTAGGTGCCGAACTTTAAGGCGCCGAATATTAAAATATAAATACAAATATGCTTGAAATAATGTACGTGTAACTGCAGGCTAGTTCTCTGATCTATGTAGAACAATAAGTATGGATTGGAATCTGGTTCCATCTGGACGTTTTTTGATTAGAACATAAACTGATTTAATTGAAATGGTGCAGTGGTAATTTTTACTGTATTTGCGAGTTTTATACCTGTCACATTTAATTTATGTTTTTTGTACTAAATTATAGATGGACCATGTTCATGTGGACTATGTTTTATTTTTATTAGGCACTAGCGAATTCACACGAAGTTAATAGAAACTCAATCACAAATAACTCAAACACTGTGTTATGCTTTTATGTAAATTGTATACAGACTTTGTTTAATAAATCATTATTCAACATGGTGATTATTATGAAGTAATACGACACATTTGTGAATAGTTTTCAGAATGTAATTCAGTAATACCATGTTAATATTTGATCAACTTTTAATACCCTGGGCATGACAACAAATAAATCACTAACGTTGTGGGGCAGACGTTTCGTCAAATGCAATTCTTAAAGCTAATAGTTATAGTTCATCTTCCATTACTTCTTGAGACACAATGTGGACGATTCATTGGCAAGTCTACAAGCCATTATTTGTAGTTTTGGTAGCTTCTGATACTTAAACATGAAATTACTGCATGGACTAAATTATACTATGTTGCTTCAATTATAAAATATAGCAATAATATTCACGCTGTATGTATAATGCAGTATAGAAGATTTAGCAGCAGTGTTTTGAACATAATACAGTCCGCACTCAGCATCCGAAATCCCCATTTCCACACGCGTAGCTGAGAGCTATCTTAGCTCAAAACATGTGCCTCTACACACACGCTACAAATACAAGCATTCGATGGCAGAATATTTTCTCTACTTTAATAGCCAACTCTAGTGATCTATTTACTTCTTCAAATGTTATCTTATACTATTCGAACTTATTCAATATGTTTTTGATATTAATTGAAAATTTATAAATATTAAGAAAATGATGTGATGTTTTTAATATTAATGGCGTGCCCCATAACTATATCCATTTTTCTTCTCTTGTATAATTACTTAAGACTTTCGTTAGGTACTATGTTTTACTTAAATCAATTCTTATCTGGAAAGCAATGCTGGTGAAATAATGTACGTGTAACTGCAGGCTAGTTCTCTGATCTATGTAGAACAATAAGTATGGATTGGAATCTGGTTCCATCTGGACGTTTTTTGATTAGAACATAAACTGATTTAATTGAAATGGTGCAGTGGTAATTTTTACTGTATTTGCGAGTTTTATACCTGTCACATTTAATTTATGTTTTTTGTACTAAATTATAGATGGACCATGTTCATGTGGACTATGTTTTATTTTTATTAAGCACTAGCGAATTCACACGAAGTTAATAGAAACTCAATCACAAATAACTCAAACACTGTGTTATGCTTTTATGTAAATTGTATACAGACTTTGTTTAATAAATCATTATTCAACATGGTGATTATTATGAAGTAATATGACACATTTGTGAAAAGTTTTCAGAATGTAATTCAGTAATACCATGTTAATATTTGATCAACTTTTAATACCCTGGGCATGACAACAAATAAATCACTAACGTAGTGGGGCAGACGTTTCGTCAAATGCAATTCTTAAAGCTAATAGTTATAGTTCATCTTCCATTACTTCTTGAGACACAATGTGGACGATTCATTGGCAAGTCTACAAGCCATTATTTGTAGTTTTGGTAGCTTCTGATACTTAAACATGAAATTACTGCATGGACTAAATTATACTATGTTGCTTCAATTATAAAATATAGCAATAATATTCACGCTGTATGTATAATGCAGTATAGAAGATTTAGCAGCAGTGTTTTGAATATAATACAGTCCGCACTCAGCATCCGAAATCCCCATTTCCACACGCGTAGCTGAGAGCTATCTTAGCTCAAAACATGTGCCTCTACACACACGCTACAAATACAAGCATTCGATGGCAGAATATTTTCTCTACTTTAATAGCCAACTCTAGTGATCTATTTACTTCTTCAAATGTTATCTTATACTATTCGAACTTATTCAATATGTTTTTGATATTAATTGAAAATTTATAAATATTAAGAAAATGATGTGATGTTTTTAATATTAATGGCGTGCCCCATAACTATATCCATTGTTCTTCTCTTGTATAATTACTTAAGACTTTCGTTAGGTACTATGTTTTACTTAAATCAATTCTTATCTGGAAAGCAATGCTGGTGAAATAATGTACGTGTAACTGCAGGCTAGTTCTCTGATCTATGTAGAACAATAAGTATGGATTGGAATCTGGTTCCATCTGGACGTTTTTTGATTAGAACATAAACTGATTAAATTGAAATGGTGCAGTGGTAATTTTTACTGTATTTGCGAGTTTTATACCTGTCACATTTAATTTATGTTTTTTGTACTAAATTATAGATGGACCGTGTTCATGTGGACTATGTTTTATTTTTATTAGGCACTAGCGAATTCACACGAAGTTAATAGAAACTCAATCACAAATAACTCAAACACTGTGTTATGCTTTTATGTAAATTGTATACAGACTTTGTTTAATAAATCATTATTCAACATGGTGATTATTATGAAGTAATATGACACATTTGTGAAAAGTTTTCAGAATGTAATTCAGTAATACCATGTTAATATTTGATCAACTTTTAATCCCCTGGGCATGACAACAAATAAATCACTAACGTTGTGGGGCAGACGTTTCGTCAAATGCAATTCTTAAAGCTAATAGTTATAGTTCATCTTCCATTACTTCTTGAGACACAATGTGGACGATTCATTGGCAAGTCTACAAGCCATTATTTGTAGTTTTGGTAGCTTCTGATACTTAAACATGAAATTACTGCATGGACTAAATTATACTATGTAGCTTCAATTATAAAATATAGCAATAATATTCACGCTGTATGTATAATGCAGTATAGAAGATTTAACAGCAGTGTTTTGAACATAATACAGTCCGCACTCAGCATCCGAAATCCCCATTTCCACACGCGTAGCTGAGAGCTATCTTAGCTCAAAACATGTGCCTCTACACACACGCTACAAATACAAGCATTCGATGGCAGAATATTTTCTCTACTTTAATAGCCAACTCTAGTGATCTATTTACTTCTTCAAATGTTATCTTATACTATTCGAACTTATTCAATATGTTTTTGATATTAATTGAAAATTTATAAATATTAAGAAAATGATGTGATGTTTTTAATATTAATGGCGTGCCCCATAACTATATCCATTGTTCTTCTCTTGTATAATTACTTAAGACTTTCGTTAGGTACTATGTTTTACTTAAATCAATTCTTATCTGGAAAGCAATGCTGGTGAAATAATGTACGTGTAACTGCAGGCTAGTTCTCTGATCTATGTAGAACAATAAGTATGGATTGGAATCTGGTTCCATCTGGACGTTTTTTGATTAGAACATAAACTGATTTAATTGAAATGGTGCAGTGGTAATTTTTACTGTATCCATCTGTTGATTAATCTTCGATAATATATTTCAATATTAATCATTTATATGATACAATTATCTTCTATTATATTTTAACAGTTATTACATAATGATTATAATTAATGTGATTATACTGTTTATAGTGATGGAATGAAATATTAGTTTTGTTAGAAATAGTAATATTAGTCAAATATGAATATTTCAACAAAAATAAATTTCAACAAAATATAAACCCAGACACAATAAATATTTATTTATTCGCAATATATTTCAAATTCATAATTAAATGTAACAAGTAGTAACATCTATTCGTTTTCTACTTTTGGATATTACTAAAATAATATGATTATTACGCAATCAACACTAAATATAACAATAAATACGTATATAATTAAAAGTGCGTTAATTTGTATAAAGTGTGATATTCAAATAGATTCATCTGAATTAATATTTTTAGCTTAAGGCTAATTTTTATCTTCTATATCTTTTGAGATATTACGACGAATATAAATTTTATTATCTTGTATTTAATTTAGATTTAGCACATCTCATGGATCGGGGCTAGTGAATACAATCACTAAGGATATTGAGATGTTTCTTCAAAATAGCTCAATAACTGGTACATCGTTGTAAGAAAGTCAGTATAATGGTTATATTGTTTCTGATCTATAAGTAAATCTGCAATTATTTGTGAGCTCTGTATAAGTTTGTTCCGAGCTTGACCAAAGTGGAACGATATAGTTTTAGCTCGTTGCTTCAGAACCACTGATCAAAAACTGTTCAGTGTGTCTAAACTAGTTTGTGGTATACGGGCTGTGTTTAAATGAGTTGCAAAATGGAGTTAGTTCAGGCGGACTAATCTCATGCGTATTCCCGTTTGTATATAACGAGTCGAAATGCATATGTAGTGATGGCTACGAATTAAATGGAACATTTTGCGTCAACACAGTTTAACAAATGACGATTCTAGATATTAAAGAAAACGAAGCGACAGCGGACCTGAACCAAAAGATTAGTACTCTTCGCTAAAGTGTTACTGACGAAATATAGAGCCTTGCTGACTGGACTCGGAATGAAATATCATCCCTGGATGCAAGCCTACAAGAGCAGATAAAATACAATATCTCAACTCTAGAAGGCAAAACTAACTTGTCTATTTTAAAGCAAGAATTGCTTACTAACTCCAGCTTCAATTTGTTGGACCAAAGGCTATTCAACAACATAACTGGCACCACACTGTATATGGAAACACAAATTATTTCCAACACCAGCTTACTCAACTCATCATTGCTTTCACAAATTTAGCTGAGCGACCAGGCTGTTGTCGCAAATAACACGAAAATGGAGTAGTACGTAAACACAACTCGCAATATACTGGAATTAGGAATTATAAATAATATTTCAGCGTTGAAAGCCCAACTTCAAAGCGAAACTGCAGCAGTCTAAAATAGTCTTATTACCAACATAGCATCGAACTCCAGCACACTCGAGCAAAGAATCATTGGAAACGCGACTGTTTTGCTGGCAAATATAGACTAGGTTGCAGTTACTTTTCACAATGACTTAGAGACATTAAGATCACAAGCTTTTTCCAACCTAACACTTACCAGTTCGTAGCTAAATACAAATTTGATAAACAACATTTCAACCTTGAAATCGTATATTGATGCGCAAGTATTGCAAACCGAGCTGCGCGTGAATGAAAATATCACATCCATGAAACAGTACGTCGACAACACAAGAGATGCGATCGACTCGCGATTGGTCTCCAACATCACCGTGCTAAAGTCTCTGTTGTAAGGAGAAACTAATACAACTCGGAGTAGTCTATTGACCAATATAGTTTCTAACTCTAGCGCCTTAGAGCAGCGAATCATAGGTAATGCGTCT
Source organism: Hexamita inflata (assembly GCA_963988835.1). Classification (NCBI taxonomy): domain Eukaryota; phylum Fornicata; order Diplomonadida; family Hexamitidae; genus Hexamita; species Hexamita inflata. Next base: position 361,019 of record CAXDID010000108.1, read on the forward strand.
GCGCTGCAAACAAACATAAACACTCTTGCTACCAATTCGCAAACAAATCTAGAGTCGCTTCGGGCTCAAGCTTTTTCAAACCAAACACAGAACATGGTTGCTGTAAGTAACTATATTGCGGGTAATGTTACAAATTTAAATAATATTCTTTTAACACAGCTTTACTCGAATTCATCTATTTTAGAGTAGAGAATAATTGGAAATATAAGCGATCAAAAATTTACATATGATTAAATTATATAATAATTTCAAATTGGTATAAATCTGTTACATTCTAACTAAACCTTAAACAATCAAATGCTAGTGAACGCCTAAAACAACATATTTAGCATTGGAACATATTTATGTTCATTGATTTCATATGCGAAATACGATAGTTCAACAGGAAAATGTATTTGTACAGTTCCAAATACTGCTTTATCAGCAAATATGAAATAGTGTTTGTGTACTGTTCCAAACACAATTTTGTCAGGAGGTTAATGTATTTGTAATATTCCATTCACATCACTCGTCGGATCTAGTTGTGTTTGTAATGTAATTCCTTATACAACATTATCTGGATCATCGTGTTAATGTACTATACCATATACGACAATTATTAATAATTAATGCGTATGTACACTTGCTAACACCGTATTATCAGGTAGTTAATGTGTATGCAATATACCAAATACAAATTTAGTTGGCTCTAGTTGTGTATGCAATGTTATTCCAGATACGGTATTATCAGGAACATCTTGTGTCTGTATAATTGCTGGTAGCACTATAATTGGGAATTAGTGCTAATGCACAACTCCAAATTAAGTGATTTAAAACAATTAATGTGTAAGTACTAATTAATGTGGAGCTGGTTATAAATATATTTGCATGGAATGGTATACAAATAATAAAATATGTTGTATAGACTACATGTAACTACCATCTGAATGGTTTGATATGCAAGGTTAGGGACCAGTGGTAGATGTTTGTGCAAATACAAATATACCTGTAGGAGGTTGTTAGCTTTTGTGATAAATAATGTACAATTTATAACATTATATCTAATTATGTAAAATTATTTAGTGCACTATTCATTTATATCTCTTTATATCTAGGGGTTCAAATATGAGGTTGGATGTTATGGTATTTACTTACTCATTAAAAGTGAAAATAGAGCCGCGTTAAAAGAGTTCTACAAATTGCATTATTATGAGATTGTTGAATATGAATAATAATATTTTGTGGTGCAATCAATAAAACAATGCTGTCCTGGTAGGTAATGCTGTCCTTGTATTTTCTCGAATTTAATTTTACTGAAATGTAATTAATTAGCTTATAGCTGTTCAATCTACAATTAATGTTGCTATAGTGATTACTAGTTAACATAATATACATATTGACAGCTTGAAACCATTTGCTATGTGTTCTTTTTCTTTTTATTCAGAGGCTGAAAATAAGTTTTAACCTCCGGAAAATGAGCACGACTATTTTAGTAACTTTGAAGTATATTTTGAATTTTTGTAAATAATAAAATTTTAAATATGTTAAAATTTTTGACTTATCTCAATATTAAGAGTAGTTAAAGCGAATTCAATTAAACAATGGGATACAGATATGTAAAACTATCGATCATCATTTATATAATAAGTTGCTATTGTGGGATCTACTAAAAGACCTAAAGTTCAATAAATTTTGATGATAAGAATGAAGATAAAATTTATTAATATTTATCTTTATTATTTCGAAGTACACTTAACTCATAACAATATTAAAATTTCACTCCCAAATTCCAAAAAAGTTTCAGAGGTTTACTCCTCTTGTCTACTCCACTCAATAATCAATTACTTCAATCACAAGAAACATTAAAAAATGATATTTTCATTTTAATGCGTTCTTTACTCCTGTACATAAAGGACTCTATATTTTCAGTGTTGATTTTTTGAGGTGTCATCAAATTATATCAAATCAGAAATGATACTATTGTTTTATACTTTATCGTGTTATTAAAGAAAATATCAATACTTAGATTATGTTTAGACTCTTAATATCAATTGTTTGTAATTAATGAACTACCATAATTATAAATATTAGATTTCTATGATAATTAGTATGAACGTGGACCTCAATTTTTTGATAACTTTAATTAATTTTATATCTGAAGAAAAACGCTTAGAAGACTTAGAAGCTTAAAAAATGTTTGAAATGATGTGAAATATTATAATTTAAAGACATGTTTAATTTTTATATTTTAATGAAGATGTTTACACTCCAATTTTAATCTTGATGAGTAGGATAGCGGAAGTTAAAAATTTAATTAAAGCAGGAAAATAGGACGAAGCCAAAAAATTATTAGCCCAACTAAAGGATCCCTAGGTCACGACTGAGTTGAATCAAGTACAGTCTGATTTAATTGGATTCTTAGAGAAAGACAAAAATAACACAACCTAAAAGCTTTCTGCATATGTTTAGGAAAATATGATGCTTAAATAGCAACTTTAAAACTAGAAATCTGCAGATAAAGTACTTCGTTTGATAGATTATTTTTCTTCAACGATATAAATAGATTAAATATAAACCATGTTACGGATGATGAAGGAATCTATAGTTTAATAAGAGGATTTTAGCAAAGAGATTTAGAAGCAGGTCGTTACGGAAATTTATTCACTTTAAAGTGATTAGGATGTGAAGAATGCGAATTAGCAGCTTGAAATTTAGTAAAAGTAGCACGGCGACACTTTATAATTACTACAGCGTGCAAAGCAAGAAATAAGCCAGCTTTAGCAGCAGTAGAAGCTCGACAACACTTTAATTCAGGATTTAACGAAGCAGCTTTAGTCCGCGCATTCTGAGGTGCAGAAGCATGTGCGTGAGGTGTTTACGCTTAAGAATCAGGTCAAGGAGCTGCAACAGGACAATTTGGAGTCAAAGTTCGCGTAGAGTCCGAATTCTCAGAATTAGAGCGCGCCGGCAAATTCCTTGAGGAGGTAGAACGCGGCCACCTCTCTCATCCCACAGAATTAATAGCAAAATATTGATCAGGAAGAGCTGGATGAGATTATTCAGTAGCGTGTGGACGAGGCCTACGAGGAGGTTTAACAATTCTTCAACGACTTCATCGGTGATCAGTGGGACGGCATTCAAGCGTCGAAGGAGTCCATCCACAATTTAAAGATTGTTTATTCTGAGTTCACAGAAACGCATTCCGAGCATTTAGAAACGATTGAGGACGCGATAAAGAAACTTATCCGCTCAAACGGGAAACAGAAGAAAACGCCCGTTTTGGAACCCGTCGTGGACCTCCGCACCTCTCAAAGCACTTAAGAGCTGAACAGAAAACAAATGGAACTGGAGCAAATAATTAAACAGCTTGAGGATGTTCAAGGTGAGAATGAGGCGCTGAAAAATGAGCTCATTCTAATGGAGTCGGAGAACAAGCACTTACACGTATAACTTTTAGATTAAAACAACGATAACTAGTTGGAAGAAATAGCAAATTTGAAGCAAAAAATAACAGTCCTCGAATCACAAAACCAAATAGGTTCCCTCCCACTCCAAAGTGGAAAAGAGAAAACACAGGACCAGGACAAGGATGAAACGATACTTCAATTAACTAAAAAATAGGAAGAGTTGCTGAACAAAATATAAGAGTTGGACAGAACTATCGGAGACATCCGGTACAACGACCACGTTTACATTCAAAACCTGAAGAAAGAAGCGGAAGAGAAACTGAAAACGGTTAACTAACAATGCTAAGACGAAATAAACAAATAAAAAGAAGAAGTGGAAAATAAAACCAAATCCATGCTAGACGAACTAAATAAAAATAATTAATTATTAACTTAAAGCGAAAAAGATAAAGAAGAAACTGGGAAACAACTAAAGGACAAAAACAAAGAAATAATTTTGCTACAGCAAAAAATTAAAGAACTTGAAAACAACTCAAATAAATAATAGTGCACATTGGATAAAAACTAAATTCAAGCCATTACTCAAGAATTCGCCCAAATTAAACTAAAACTTCAATAAACCAAATCAAATTAATCCCTACAACTAATAAACTTCAAAAACTAACAATAAACACATTACGAAAACCTAACCTAAACTTTGTCTAGTTTCGCACTCAAAATGAATCAAAAACAGAACAATAACAATAATAACACATTATATTTAAAATAATAAGAAGAACTCCAAGAAATAAAGTAGAACTTTTTATTCGATAACTCGGAAGCATCTTTTATTAGTTTCCACTCAACACGACACCTTCCATTGTTTGATGCATTTTTACACTATAAAGAACTAGAAACAATACGCTTAAACATAATTAAGCACTTAAAAGTTTCCAAAGTACTCAGTAAAGATTTCTATTTCTAAACGTTGAGAGTATTTGGAATATTTAACCAAGTGTTTAACTCAGATCAAATTATTACTGACTTTAGCCTGCCTAAAATTCAAGGAGAAAATAAGAGCAAGATACTCAAAAACTTCGTAAGACACAGTTATAACCGAGCAATGGAAATATACTTTGAAGACATCATAAATTAAAATGTCAAAAATATCAAAGATATATATTTGACATACACAGCAGAGCATGATGAGTAATTTTTCAGTTTGCTAAGTGCTATTATGTTCTTTGTAGTCGATGGGTTTGAAGTTGGTTCAGGAGCAAAAGTTTAAAAGAACAAAACAATGGTATTCCCACTATTATAACGTGAAGGAGTTATTATCAACGCTTTATAAGTGAATGATGATGAATTAGTACAGTGATGCTAATTATAAATGTATATTGATGTAATTTGTTATCCAATTTTAGAATATTTTTGACATTTTAATAATATAGGAAAATTAGTATATACATTTGTTTATGATTCACTTCAAATATTGAATGTTTAACAATTCAAACAAGTACGAAAGCAACTTCGCGGACACTGCGAAGCTGTACAACTCTACAAATGTCATCAACCAACTTATCCAGAACAAACTGGAAAACACGGCCTCTCTAAGCGAGCTCCAGAAGTCTGGTCAAGTGCAAGAATACGCAGTCATCGCCAGACGCCTTGCAAAAGCGCGGAAGCTCGTAAATTTCTTTTCCAAGAACACAGACAGCGTCGTGATCCAGTCCGTATTCAACGAAATCCTGAAGCAAATAGATTCAGAATCTCCAGACTTCGATAAGCAAATGCTCGAGATACTGGTTAAGCAATTGCGCTTATTCGTAGAATAAACAAATTAAAATCAAACAGATTCAAGTGAGAAAACGATTACAACGCTGAATCATCAGTTACAAGTAATTAAAAGCGAGCAAATGTTGCAAAATGATTAATTATCATTGTAAAAGAAGCAAATAGATCATTTAAAGCAGTAAATCGCGTCTTTATCCTTTGAAAAATCCGAGTTATAGGAGCTTCTATCTGTTTAGGATCAAAAATTTCTTAATGAACAATAAACTGCTCAATAACTCTACAAATCAAGCTATTCTGAGCTTAAATCGAGCCAGAATGAAAATAATCTTCTCAATTTGCAGCTCAAAGAGTAAAATGCAAAAATAAACGAACTAAAATAAACAGTTAACGTTCTTCTTAAGTGCAAAGACGACTTCGTCCAGTGTTCAAAAGAAGTTCACGGGCTTGTTGACCAAGAAAAATAAAGTTTAAGCAAACAAGTTTAAGACCTGAAAGAAGAAATCAAAAATAAAGGGCTGTTGAACCAGCAAATGGCTGGAACAATGTAAAAAGTCGAAGCATAAAACACTGACCTGAAAAAATAAATAGAAACACTACAAACATAATGCGCACAAAATAGTGAACAAATACAATAACTAAAACTAACAAACATTGATATAAAACGGGATCGAGACCATACCAAATAAATAAACGAACAAATGTTATAAACTCAAAACCAAACCCAAGTCTTCGCTGAACACCTTAAAAATGAAAGAATAAAAATTTAAAACGAATAACACCAGTAAATGATGCAACTGGATCTTAAAAACAAAACACAAGCGAGTCAAATATAAGACCTGTAATCGGAACTGGAGCAGCTAAAACAGCAACACAAACAGTTCAGTGTCTAAGTCGAGCAGGAAAAACAACAATTCCATCAACAATCCCAGAACGAACTGGCTGACATATCTTTGAAGGAGCAGGTAATCAACCAATACGCACGAAAACACATAGAACTAGAGAAAGCCATCGCCGAACTGCAGCAGCAAGTCGCCAAGCTCCACCAAGACAAAATAGACCTGCAAGTCAAAAACGGAGTGCAAACAGAACAGCTCAAGAAAGACTGCGAGCAACAAGTTCACAGCGCAAAGAAGGAAAGAGACGAAAGCCGAAAGCAGAACGAAGAGGTAACAAAACACAAGCGATTCAAATATAAGATTTATAATCGGAACTGGAGCAGCTAAAACAGCAACACAAACAGTTCAGTGTCTAAGTTGAGCAGGAGAAACAACAATTCCAACAACAATCCCAGAATGAACTGGCTGACATATCTTTGAAGGAGCAGGTAATCAACCAATACGCACGAAAACACATAGAGCTAGAGAAAGCCAACTCCGAACTGCAGCAACAAGTCGCCAAGCTCCACCAAGACAAAATAGACCTGCAAGTCAAAAACGGAGTGCAAACAGAACAGCTCAAGAAAGACTGCGAGCAGCAAGTTCAAAGCGCAAAGAAGGAAAGAGACGAAAACCAAAAGCAGAACGAAGAGGCAACCCAAGAACTCAAGCAGGTAAACCGGAACCTGGAAGAGATGAAGTCCCAGCACCAGGCCCTGGAGGCCGAGAAGAAGAACGCGGACGAAGCCAACCAGAAGCTCCAGGCCCAGGTCCAGCAGATGGTGGACGACCTCCAGAAGACCAGCCAGGATGTTGGAGAGAAGAACGGAGCCTTCGAGCAACTGAAGAAGATATCCGAGGCCCAGAAGATGGAGCTCCAGGAAGCCCTCCAGAAGACCACAGTAGAACTCAAAGACACCCAGCAGGAAGTGAAGCAGCTCCGAGAAGAGACCGAGGCCCAGAAGAAACAGATTAATGCCAACGAGCTAGAACAGAAACAGCTGGCGGAACAGATCTCCGGCCTCGAGCTGTCGCTGGAGAAGTCTTCCGGCCAGGTCACGCAGCTGGAGAAGCAGCTGGCCGAGAGCGCCCAGAACGGACTTTCACTCCAAAAGCAGAACGAAGAGGCAACCCAAGAACTCAAGCAGGTAAACCGGAACCTGGAAGAGATGAAGTCCCAGCACCAGGCCCTGGAAGCCGAGAAGAAGAACGCGGACGAAGCCAACCGGAAGCTCCAGGCCCAGGTCCAGCAGATGGTGGACGACCTCCAGAAGACCAGCCAAGACGTAAACGAGAAGAACGGAGCCTTCGAGCAACTGAAGAAGATATCCGAGGCCCAGAAGATGGAGCTCCAGGAAGCCCTCCAGAAGACCACAGTAGACCTCAAAGACGCCCAGCAGGAAGTGAAGCAGCTCCGAGAAGAGACCGAGGCCCAGAAGAAACAGATTAATGACAATGAGCTGGAACAGAAACAGCTGGCGGAACAGATCTCCGGCCTCGAGCTGTCGCTGGAGAAGTCTTCCGGCCAGGTCATGCAGCTGGAGAAGCAGTTGGCCGAGAGCACCCAGAACGGACTTTCACTCCAAAAGCAGAACGAAGAGGCAACCCAAGAACTCAAGCAGGTACGCCTGAACCTGGAAGAGATGAAGTCCCAGCACCAGGCCCTGGAGGCCGAGAAGAAGAACGCGGACGAAGCCAACCAGAAGCTCCAGGCCCAGGTCCAGCAGATGGTGGACGACCTCCAGAAGACCAGCCAAGACGTAAACGAGAAGAACGGCGCCTTCGAGCAACTGAAGAAGATATCCGAGGCCCAGAAGATAGAGCTCCAGGAAGCCCTCCAGAAGACCACAGTAGACCTCAAAGACGCCCAGCAGGAAGTGAAGCAGCTCCGAGAAGAGACCGAGGCCCAGAAAAAACAGGTTAATGACAACGAGCTGGAGCAGAAACAGCTGGCGGAACAGATCTCCGGCCTCGAGCTGTCGCTGGAGAAGTCTTCCGGCCAGGTCACGCAGCTGGAGAAGCAGCTGGCCGAGAGCGCCCAGAACGGACTTTCACTCCAAAAGCAGAACGAAGAGGTAACCCAAGAACTCAAGCAGGTGAGCCTGAACCTGGAAGAGCTGAAGTCCCAGCACCAGGCCCTGGAGGCCGAGAAGAAGAACACAGACGAAGCCAACCAGAAGCTCCAGGCCCAGCTCCAGCAGATGGTGGACGACCTCCAGAAGACCAGCCAAGACGTAAACGAGAAGAACGGCGCCTTCGAGCAACTCAGGAAGATATCCGAGGCCCAGAAGATAGAGCTCCAGGAAGCCCTCCAGAAGACCACAATAGACCTCAAAGACACCCAGCAGGAAGTGAAGCAGCTCCGAGAAGAGACCGAGGCCCAGAAGAAACAGATTAATGCCAACGAGCTGGAGCAGAAACAGCTGGCGGAACAGATCTCCGGCCTCGAGCTGTCGCTGGAGAAGTCTTCCGGCCAGGTCACGCAGCTGGAGAAGCAGCTGGCCGAGAGCGCCCAGAACGGACTTTCACTCCAAAAGCAGAACGAAGAGGCAACCCAAGAACTAAAGCAGGTGAGCCTAAACCTAGAAGAGCTGAAGTCCCAGCACCAGGCCCTGGAGGCCGAGAAGAAGAACACAGACGAAGCCAACCAGAAGCTCCAGGCCCAGGTCCAGCAGATGGTGGACGACCTCCAGAAGACCAGCCAAGACGTAAACGAGAAGAACGGCGCCTTCGAGCAACTGAGGAAGATATCCGAGGCCCAGAAGATAGAGCTCCAGGAAGCCCTCCAGAAGACCACAATAGACCTCAAAGACACCCAGCAGGAAGTGAAGCAGCTCCGAGAAGAGACCGAGGCCCAGAAGAAACAGATTAATGCCAACGAGCTGGAACAGAAACAGCTGGCGGAACAGATCTCCGGCCTCGAGCTGTCGCTGGAGAAGTCTTCCGGCCAGGTCATGCAGCTGGAGACGCAGCTGGCCGAGAGCGCCCAGAACGGACTTTCACTCCAAAAGCAGAACGAAGAGGCAACCCAAGAACTCAAGCAGGTAAGACTTAACCTGGAAGAGATGAAGTCCCAGCACCAGGCCCTGGAGGCCGAGAAGAAGAACACAGACGAAGCCAACCAGAAGCTCCAGGCCCAGGTCCAGCAGATGGTGGACGACCTCCAGAAGACCAACCAAGACGTAAACGAGAAGAACGGCGCCTTCGAGCAACTGAGGAAGATATCAGAGGTCCAGAAGATAGAGCTCCAGGAAGCCCTCCAGAAGACCACAATAGACCTCAAAGACACCCAGCAGGAAGTGAAGCAGCTCCGAGAAGAGACCGAGGCACAGAAGAAACAGATTAATGCCAACGAGCTGGAGCAGAAACAGCTGGCGGAACAGATCTCCGGCCTCGAGCTGTCGCTGGAGAAGTCTTCCGGCCAGGTCATGCAGCTAGAGAAGCAGCTGGCCGAGAGCGCCCAGAACGGACTTTCACTCCAAAAGCAGAACGAAGAGGCAACCCAAGAACTCAAGCAGGTAAGCCTGAACCTGGAAGAGATGAAGTCCCAGCACCAGGCCCTGGAGGCCGAGAAGAAGAACACAGACGAAGCCAACCAGAAGCTCCAGGCCCAGGTCCAGCAGATGGTGGACGACCTCCAGAAGACCAGCCAAGACGTAAACGAGAAGAACGGCGCCTTCGAGCAACTGAGGAAGATATCAGAGGTCCAGAAGATGGAGCTCCAGGAAGCCCTCCAGAAGACCACAATAGACCTCAAAGACACCCAGCAGGAAGTGAAGCAGCTCCGAGAAGAGACCGAGGCCCAGAAGAAACAGATTAATGCCAACGAGCTGGAGCAGAAACAGCTGGCGGAACAGATCTCCGGCCTCGAGCTGTCGCTGGAGAAGTCTTCCGGCCAGGTCATGCAGCTGGAGAAGCAGCTGGCCGAGAGCGCCCAGAACGGACTTTCACTCCAAAAGCAGAACGAAGAGGCAACCCAAGAACTCAAGCAGGTAAGCCTGAACCTGGAAGAGCTGAAGTCCCAGCACCAGGCCCTGAATGCCGAGAAGAGCGCGAGCGAGAAGAAGGCGGCTACTTTTGAAAAGCAGGCGGCGGACATGGAGCAGATGCTGCAGACGCTGGCGGAGCAGCACGAGGCACTGCAGAAAGAGCTGGAGGATAGCAAGGCCAAGGAACAGGCGCCGGCCAGCCAGAGCAAGCCGCCGAGGCCAGACGCCTTCACCTCCGCCGCGGACCTGGACGTGATCCGCATCTCGCTGGTGAAGACCCTGAAGGCCGAGAAGCTGCTCTGCAAGGAGTTCGGACAGCAGGTCATCAAGGCGATCGAAATCATCAACACGCTGCTGGAGCAAGAGGTCGTCGCACAAGACCACAACATAGAGCCGGTCGAGAGCAACAAGGTGTACCTGCGCCAGAACTGGAGCCAGGTCGAGTACATCTACATCCAGGCCATGATCTCGCACAACCTGGGCCAGCTCTTCCCGCTCTTCACCACCTTCGCTCCGGCCCACGAAGAGCTCTTCTTCAACCTGCTGCAGACATCGGCGCTGTTGCTGATTGACGGCTATAGTCCTGGAAAAGAGAAGAACATTAAGAACAAGTGCATGGTGTACCCAGTGATGCAAAAAGAAGGTGTTGCACTAATGAATGCATTAATGGTCAACAATGAAGATATAATCACACCAATTTAATAATTGTAATGAAAAGACGAGATATGAGATATAGAAATAATTATAATATATTAATCTCTATCAATACAGTTACGCCTAACAGTCATTTGAATTAATTTAATCGTTAAAATACAAAATTTGCTGATTTGTTATCCAAACTTTTAACATAATAATCGTAAGTATTATAAAATTACACGAGTATTTGTTTATGATTCACTTCAAATATTGAATGTTTAACAATTCAAACAAGTACGAAAGCAACTTCGCGGACACTGCGAAGCTGTACAACTCTACAAATGTCATCAACCAACTTATCCAGAACAAACTGGAAAACACGGCCTCTCTAAGCGAGCTCCAGAAGTCTGGTCAAGTGCAAGAATACGCAGTCATCGCCAGACGCCTTGCAAAAGCGCGGAAGCTCGTAAATTTCTTTTCCAAGAACACAGAAAGCGTCGTGATCCAGTCCGTATTCAACGAAATCCTGAAGCAAATAGATTCAGAATCTCCAGACTTCGATAAGCAAATGCTCGAGATACTGGTTAAGTAAATGAGGTAGAATATAAATGTTAATGAATAGGTAATAATAAATTAGAATGTTAAAAACATGTCTGCTTTGAGGAGTCAACTTTCTTTGGCAGAAAATTAGTTGTAAATATATTAGGAGCAGTATAAACAGCAATGTGAATAAATATAGTAGCTTTAAAGGCAGAATGATAAAGTGAATGTGAGTAAAATATAATTTTAGGAGTTGTTTCAGGTAAAGGAGCGATTATATCAAGAAGATCTATAGAATGCGTAGAATTTGTACAAAGTGTGTTATTCTGATTTGAAGACAGCTCAAAGTGATTTGCAGCTAGCTAATCTGTAAATAGTAGATTATTAATAAAAATTAAGTGATTTATAGTAGACTGTGAGTGCATTGCAAGAATATAAAAACGATTACATTTCGCACACCACTGAGCTGTAGTTTTCTAAAAACGAGATCTTTTAGAGTCAGATTGAGGAGCAGAAGCAGCTTTTATCTGTTACACAGTCTCAACTTCAATAGCACACTCAAACAACACTATAACTTGAATTGGACAACCGCAAACTGTTTTAGGAAAATAATTAATACGTTATTTAATTATAATAACAAAATGAATCAATAAATACTCAAAAACTGAATTTAATGAATCTGGAGCACTAGTTAAATCTCGTTGTAGACCAAAACAAACAGCTAGTGCTTGAAAGCAACTAAAATTAAACCAAATATACAAATCAAATGAACAATTACATATTAGCACAAAACGCACTATAAAACACGAACGCCAACTTGGAGCAAATGAACAACATTCAGTCAATTACCATTAAAGGGCTCAACGAACAAAATAACGAATTAAAACAACAAATAACAAATTTGAACGAACAAATAAATAACTAAACGAATCTCTCACAAACTCAAATTATTAAATAAACAGAATTACAAGAACAAAAGGATGAAATAATCACTTAACACATTAACAAAATGTCAGACCTCGAAAAACAAATTCAATAAATGCAAATTCACTTATTTGTACTTGAAAAGGAAAAAACACAAGTTGAAAACAATAATAAATTACTTATTGAACAAATCGCAAACTCTAAAATAATCGACACACAAAACTCACTTATTGATATAGAACACGAAAACACAGTAAAATAATTGTAGCAGTAAATGATGCAACTGGATCTTAAAAACAAAACACAAGCGATTCAAATATAAGACCTGTAATCAGAACTGGAGCAGCTAAAACAGCAACACAAACAGTTCAGTGTCTAAGTCGAGCAAGAGAAACAACAATTCCAACAACAATCCCAGAACGAACAGGCTGACATATCTTTGAAGGAGCAGGTAATCAACCAATAAGTACGAAAACACATAGAACTAGAGAAAGCCATCGCCGAACTGCAGCAACAAGTCGACAAGCTCCACCAAGACAAAATAGACCTGCAAGTCAAAAACGGAGTGCAAACAGAACAGCTCAAGAAAGACTGCGAGCAGCAAGTTCAAAGCGCCAAGAAGGAAAGAGACGAAAGCCAAAAGCAGAACGAAGAGGCAACCCAAGAGCTCAAGCAGGTAAGCCTAAACCTGGAAGAGATGAAGTCCCATCACCAGGCCCTGGAGACCGAGAAGAAGAACGCGGACGAAGCCAACCAGAAGCTCCAGGCCCAGGTCCAGCAGATGGTCGACGACCTCCAGAAGACCAGCCAAGACGTTGGAGAGAAGAACGGCGCCTTCGAGCAACTCAGGAAGATATCCGAGGCCCAGAAGATAGAGCTCCAGGAAGCCCTCCAGAAGACTACAGTAGAACTCAAAGACACCCAGCAGGAAGTGAAGCAGCTCCGAGAAGAGACCGAGGCCCAGAAGAAACAGATTAATGACAATGAGCTGGAACAGAAACAGCTGGCGGAACAGATCTCCGGCCTCGAGCTGTCGCTGGAGAAGTCTTCCGGCCAGGTCATGCAGCTGGAGAAGCAGCTGGCCGAGAGCGCCCAGAACGGACTTTCACTCCAAAAGCAGAACGAAGAGGCAACCCAAGAACTCAAGCAGGTAAACCGGAACTTGGAAGAGATGAAGTCCCAGCACCAGGCCCTGGAGGCCGAGAAGAAGAACGCGGACGAAGCCAACCGGAAGCTCCAGGCCCAGGTCCAGCAGATGGTCGACGACCTCCAGAAGACCAGCCAGGATGTTGGAGAGAAGAACGGAGCCTTCGAGCAACTGAAGAAGATATCCGAGGCCCAGAAGATGGAGCTCCAGGAAGCCCTCCAGAAGACCACAGTAGACCTCAAAGACGCCCAGCAGGAAGTGAAGCAGCTCCGAGAAGAGACCGAGGCCCAGAAGAAACAGATTAATGACAATGAGCTGGAACAGAAACAGCTGGCGGAACAGATCTCCGGCCTCGAGCTGTCGCTGGAGAAGTCTTCCGGCCAGGTCATGCAGCTGGAGACGCAGCTGGCCGAGAGCGCCCAGAACGGACTTTCACTCCAAAAGCAGAACGAAGAGGCAACCAAAGAACTCAAGCAGGTAAGCCTGAACCTGGAAGAGATGAAGTCCCAGCACCAGGCCCTGGAGGCCGAGAAGAAGAACGCGGACGAAGCCAACCAGAAGCTCCAGGCCCAGGTCCAGCAGATGGTGGACGACCTCCAGAAGACCAGCCAAGACGTAAACGAGAAGAACGGAGCCTTCGAGCAACTGAAGAAGATATCCGAGGCCCAGAAGATGGAGCTCCAGGAAGCCCTCCAGAAGACCACAGTAGACCTCAAAGACGCCCAGCAGGAAGTGAAGCAGCTCCGAGAAGAGACCGAGGCCCAGAAAAAACAGGTTAATGACAACGAGCTGGAACAGAAACAGCTGGCGGAACAGATCTCCGGCCTCGAGCTGTCGCTGGAGAAGTCTTCCGGCCAGGTCACGCAGCTGGAGAAGCAGCTGGCCGAGAGCGCCCAGAACGGACTTTCACTCCAAAAGCAGAACGAAGAGGCAACCCAAGAACTCAAGCAGGTAAACCGGAACCTGGAAGAGATGAAGTCCCAGCACCAGGCCCTGGAGGCCGAGAAGAAGAACGCGGACGAAGCCAACCGGAAGCTCCAGGCCCAGGTCCAGCAGATGGTGGACGACCTCCAGAAGACCAGCCAAGATGTTGGAGAGAAGAACGGAGCCTTCGAGCAACTGAAGAAGATATCCGAGGCCCAGAAGATGGAGCTCCAGGAAGCCCTCCAGAAGACCACAGTAGAACTCAAAGACACCCAGCAGGAAGTGAAGCAGCCCCGAGAAGAGACCGAGGCCCAGAAGAAACAGATTAATGCCAACGAGCTAGAACAGAAACAGCTGGCGGAACAGATCTCCGGCCTCGAGCTGTCGCTGGAGAAGTCTTCCGGCCAGGTCACGCAGCTGGAGAAGCAGCTGGCCGAGAGCGCCCAGAACGGACTTTCACTCCAAAAACAGAACGAAGAGGCAACCCAAGAACTCAAGCAGGTAAACCGGAACCTGGAAGAGCTGAAGTCCCAGCACCAGGCCCTGGAGGCCGAGAAGAAGAACGCGGACGAAGCCAACCGGAAGCTCCAGGCCCAGGTCCAGCAGATGGTGGACGACCTCCAGAAGACCAGCCAGGATGTTGGAGAGAAGAACGGAGCCTTCGAGCAACTCAGGAAGATATCCGAGGCCCAGAAGATGGAGCTCCAGGAAGCCCTCCAGAAGACCACAGTAGAACTCAAAGACACCCAGCAGGAAGTGAAGCAGCTCCGAGAAGAGACCGAGGCCCAGAAGAAACAGATTAATGCCAACGAGCTAGAACAGAAACAGCTGGCGGAACAGATCTCCGGCCTCGAGCTGTCGCTGGAGAAGTCTTCCGGCCAGGTCACGCAGCTGGAGAAGCAGCTGGCCGAGAGCGCCCAGAACGGACTTTCACTCCAAAAGCAGAACGAAGAGGCAACCCAAGAACTCAAGCAGGTAAACCGGAACCTGGAAGAGATGAAGTCCCAGCACCAGGCCCTGGAGGCCGAGAAGAAGAACGCGGACGAAGCCAACCAGAAGCTCCAGGCCCAGGTCCAGCAGATGGTGGACGACCTCCAGAAGACCAGCCAAGACGTAAACGAGAAGAACGGAGCCTTCGAGCAACTGAAGAAGATATCCGAGGCCCAGAAGATGGAGCTCCAGGAAGCCCTCCAGAAGACCACAGTAGACCTCAAAGACGCCCAGCAGGAAGTGAAGCAGCTCCGAGAAGAGACCGAGGCCCAGAAGAAACAGATTAATGACAATGAGCTGGAACAGAAACAGCTGGCGGAACAGATCTCCGGCCTCGAGCTGTCGCTGGAGAAGTCTTCCGGCCAGGTCACGCAGCTGGAGAAGCAGCTGGCCGAGAGCGCCCAGAACGGACTTTCACTCCAAAAGCAGAACGAAGAGGCAACCCAAGAACTCAAGCAGGTAAACCGGAACTTGGAAGAGATGAAGTCCCAGCACCAGGCCCTGGAGGCCGAGAAGAGCGCGAGCGAGAAGAAGGCGGCTACTTTTGAAAAGCAGGCGGCGGACATGGAGCAGATGCTGCAGACGCTGGCAGAGCAGCACGAGGCCCTGCAGAAAGAGCTGGAAGACAGCAAGGCCAAGGGACAGGCGCCGGCCAGCCAGAGCAAGCCGCCGAAGCCAGACGCCTTCACCTCCGCCGCGGACCTGGACGTGATCCGCATCTCGCTGGTGAAGACCCTGAAGGCCGAGAAGCTGCTCTGCAAGGAGTTCGGACAGCAGGTCATCAAGGCGATCGAGATCATCAACACGCTGCTGGAGCAAGAAGTGGTGGCGCAAGACCACAACATAGAGCCGGTCGAGAGCAACAAGGTGTACCTGCGCCAGAACTGGAGCCAAGTCGAGTACATCTACATCCAGGCCATGATCTCGCACAACCTGGGCCAGCTCTTCCCGCTCTTCACCACCTTCGCCCCGGCCCACGAAGAGCTCTTCTTCAACCTGCTGCAGACGTCGGCGCTGTTGCTGATTGACGGCTATAGTCCTGGAAAAGATAAAATTATTAAAAATAAGTGTATGGTATTTCCAGTAATGCAAAAAGAGGGAGCTTCAACAATCAATGCCTTGATGGTTTCAAACGATGATATATTCCCTCCCATTTAAAAACAATGAATGAAAATATATTAATGTCATATTAATTACCCTGTTTTTCTTTAACAATCATGTATTTGTTTGTTTACTGTTTGTTTAATGGTGTTATTCACTTGGTGTCATCACTTTAAATACAGATTTTGATAATTATTAACTATAATATTTTTGATGATTAAACACCGCTTCATATATAATATGCAGTTATCAGTAATACCAGAGAATCTACCTGTAACGAATACAGCGCTAGACATAAATCCACCTGCGTCTGCAGGCTAGTCATTATTGCGAACGCAAAAAATGATTAAGCTATTTCAGCAAAACATTGAGTCTGAGCCAATATTGAACTTGTTGGACTAGATTTAAGCTTCTTTGGATATAAACAACGACATTGATCGCGCGTCGTTATCAAAAGTGCTAGTGAGTTGTAAGAATCTGCCTGAAACGTAATCTGCTCTGAAGTCTCATTCGCAGTCAACCACTTAATTATTTAACACCACTTAGCAGCAAGACTTGTCTTAAACGTAAGTTAAGACATTGCAAGCTCGTTTTGACCAGGATTTAACAAGATAGAAGAACGAGTTCGATCTGAAGAGACTTGAACAGGATTATCAATTAAGAGACCTGTAACAGCAACTGAAGTTCAAGCAACAATAAGATGAGTAAAACAGAAACGAGATAAAGCAGCAGAAAAACGAGCTATACGCAGCCTACCAACAAGTATTCGATAAGTAGAAAATAATCGACCAACTAACTCTTGAAACAAAGGACATCAAATCAGAATCCGACAACAAAGCAAAAATAAACGAGGTCCTTGAAAAATAATTACAAAACTGTAAAAACGAACTCACAAATTTACAAAGTGAACTGACTCAACAAAACACAACTGTGAATGACCTTAAAAGTTAACTTGAATAAACTAATTCATTATTAGATAACGTTAAAACGCAGTTAGCGAAAGAAAATACGTCCAAATACGCCCTTCAACAACAACTTGAGAAGCAAATCTCAAGCAAGGAAAACGAAATCACAAAGTTCCAAACTGATTTCGCAGTCATCCTCAGGAACTACGCCGAAATTAGCTAAGACTTTGAAGAGTACAAATCCGCATAGGTTAAAGAAAAACAGGTGAAAGCTGATGAAAATGAACAAATAAAACTGAAATACCAGTCACTGTAGGCAGTAAACGAAGAAAACGAACAAAAAATAGAACTACTCGAAACTGAAATCAATAACTAAAAATTAATTATGGACGAACTTCAAACTCAAACTGAAGAACACATAACTACAATTTATAATCTTCAACTCGAATTAGAAAAGACCCAAAATGAAGTTATACAGGCAAATAACAGCGGTGAAAGGTATAAAGCTGAAATAATTGGTTAACTGCAAGAAGAAAATAAATACACTGAAACACAATAAGTTCAGGAATTAAATAACAAAATGGCAGAATTCCACGAGAAGATTATTACTCAAAGATAATAAATATTGTTTGAATAAGAAGCTAATCTAAAACTGAATTAATAATTACTAACATTCAGTGAAAAGGAAAAATTAGCTGTACAAGAGTATGTAGATTAAATATAGCAATAAAAGCTAGAAATAGTTAGTTTCAAAGAGTAAATTCAATCCTTGTAGGATAAACGTGAAGAAAATTCGAGTAAAATAATAGAGTACGAGGATAAGTTCATTAAATAACAAATCTTCTGTGAGTAAAAATCAGCTGAGATGCAAGCTGTTTAGAGCCAACATAACATGATGCTTAACGAATTAAATGAAGGTCAATAACTCATTTAAGAGTAAGAAAATATTATTAGAGAGTGTTAATAAGAAATCTCCAATAAAAATTAAACCATTGATGAATTGAAGAGGAAAATGTTCATTTACTAGGATGAAAAAGAACTTTAAATTAGCCAGAAAGATAGAGAAATAGACTAGCTAAGACAAGATATTACAGAGTTTAAAACCTAAATTTTAAACAGAACATAGACTATTATTGAACAGAAGTCGAGTATGGGCCAAGTAATGAATTTGTAGTAGGAAAATAGCGATATGAAACAACACATCAGTGAACTCGAACTTCTAATCGCCGATCAGAAGAAGGCTCATGACCACCTTATTTAATAATAATTAGATGAGATAAGATAACATTAACTTATGCAACTCCAACTCAAACAACAGCTCTCAGCCTTCGAGGAGAAAATGCAATAAACTGACCTAAGCAAGACTCAATCCATAGCTCAGCAGTAATAACTTGAACTTCAACTCGAAAAGCAAACTGATAGTTTGAACTAACGCGTTTAAGAGTAATAAAGTGAATTAGAGAAAACTAAAGAAAGCTTCTCTCAGGTACTCGTAAAATTGGACCAAAAACTTCAAGAAATCGATAAAATGAAATTTGAAATGCAAAAAATCAAACTTGAGAAGCAAAATCTCACACACTAATAAGAAATTGATTTGAAACAAAACCAAGTCGAAGCACAATATTTGAATGAGGAAATCACAACCCTAAAGAAACAAATTGAACAACTCAAATAAGACAACCAAAACAAAACCAGAGACTTAAACAAAATAATCGATGAAAAAGAACAAACAATCATCAAATAAAGATTCGAAACATAATGCGCAATGGATATGAATGCAATCACTAAAGAAGAAGTTGAACGTCTCAAGCACGAAATTCTACTTGCATAACAGGATAAGTAACAGCTTATTGATATTAACCAAGAAAAACTTGATGAATTAAACAAAAACTTGGAAGAAAACCAACAAGCTGCTATGAAGCAACTTTAGTAATCAGAGGCAAACAAAAAAGAATTGATGGTACAAATTAAAGAATTATAAGCTAAAAATAATGCTTAGGAAAATAATTCACAGTAAATTACAATCGATAACTAGCAGTTATTACAATAAATTAAAGAACTATAATCTAATATTGCTAAATTAGAACAAAATAAAGTTA
The DNA here is from genome assembly GCA_963988835.1 of Hexamita inflata. Taxonomy (NCBI): domain Eukaryota; phylum Fornicata; order Diplomonadida; family Hexamitidae; genus Hexamita; species Hexamita inflata. Next base: position 380,308 of record CAXDID010000108.1, read on the forward strand.
AAATACAAGGAGACGTTAAAATTGTGATATAAGAAAAAGAATACTTAACAAATAAGCATAACTAAGCGATATCGGCCCTGGAAGATTAATTGTTGCAAGCTAAGTTAGCTTAAGATAAGTTCAATATGGAAAACTAATAAGCTTAAAATGAAAAACAAGAATATATTAAACAAATAAAGCAAATATAAACATATTATCAGGCAGAAAGTGAGCAAATGAAATAATAAAGTATGTCTCAATAATAAGAGGCGCAAAAGATGAAGGTTGAATAGTAGAAAGAAAATAGAATGTTATTATAACAAATTGAACAACTTAATCAAACAATTCTACAAAATAATTTGCAAATAGAAGATTTAAGCTAGGCTGTTAGTGATCGCTGTGATGAAATTAAAGCACTTAAGAACGATCATTCAATTCAGATTAAGGACAAAGTTCACTAATTCGAGCAGCTTTAATCTGAGGTTAGAACCTTGAACTAATAAATAAGTTAGTAATTGGATCAAATTAAATTACTTAGCGAAAAGGAATTCAAGTTAACAAAAGAAGTGTAATTTAGCCAATAAAAGTTAAAAGAGCAAACACAATTTTCTACACAATAAATAACTAGCTTAAAATAGGAGCTTGATGAAATCTAAAAGCAGTTTAGAACAAGCAACAGTGAAAACGAGTTAATGAAGCGTGAAAGCAATAAGTAAATCAAAGATTTACAGCACACCATAAGTAAGAATGAAATTCAGATTTAACAGATACAAGCTGAACTGGATAATCAAATGGAAATAGTTAAGTACAAACTTCAAATGATTGACAAGTTCAAAGCTGACTTGCAAAAGATGCAGAAGGAAAAGCTTGATGTGAAGCAGGAGCTTTCGAACGCAAATCAGTAAATCCAAGATTTGAAATTCGCCCATGAATCTCAGCTTCGCCAGCTCAGCACATAATTAGAGCAATAAGAATCCGAAATCAAAGGCCTTATGGACAAATTGTAAGAGAGGCAAAACGTAATTCAGTAAGTACAATCAACCGCTGACGAGCGCGCTCAGCAGCTTAACGAGCAGACTTCTTCCAACTTCAAGCTGTAAACTCAAATCCAACAGCTTGAGAAGCAGCTTGAGAATCTTCAATTTACCTCTCAATAAGCTGAGTCTCAGTTCAGTGCCGAACTTTCGCTGTTGAAAACGGACATTGACCAGAAGAACGCTCAAATTTAACAATTAATAACCGAGCACGCATCAAAATTGAAGCAGAAGAACTCTGACATCCAAGCATTGCAAAGCAAATTGTCAGATACCGATTCAGACGCGAATCAATTCGAGTCACGTGACAAGCAAATAACTGAGTTAACGCAATAATTAAGCCAGCTACAAAACAAACTAACTCAATAGCAAACCGAATTTGAGGCCAAAATAACAGATTACGAAGCAAAAATAACCGAGAACTCAAAAATAATTAATAGTGCTCAAAACTCCTCCACCGAACAATACCTGAAATCAGAAAATGAAAAACTGACCGAAGAAAACAAAGAAATGACCGAACAACTCAAAAAGACTCAGAAAGAACTCGCCCAGAGAACCGAAGCGGTGAGCCAATTAATGGACTCATTCACCAAAATACAGCACAACAAAGAGTCAATGATCGAACAAAAGCTTCAAGAGGTCGGAAAACTCGCTGAAAAGCTTGAGACTATCGAAAACAGCGTCAAGCTGCTGAAATGAGAAGGAAAACATAATCGTTTAGGTACATAAATATCAAATATAGTTATAAATTAATATAAATTACATTGTTATAATATATAACTAATATATAACTTAACTGTTCATAATATAAATACATTGTTATATTTGATTATTTTTTAAGCATATACTCACTTGACAATAATCACTATCTCTTTAGTGATTTCTTTATAAAGTAATAGAACAACTTTTACATGTGCGATTTCATTTGTGCAATGTTTTACTCAATCGTACCACATGATCGTGATAAATAATCTAATTACTGATTTAAAATTTAACAATTCATGTTATTAATTTTTAGAGCCAACACAATATTCACATATATATTGTATTCTTATGTACTTTGGTCCGTTTCTGTTTCAACGTGTCTTAATCGTGTTGAAATTAAATGAGACTGTTATTTGTTGACTAAATTAGGTTACTATTATTCAATATCAATATTATCATTTTATATTTTGCATAACTTTTAAGTAGTGGGAAATAACTTAACAGGTTATTTAAATGAATATTATTTAACAATATTTTTCTTCATTTATAAAGTGGATAAATTATTATTAATATGTAATTCCTTGAACAATATATTGAAGTTAATAATACCTAAGTTTGATTTAAAATTAATAACGTTGATCTGTATATTTAATTTCTAGCTAATTAAATATTATGTACGCAAGTATGTTAAATAATTACAATAAATCATTTAATGATTTTATATTTGTGAATTAATTGATTTGAAAGTTGGTGATACGTTACATAAACAATTATTAATTATTGTTAATGTTTCGATAATTATGATCATCTCATAAATATTATTCATTTAAACATCAACGCATTAAATATACTACGTACTTTATTAGGATGTTATATATCTTCATTAAAATATATAACATGACTCACTCAAGCAACAATCCAACAATACATCTAAACGCCGAATGAAATGCAGAAACACAAATAAAACGAAAAAATAAAAAAGCACGAACAAAACGTAAAAATCAAAACCGCATAAAATAACCAAGCTATTCTCATCAGCCAACTACTACGGAAATTCAACGACGAAAAAGTATCCGCCAAACGCGAAATGCAAGCACTTGAAAAACTGCTGTAAACGTTAAAACAATGGAACTGGAGAAAGTAAAAAATAGCTCAAAATACTACAAGAACGGGCAGACCTCGAAGGCGTGCTTAACAAATGCCTTGATGAAACATTCCAAAGAGAAGACAACTACGAATCTAGTGCAAAAGAATATGCGTATCATCTGAATTTTAAACAGACTTTTTAAACACATGTGTTAAAAATTAATTATATTTAAACAATGTTTTGTAATTCACATGTATTTGACTTTAATAAATCAATTAGATTTTCACTCCTTAATAAAGATGAATGAAGTCATCAATGTTCATGTAGGCTAGGCAGGCAACCAAATTGGTAAAACATGCTGGGAATTGTTTAATCTTGAACATAATATCAACAACGAAGGATTTGTTTGTAACGGTGAAAATAATCAAGATAATTATATAAGAACTTTTTATTCAGAATCACAAAGTCACAAGTTTACTCCACGTGCTCTATTTGTAGACACAGATGCGATTAATAACACTTTCTCATTTGTTCATCAACCGCATATAAATGGTTCTTAACCAGCTCATACTTTTGAAGTTGGACATGAGTCAAAGATAATGGAGTAAGTTGTTGAGTCAGTGAGAAAGTAGGTCGAAGATTGTCAAAGCTTGCAGGGTTTCATGATCTACCGTTCTATCAGCGGTGGAACTGGATCTGGTCTCGGTTCGGCGATTTTGGAGTATCTTTCTGATCAATTCGAGGACAAATCTAAAATTGAAATAGCTGTTAGGGATCTGCTGGATGACGGAGATCAAGCGATTGATAATACAGTTCTGGCAGCTCATTCTATGTTGCAGCACTCTGACTGCTCGTTTATGATAAACAACGCATATCTCCGTGATATTTGCGCATCAATCAATGCACAGCCATCATTTTACAATATAAACACAATTTTAAGTTAGATGGTGTCAAGCCTAACTTTATCAATGCGTGTTGATGGTTATATGTTCACATCTCTTTCCGATATAGTTGAGTAACTTGTGCCTTCTCCACGTTTGATATTCCCAAGTTTGAGCATTGCTCCATTCACCCTCTTTTAATCGCCTCAATAAATCACTGATCTTGTCCTTGAACAAGCAAACATTCTCAGTACATAAAATACCGCTAAACTTATAAGCGCTTGCTTTATGTATCGCGGTTATTTTATTCCCAAAGAAATCGGTTAGAATTTGTGTCTGAAGATAAAATAAACGGTTAGATTCGCAGATTAGTGCAGTATAAAGTGCGGTATTAACTATTAAAACGCAGTAAACGTTTCAAAGAGCGTTTTTATAGCAGAGAAATCGCTTTTGTTCGCCTACAACTCAACAGATTTTAAGTTGTGGAACAAGGTCATTGACAAATACGAAGGGAAATAAAACTGGAACGATAACGAAACGAAAGCAATTATGGATCTGAAAGAGCTCGAGAACAACTACGCAGAAATGGAAAAGGAAATAGAGCCAGCGGGAGATATGAACGACTTTTGAATTTCAACTATCATTTTCAAATAAATTACATTTATTAGTCGTTAAACCACAAATTACTCGTATTTATATTTTATAAATAGCTTGTTTATTTATCATTGAATGTCTCCGTTCTATTCTAAGATCTGGAAACTTTGAACGAGTTTTTATGATGTTCATTAAATAATATAAAAATTAAAACTCTCTCATTTCTTTTATTGGAGCAACTACATCACATTATTTTGGTTTCCACTCATGGGTCTTTTGGACATTTCGACTCTTTTTGCGCTGGTTGGCATTTTTTGTGTTACTGCTGATTCCGGTCTTCTGTCAGTCATGTTGAGCACCGCTTGGATGTAGCTAACCTATTTTGCGCTTCCTGGTGTCATTTCTCTTGCTGATTTCAGGCCAATTAACTTCTAGCTTGCTCCTTGAACTTGGAAGAAGGACTTTGTGAGGTTCTCAATTGGAGCGGTGTCCACGAACAAACTGAGTGATCTGAGGATTCTCTCCATCGTTCTCCTTCTTTCTTGGAGGAATAAATCGCGTTTTCTCTGTTATTTCTTTTCAATTTCCTTCTGTTTGTTCAGGAGGCGTTCGAAAACACCAACGGTGGCTGGAGTGGTCGTTTATCTTGGGTTCGTTTTGAAGAGTTGACGTGGGTTGTTGTAGGTCGGGTAATCAGAATGACGGTCGTTTCCATTATTGTTTCCATTTAATTGGGATATGGACATGAAGGCTGATTGGGTCATGTCAGCTCTGATATCAGTTGTGTTCTTGCAATATGGGCAGCAGTAGGTGAAGGGAGCCTGTCCTTGGCCGTTGGAATCAGTGTGATCGTGCTTGTGATCTAGGATGAATTATTCGTCTTGAGGTGACTGAAGTTTTTTACTTCCTGAAGAATCGATGTTATTATCAGAATTTACTAACTAACCATCAGCATTTACCTTCTAAAAGCCAAGACCGTCGTCTTTGTACAAATATTCTACCTCATCGTCGCCAGAGGCTTCGTTTTCAGCTTTCTTAAAACCATTCGCAGAATTTAATCTATGAGAAGAATTGCTTTTTCTAGCAGAAATACGCACATTCGTAACTGATGCCTTTTAGTCGCATTCTGGGCAACACAATTCTGGATTCACGTGTTAATGACCACATTAGCATGTTAACGAATTCTTAACAGATGCCATATGTTAATCACCACCAAATATTTCAACTTGGGTAATAATGCCTTGTTATTAACAGCTTGGACATTTTATTTATGCCGATGACACTCTATCACCGTTTTAGTTAGACTAATTTTGTGAGCTATCTTTAAGTTAGCTCATTCCCATTGGCTAGTCTTAATTTAACTGGTTCATGTTATTCTCGTTGTTATTCAATATAGAATCAATTTATTTTATTGGTTTCTTAGGAGGTTAAATATTATCTTATTTCAGTTAATCTTATAGGAATAAAGCTTTCAAGTCAGCTTTATTAAAATCTGCATCGGATTGTCTATTTGATTTGTCAGTTTTGCTATCGTTTTTAAGATTTTAATTTAGAGTTAAATTAGAGTTTTATATCTCAGATTCTTTGCGAGCACCTTAACTTATTCTTTCAAGTTAGCTTTCTGACTTTATATCTCTACTCAAAGAATTTAACTATTGCTCGCTGAAATTTGTTGTTTATCCAGTTTTAATGGTATTTCTTTTAACGCTGCCGACAAATCCTATATATTTAGCACACCATTAAGTTATTAAATCATATTCTTCTCTAAATAGTTTTTATTGCATCGATTATAACGGACCAATATCGTTTTTAAGAATTTCATGTGGTTATTAATTTCCTAAACTATTAGTCATAAATTTAGACATTGAACCGAAACCTATTTCGAATAAGCTTTTGATTGTCTTTGATAAAAGAGACTTCATATCTTAATATTCTTATTAGGCTTGTTACATCAATGATTACATTTCAGGATCATTATTTGTCGATACTGGACGATTCATCGTTTGTAACTCAGATTCTAGGAAAGCTTTTGTTTGACGTAAGTCTTCAATTTATTTTTCCAGTTATTCCATTTTGCGGCGGTACATCATAACTTCATCTTACAATAATTGTACTTGTTGACCTAAGTTTTCATCACGTTTAGTTAGATCTGAAAGTTGTTAATTAGTTAACACAAGATTTTAATTAGCTAATTGTTATTTTTCATATTCAGCACGCAATCTCTTCAATTCTTCTTAGCTGGCATGAGCTAGTTGGTTGAACTAACCAAGACGTAACTCTAAATCTTTAATACGATTGTCTCTAGCAAGTAATTATTCATCATTTTCACGATTAACGTTTTAAAGTTTCATCAACAATTAATTTACTTCTTTTTATAAACTTTCTTTTGCTTAGTCTATTTGCTTTTATATATTGTTTTTAGCTTCATCTATTTCTTGATCTTTAATTGTAAGTAATTTTGTTAATTGTTCTATTTCTTTTCTTAATTAGTTATTACCACCCTGCAATTCTAAAATAGTTTAGCTTAATGACTGTTACTGTGCTGCATGTTTCTTTTCTAATTGCTTTCTTTCTTCAACAAACAAATTTTGAACTTCCGCTATTTAATCTTAAAGGTATTTTTAACTGACCATTTAATTCGATTCGTCTTCCTTTCCAGTCTAAAAGAAGTCTGGTTTATAAACTCCTCCTACACGATTTCTAACAAATAACTGTTCTCTTAGTGTGTTAATTTCTCTTTTTAGCGAATTAACTTAATCGTTTTTCGATTTTCTTTAGTCTATTAATGCAGCTTATAGATAATCTACTTACTTTCGGAGAGCTTCTGCTTCTTCAATTGAATTAGCTGATTTCTTTTGTGACATTGTCATTGTTTATACAATCACTTATTCTCGTTTAGCGATCATATCTCTCATTCTTGGTTCAATCTGTTGTGATAAGTGTACTTCTAAATCTGATAGTATTAATTTAAAATCAGATTAAAAAATTGGAAGTACTGATTTGGCGATTGATGCATCTTAATTTGTATTACATCCAAGTCTTGGTTCAAACAAAATGTAAAATGGATGTCCATCAACTGTGCTAAAAAGACGTTCCTATGTCAAATCAAATTCTACTTAAATTTTTTTCATCAAAGAAGCTATTGTGGATTGAACATATTTTTCTAATTCATTTTGCGTAACTTAGGATTGCGCATTTATATCAGAAGACTTTAAGTCTTTAGCTGTAGTCGTATAATGCGTATCAGATAAATATGTCATTTTTTAGAAAAGAGGTGAAGAATTAAATAAATAATAAAAATACAGCTATATATTGTTTTATGTTTAATTTTATAACATACACATAACACCACAAAACATAAACACGAAATGTATCATATATATCATATTCTGCATAATTTTGCTTGTTATATCACGTATATTTGATATTACTTACACGTTCCTTCTTATTGACGATATTCAGTTAACGTAAGTTTATGTAATTTTAGCGATATATACACTATCGTAATATCGATATATACTATCAATGTCGATATATATTATTATAGATATTCTAAATAACAACTTCACTTTTCTTCGACTTCCATTTGAACCCCGTTTTCAACCTCTTTGGCGAATAATATTTCGGGTTTGTCGTCCATTTCTTCGGTTATTTCGCTCAGTTTCAGATTCGTGAGAACCGTTTTTACGGTGTCGCTTTTAAGATTCACGTTCAATTCTCTGAGGATTTGGTACGTTTTCCGCATCAGCACCTTCGTTTTGAACTGGATTTTGAGGGGGTTCTCTGATATGTACCCGATGAGCTGAATTGGCATTCTGAGCTGCTTTTGGAGCAGGTCTGATAGGTCAGGAGGTGCGTACTGATCAATGATGAAGAATTCGTAGTCCTCCTCCGGGTATGATAGAGGTTATTGTTCTGGCTCAACAATGTCTTGGAGTTGCTCGATGTCCAGGGGCTCGCAGTTAATTGAAATTTCATCCTCGTCCGTTTCCTCTGTGTTTGGTGGTTGCGGTGCAGGGGAACCAATCGCGCTCAGTGGGCGCGGAATTGGATTCTTTTTCTTCTTCGGCATTTTCTTAACCTTCTTGCGCAGCTTCTCAAGTTAATCCTTAATCAGCTCATTTTCCTTTTATATAACTGATAATTGCTTATCTCTTTCCTACACCTTTTTATTGAATAAGTTCAACACTTCCTGCTTGTCTTATAACTCCTGCTATTATTTCTAGATTACCGCCAATGATTACTAGGTAGCTTTCTCCACTAGCTGCTTCTTTTGAAACGTAAACAGAGACTCTCTGCGCTCAATATTCTCTCGCTCCTCTTTGACTTAATTTTATAGTTATAAATATTTTGCCTTCTAAAATGAAAGCTCATTTTCTAATAATTATACGTCTCGCTATGTTGCTTAGTTATTTTTAGGTGTTTTAGTGTCGTTCATTCTTTATTCTTACTTTTCATACAATTCATAGCATTTGTTGCAATAGTGAAGAGCTATGTTACGCAGTTGCTCAATATCATCTATAAGTTCTATTCTTCGTTAAACGCTCAGTGTTTATGTTTGAATCAACTATGACTGTTTAAGATTGTCTATTTCAATATTCATTGGATTGGACATTATTACATTCTTAGTCATAGTAATTAGACGTTTATTAAATATATGAATGAAAGTACCACTTCACTAATGTCATTAAAACTATCGACTTTTGTTTCAATAGAAGACTGGAGTAATTATATAAGGTCTAATTTGTAGCACGTTGTTAAGTGGACTAGGTAGGAAATGGAGCAGTCAACTCAAGATATTTCAGTTAACAAATGCGTAGAGTTAGTATTCTAGCTAAATTCAAGAATGGAGGATACTTTGGGGTATCGTTCCCCGATAATGCAGCGTTTTGCGCCAAAGTTCTCTAGATTTTTGTTTTTCGATGTTGAGAAAGACGGGTCTTTGCACCGAATAATTAAAAGCATATTTGAATTTTTTGACGAGCACAAAAATCTCGAGGCGAACATCGCTGGTTTGACGTTGGACAATTTTAAGTTGTTGTATGACAAGATTTACGCCTAGCTTTCTGAGTCTGAGTTCATTGACCAGCCTACGTATTTCTTGCAGGTAAAGCCCGAGTCCGTTGCGTTGTGTACGGAGATAATAACTCATTTTCGCTCCGAATTAACTACGAATCCGCTTGACGCCGATTACATAATAGTGGAGCAGTCTGAGTTCATTCCGCAGATTCCGTCCGATTTCTACTCTAGTAGGAGATCGTGGACAAGCTCAAGAACAAGAACTCGTCCGAGCGCATGGCCAATTTCGTCGATTTGAACAAGTACTCCTCCCTGAACCGCTATTTCCTGCGCCTCACCGAGTCCATTGAAAACAAGAAGACTAAAAACTCCATCATCGCTCACGTGCGCTGCGTTCCACAGGACTACGACGTCGCCATCTCCCTCAAGGACTTCATCAACATCCGCCAAAAGCAAACTGAAACGACCCAGGCCTTAGATCTGGATGAGTTCCCGGACAAAATATTCTACCAAAACGACCCCGAAAATCCACCCATGATTCCAATTCAATATTTAACCGACTCAAAGTTCTTCAACGAGTTCCTCGCTCCATTCGACTACGTGAACTCAATTCAAGAACTAAACATTGAAAAAGCTCAGCAGAAATTCGCAAAAAAGAACCTATTTTAAGAAGCAACAACCACCAGTCAGCTCTCGCACGTTGAATAGTGGAAGTGCAGGCTCAGGCAGGCGGAGAACAAACCACCCACGAGGCACGTGCTGAACCCGCTGCTAATCAGAGGGTACGAGTCATTCAACTGCAAGGGCGGAATCATGAACAACTACTGCGTCAAGGGACAGTCGGACAAGGAAAATCAAACACACCTGCACATATTATTGCAAAATGGAGTCATGTTCGGCGGAGTACCCGTTAACACTTAAGTTAAATCAAAACAGAAAGTTGTCGAGCAGAGAGGGCGCACGGTGGGCAGGCCCAAGAAACAGGTGTTCGACTTCTTCTCCAACGACCTCACTTTATCTTTTTACATCAGATACTACCAAAAACTAGATTTCTCAATTTAATGCAACTTATCAGAAGTAATCAGCGTTATTAACGCTCAGGGACTCAACTTTGAACCGTTCTTTTAAAAATTCAAGTACCAAAAACAAGGGCTTAAACTCCAAACCTGCTCTGTTAATGATCAGTTCCTGAAGAAACCGGAGCATTTATCAGTTATTCAACAAGAAAGACTCAAATCACTCGAAGAAGCCGAAAAAATAATCAAACCTGAGTGGTTCAACAAAGGATCACTAGCAGAACCAGAAATTCAACTCGCTAATGAACTGGACATGAATCCTGAAATGCTATTACAAGCGAGGAATTAGATTATTTGCGCTTGGAGGTGCCTCCCGCACTTATACCTGACCGTTTCCGCATGCGCGGACGCACTCCAAATGGACTACTTCTAAGTAAAGAAAATACACTAATTCTACAGCGGATGCTAACTAATTAATCACCCAGATGTGATTATGCAATCCACCGTTCCAACTAACAGATTCATAAATTTAACCACCAAACAAACGAAAAACCAAATCATGTTACCATGCGGAATATGCAAAGAAAAATTCGCGAGCGGACACTACCAACTGAACACAGCAATCATCCAAAATAGATTTATTTGCTCAAAATGCTTCCAAACGTACCAAAACCTGGACTAATAAAGATACACGTACTTAGAAACCACCTGCGAATGGACACCGGCTGATAATTTAGTACTTATCGAAACTATAAGAAAGAATCTAGGCGTAGGGCTGAATAAACTATTCTATGTTGTTAGCGAGTAACTCGATAGAGAACCTGAAGAATGCTTTATGTAATTCATTAAAATAACATTTGGAAAAGAAGTATAACAACAAAATATCACCGCACAATAAACTTTAGATATCAACTAAGTTGTCGCCAGAGCCATTGTTAAAGGAAGAATGGAAGAAGCTAGAGCTCTTTTGGAACTTGAGAAAGCTATTGAACAGTGAAAATGTCATTAAATTATAAAATTAATAATTATTATTTTTGATAAGTTGTAGAATAAGTGGTATTAAGATATACATTCACATCATGCTCATTGTTTTCCATAACTATTGTTCAAATTATTCTTATCTGTATTCTTCAAGTTCAGTTTCAACTTTTTATGTTGTGAGTAATTAGTTTTTAGTTTAAATATCAAATTTATGTTTTAACGTATGTTCTATCTCTGTTCTGCACACTTTCTTTAATTCTTTTGTTTTTCGTACAAATTTAGTTGAAGCATATGCATTGAAATTTCCATAATCTTTTTAAACATCTTTAATTAAATCAACGTCTGGCATATGTGCGTAGTCTTTATCGCGTATCCCATTAATTGGATGATATCTGTATGTATCTCTTATATCTATACGTTTCTATTATGATTTTTCAAAATCACTTCTAACTTTATGAACCAAAGGTGTTATGTCGCTGATATTTTTTGTGTCTTTTTTCGTTGTGGAATGTGTCTCTTTAGGTTTTAACCCATCTTTATTCATAGTTAAATACAGATTAATTATTTCTGGCATTTGAAGTGAATATATTTAGAAAGTGTTTACATATTTAAAATAACATAATTATAGATGATTTCTATTTATATTTCCGCCAATTCCAGAATTAATGAATCTTATATAATAAATATCTTATAATTAGACATATTATGTTTAATGGATGTTTAGATTATAAAATATACCAGTTAAACTCAACAAAATAATAACATGACAGACTTCACTCACTTAATAATTGAAGTTGCTAAATTAAACTTTAATTTTATGGTGAGATGTTTAAGGCACCTTAAATAGAGCATTAATTCATTTTTAATTACATCCATGGTTCACCAAATATTTTAATTGTTCTTTTATTTTCTACAAGACAAACACAATTGTAATCCTTTTTCAATTATAATCCTTAATCATTAAATTCCAATGGATGTAAAATTTTATATAATTCATCATCTTTATCAGATACCTATTGTTCTTCACCTCTAATATTCCATATTTTAGGCGGTGAATCATACTCAGTAGCATATATAATATTATCTTTGAATATAATACGTGTAAAACCGCAATTGGTTGTAATTATTTTTTCTAATTTACCTGAATTTGTGTTATGTATATAAATAGAATCATAATCTGAAAATGCAAACATAGAATAATCGTCTTTATAGCAAAAGCTTTGAATATATTGGCTATTTTCAACTATTACAGATTTTTAGAGAGTTTCTAAGTTAAAATTTACGAGTTTATCATTTTCAGCAAGTGTTATTACATCCTAATTTTTGCTGAATTATCCAGTTTTTATTTAGAACTCTATTTGTTTTGCTGAAAACTTCTCCGTTTATATGTTCCAAATTGTTTGTATTGATTCGCTATCATTATTATTTGTTACTATCATAAGCCACTTGTTGCTCAAGAATATTTTAGAGTTGGAATGTTTATCAAAAAATGTTTGGAGTATGGTTCCTTTTTCGAAGTCCCAGAGTATGACTTTCTCGCGGTCGGCAGTTGCAAAATATTTAAAGTTTGGAGAGAATATTGCTTATTCGGTCCATAATTTATTACTTTCTTATTACTTTGTGATGTTTTTCGATTTGAGCATTGAGAACTTGATTTACTGATTATTGCTGCTTGAAATCAAAAAGTCACCCGCAAACATCAGTCTTGAAACCTCGAACGCATGAATTCCGAGTGTTTTTATGAGCTCAAACTTTGAATCCCACAGCATAATAACCCCTTCACGATCACCAGTGGCGAGATATTAACCATCAGGTGAGAACTCAATTGCATCAACAATTCCGTTGTGTCCCTTCAGAACGGTGATTAATTCGAATGTTTGTGCGTTCTAAATGTGAATGTCACAGTTCTATGTATCTGCTATATAATTTCCATCGTAGCTAAAACAGAAGAATTATTTTTCAGAAGAAAACTCTATTTCTTTTATGAGCTTCAAATTAATGTCCCAAAATTTTAGTACAGTGGAATCAGCAGTTAAGATATTGTTATTGGGACTAAACTATACAAAAATTTAACCAAACTGAAAATCATGTGCGTGTATTTTTTATAGTAACAAGAGTTTATTACTCTCATCCAACTAATACAGTAAAATATCTTCATTACAGCTAAAAACTACGTATTTGTTATCGCTACTATAAGAAACAGATTGCATTGCAGCATCAAGTTTAATTGTATTAACAAGCTCCCAATTATTTGTAGAATACACTTTAATCGTATCTAAAAAGCAAATATGTAAATATTTATCGTCGAAACAAAACTAAATACCAAGAACATGAATATAACCCATGTCATCTCTCTAAATATCAGTATACGCATCTAATAAACAAACTTACTAACATTTAAAGTCAAATACAGCTAGTTATTCTGAAAACTTGTTGCAACATGCTATAAGATCTTTCGCTTTTGTACAATTGAAGAAAGTGTACTATTCTATATAAACCATTTGTCCAAACTCAACATTATTCATATTAGCGTTATTGAATATTGTATTATTTAGCCACGCACATTAAAAATCAACTTCAGACAAATTAGCCGAAGTAAAATCAGTTCCACATAAAACAGCAGCGCTTAAATTTGCTCCAGGAATCGATATATTTTTGAAATCTGCATTTATAAAATGTTCATTAGAATAATTCAATATCGTTATTGCGTTTGCCGCTGCTGTTTGTATTTCTTTTGTTGTTTTAGACAATTCAATAAGTTGATATAATTATGATTTAAAAACAGGATATCGTTAAACTGCTTCGGTATAAAAACTAAATACGCCTAAATCAGTGATGATCCGTTTATTAAAAGAACAGTTAATTAATTTATCTTATATACCTGATTTTTTATACCTCTTTTATACCTGATTTTAAGTATTCAATTAGTTGACAATTTATTATACTTATCGTTATCCTTCTTTTACTACGAAATATTCTAAAATAGTTTTGTGAATAAAACTATAATATTTTGTAGAGACATTTAAAAGAGATCCTCGTCTAATGGTAACTATTTTTTGATTATTTGGATCAAAAAAATTTTTCCACTTACTGTTTTTATCCGTACTATCATAATATACAACGGTTTTTTAATCATCCATCATTTAAGTTGCTAGCTTTAATGAATAGTCTTCATATTCTATTTATAAATTGGTTATTTCTGAAACAATATTATTTTAGTACATTCGTTATTCTTCATTTTCAAACCAATTTTTAACAAATGCTTCATATAGGTCCAATGAAATCAGTTAGTCTGTTTTTTATTATTGTTCTCTTTAATCAACTAACTTGGGAAGGACTGCTACAATCATACTCAAAATAAAAGGATTTTTACTAATTCTAATATTAACATTCTTATTTGCTTATTATTTTTCTACAAATCTTTATAGATAATCATTAACTATTATTTATAGAAATTATAAATAACTTAAGTTAATTCATTAAATTATCGTATACAACAATTATCTAATTGCAATTTCATATCTAAAGAGTAATTTAGTGTTTCTGTTATATTTGTTTTGGCTTAATTATAATATAATAGATTCATTATAGAATCACGGAAATCCAATATTCTGCGAAATCACTCATTTTCTTCAAATAAACATCTCATAATTTCTTCATCTTTCATATCTAGAGTCATACTTGGTGGGTTTTCCATAACTTATCTTAAAGCCCAATATAATTATTTGGTTGTGCTTTTTTCGCTTTTTCGTAGCATGTTTAATCCAACAAAATCAAGTGGATACTATAGCAATTCTTTTTCGATCGTTGGCCCAACAACAGCATCGATTTAACTTAAAATTCGTTAGAATATTTATTCAGAAATGAGATTTTCGTTTTCTGTGTTTTACGCGTCAATAGAGGTTAAATAGAAGTTTGATTCGTCAGTATTTGTATCTTTAACTTATCCAGTTGAGTCTTTCATTTTTTCGTGTATTGTTCCTAAATAGTCGTGAATAGGTGTCGTAATTGCATTGTTTCCTTGGTAGAGTCCTTCTTATTGTCTTAAAAATGCTTCGAAGAATCCGTCTTCTTCCATAACAAACTTTCTTCTTTCTGATTTGGGTCTTTGTAGGTGTTTTGGAACGTAATCGAGAATTTGCGAGACTGAGCGGCTTGTTTTGTTTTGTTTGAGGATTGATAGCTGTGATACGTTAATTCTCGTGCCTTGCAGTTGTGGTCTATCTAGAAGTGTGATTTTGATTATTTGGTGTGATTGGAAGAACTGTGTTTGTATTTTTTGTGCTGATACTTAATATTGGTCGTTGAGAACGTTTCTGTTTTGGTCTAGGTGTAGGTAGAGTGCTGGTTCTTGTTTGGACAGTGTTTTTGGGTTCTTTTCGAGTGTGTTGACGAGGATTATTTCTTCAAGGTAGTTGAAGTCGCAGTTTCTGGCGAATGCTTTGATCATGTCGAGGTCTCTGAATTGCATTGAGTCTGTGAGGTCGATTGTTTTTAGGAGTGGAAGTAATCGTAAATATTGGACGACGAGCATTTCGGCGTCGATGTTTTGGAGTTAAAAATATTCGGTTGAGGGGAATAATTCGGAAATAATGAGGAGTTCGTCTTTGGTCACTTTTGTGTTGCAAAACTGTAATTTACGAATTTGGTGGTTCTAAATCAAATCTACTTATTTTAGATTCAGTTTATTTGAACTCAAACCGAGTTCGGTTAAATTCGGGAACAAACTGATTAATAAACCAATTAGCTCGGGGCTTTAAAATTAGTTGTGGCTCAAATCAAGTTTAACAAGAGATTTGAATAAAACAGTTGAAGAAATTTAACTTATATCCTGTTTTAGCTAATCAAAATTAATTTCTTGCTATGGAATTACTCGAGATTAACTTGAACTGAAGTCCTTGGACTCGTTTGGAATACCCCTAAGCGATTTACCACTTAACCCGCGGTCTTGCTCTGACGCACTACGCGGAATTGGAGCGGGAGAAGGAACTAATTGCGCAGGCACATTCTCCTTCTAGACCTCAACACCAATTACCTGGATTTGCACTGGTGGCTGCTTAACACCAGAATTAGGCCGCGATTTCGACCTACCAGTTCCCAGACCTGAGTGCGGTCTCTGTTCCACCTGCTGAATTTCAGGAATCGACTTCTAGCGCGTTAAATCAGTTTAATCTAAATTAATCAGCGTCATATCAAACATTTTCTTCTACTCTCTCGGAGGCTCGCTTCTGTCCTTCCCCTCGTTGTATTTCCTCTCAAGCTGCTACTACAGGGAAATTTGCGCTTATTTTGGAGGCTCCTGTATTTACACTGGAATTACCGGTTCCACGGGCTTTATTTCTTTAACTTCAACTGGTTTTGGCTCATCAACGTGCACAACACTCACTGCGAGATCAACTTATGGTTGAAGGGCAATATCCTGCTCTGGAGAGAAGTGAGTGATTTAAATATCGTTTTCAATTGATGTGCGCACTTACTGATGAGACTCAGGCTCTGGAACATTCGACTCGACCTCTATGGTTGATTGATTTGGCTCCTTTGTTTAATTAAACTTACTGACAGGCTTTGTCTTCTCTTAATGCTTCTGCACTAATGAATGGAAAAAGTCGGTTAAAATTTAATCTGTAATGCCATTATCGCTCAAATCCAGCTCTTTTATACTAAAATTTAGCATTTAATCCAAAAATAGTTTATTTCCGCTCAAATTTAAAGATTAAACATCTATGTCAGCCCATTCGAAATCTTCCAAGTGCTATATTTTTAAACCGCTTGCGTCAATTCGTTTGCCACCTTGTAGGAAATCACCAATTGGCTAGTCTGAGCCATTAAGTTCGTGTAGAATTTACGGTGTAATTTTACCTTGTAAAAGTTATGGTATTCTCATTTGACTTTTCATATCATTTTTATGGTATGATAGTTCACTTTGTACTTATCTGGACTTTTAATTCTTTCCAGTATTTGGTTTGCTTTCTGATGCGGTGATTGAGAATACAGTGTGCAATGGTCCTGGTTATTTTGGCGGTTTGAGCATTGTTGTGGAAATATATATTTCGTAGGTATTTTATTCGCGTGTGATTATTCTACAAATCATTTTTCCACTCAAATGCAAATAACAACGTTTAAGTCTCAGTCTCAGGCAAAGATTCTGAAGCCTTTGGTAGCCACGAACATGTATTCGAATTCGAGGCTTGGTCCGAAGCATTTTTACTCTTCTTTTGACTAGCTCTAGGGCATTAATCAGTAGAGTCCGAGTAAGAAGCCGGTGTCCTAATTAGCTCGTTTATAGATTTAGGCGCAGCAAAGTGACTCATCGCTCGGTTTCCACTCTAATTTCGCGTCCAGAGTGTCTTCTCCGACGATGAAGCGCTAAAATTCGCAATAGGACGTGCACTACCGCGACGTGTTGAAGTCAATAATCGTCCAGAAGGAGTCAAACGTTTCCCTTCCAACGTTCAGCTCGAAGGTGGACGAGAACGCGTTTGTTTTGCAGTAAATGGACCCGGTACAGCGCGCTCTCGTTCAAAAGAAACAGTTGAGGAGGACGAAAACGATTTCACAGGAGCTCGTCAAGGCGAGGAACGAGAAGATCCCCGTCGGGTAAATTTGGATCGAGAGGAAAGAAGTTGAATTCTGAGATCGTTTTAGAATATTTAATAAATATTAAATATTATAAAATAAATAAATGATTTATGACTCTCTTTAACTGTTAATACAATGATAAGAATCATTCGTTGAATAGCTTTATATTTATAATGTTTATTATTGTTAAAGTTTTACTATTTAAAAACATAATACTACATTACCTCGAATTGAGACACTCGAAGACCTTCGATTTTTATTTTATTTTGGTCAACACAGATCAACTGCCTTTATTTTATGCCTTTTCTTCACATGAAAATTATGTAGAAATAAAATTATGTAGAAAATACAATAACTATTTTAGGTATAAAACTCACAGTCTGATAGATAGTTCGATTTCTTGACCGTTGATCTTGATGCGCTTGAGGGCAGCTTCAACTTTTTCAACTTCAGCTGGGGCGATTTGGATCATGATGTTAGCACCCTTCTTGAAAGATTTACCAGTGGCTGGGATCATGGTTTGGACAGTTGGGAGGAGCTTTTCAGCAGTGTTTTCTGGTAAGGACTCAAGTTTCATCATGATGGAAGCGAATCTTGGCTTAGATTCACCTTCAATCTTGATATCAACAGACTTTTCACGCTTAACATATGGCTTCTTTTCTTCACCCTCCTTTCTCTCGCGCTTGACATATGGCTTTTTCTCTTCACCTTCCTTTCTTTCACGTTTGACGTATGGCTTCTTTTCCTCGCCTTCCTTTCTTTCACGCTTCACATAAGGTTTCTTTTCTTCACCTTCTTTTCTTTCGCGCTTAACAAATGGCTTTCTTTGCTTTTGTGGAGCATCTGGGTTAGCAAAGAGGCATTGTGGAGTGCGCTCAAGCTTGGCGACAGCGGCTATTAAAGCAGCGATGTCCTTAACGGCAATGGTAGCCTTGGCAATGATAACCTTGTCCTTATTGCTCTTCATTGGGGATCTGTTTGGGAAAACGTTGAAAGCAACTGGGTTAGTGGTTTCAGCCTTAAGAGCATTGAAAGCCTCTAACAACCATCCACGAACGATGAAAGTAGCGTTTTCTGGTTGCTTGAAAGCAGCAAGAATAGCCTTAGCATAAGCGATAGCTCTTGGAACTTCGAAAGATTCTTGTGGGCTAGATCTGATGATAACAAGTGCTTTTTCAGAAGCAGCGTTTTGGAGCTTGAATCTGTTCAAGTTAAGTTGGTTTTGACCCTTAAGAGCTTCGAGGAAGACTTCATTGTTGGATTCTACAACTTCGATAGTGGCAGTTGGGAAGTTTTGCTTGAGGCGTTCAACTTGTTGGACTTGGGAATTGAAAACATACAACTCTTAACCCTTCTTCCAGGCATTAACACCCATTGGGATTTGAGCCTTGAGTTGATCGATGGTAACTTCAGCAGCCTTGGTGATCTTGATCATCTTTGGTTTATATTCAGCTTTGGTGGTGGACATTGGTTGAAGGAGGGAAGTGGAAATTTTTGCACATAATTCCACTCAGAAATACTGTTATTATGTTATACTTATAAATAAATATTTTACATTACAGTTTCCCCTAACATGGCTTTTAAAAAACTCTTAAATGATTAATAATATTCGCATTATATACACTGCTTTTATAATCATTATATCAATCTTCTTTATTAGTCTCTTTACTTGAATTATTATTAATATTTAAAATAATGTTTTGCATAAGATTAGAGTATTATCATTCAAAACTATCCTTTAATATTAAGCCATGTTTTAACAGTAATGCGCTTGTTAAACCAGAACCATTTTGAATTTTACCATCAATATAAGTATTAAGAACTCCACAACTTGGACTGTTTTTCTTCATAATACCAAACCATATTCCGTACGCATCACATAATTTTAAACATTCTTTAGCACCTTCTTCAAATTCATATGTAACATCTAACTTTGATGAGTTTTGTAATATTTTTAAAACTCCATTTACAGTATAAAATCCGGCTGAAGGTCTAGGTGTTGTAAGCTTAACTTCTTCTGGACAAAAACCTATGTGATGAAAA
Organism: Hexamita inflata; assembly: GCA_963988835.1. Classification (NCBI taxonomy): domain Eukaryota; phylum Fornicata; order Diplomonadida; family Hexamitidae; genus Hexamita; species Hexamita inflata. The sequence continues at coordinate 400,226 of CAXDID010000108.1, forward strand.
CTATTAAATGGTATATCAATGTTCTACTATTTTGATTAACCATCATAACGACAATTGATACCCAACAAGCAATTAGAAACAAGAATTGGTTATTTTTCCAACGAGGCTGATAAATTTTCAATTATTTTTGGTAATAATATTAATTAATCATAGTTATATTTCTCTAATAGTTTATGGATTTACTCACGGCATTAAAATATAATTTTATCTTGATTTTGCACAGTCTGAAGTAGAAGTAATTCATATTTTATGTTCTTTGATTCTAAAAACAATTTAACATCAGTATTCTCTTCAAGTAAATAGATCATTTGAAAAGTGGAAGATAAATGATATAATCAATTAAAAGGAAATTCTTATATTTAACTAAACCCACCTCTTTCTTTTATAATGACGATGATTTTTTATTCTGCTTATGAAGACCTACCTTTCGTCGGAAAACCTTATTTCAAAACATAAATATATAATATATATCAATTATATAATAACTGATTAACTAAATTTCATAATTATGATTAACTAAATTTCATAATTCGTATCCATTTTAATAGGAAACTAACCATAAAATATTTTAAAATTACATTGAAATAATTTACTAATAAGAACTACGTAATCATTATTATTGTTGTTAATGTTACTATTATAATAACAAATAAATTGAAAATATTATATATTGCATGATTATCAATGAATAATATATATTGTGCTTGTATAGTTTTATATTGAAATTAGTATTGTAATCAACAATATTGTTGATTATAAGACAAGATATTTTCTTAGTTTAAATATTTGAAGTGAATATTAACATATATGTTGAATATTATTAAGTTATAAGTACAACAAAGTTTCCACCTCTTTCTTTTATAATGACGATGATTATTTATTCTGCTTATGAAGACCTACCTTTCGTCGGAAAGTTATTTTTCAACTATAATATGTATGTTTATTTATATTTAAGCTTTATTTATATTTATGTGTGCATTTCATTGGAATTCTTCTTCTTGGTACCCGTTTTTGGTGATCCAGTCGCTTACCCAGTTGAGGTATCCTTTGTAGCGCGAGTCTACGAGCATTACCTTAGCCCAGTCTCCTGCCCACCTGATGGATCTGCCCACGCACTGATTAACAGCCCTGAATGCTTTTTCGAGGCAGAAGTTCGGGTTAATCTTCATTTTCTCCACCACGAACGGGTCGCTCGGGTTCATGAAGGGGATTCCAACTATAAGTAGGAGTCTGCACGCGTCATTTTTGAAGTCGATTCCTTCTGCGAGTGAAGCCGTTGCAACTCCGAACAAAATATGCGAGTTAAATTGTCTAATGGCCGTTTCGTAGAACGACAGCGGCGTTTTCGGCTTTTCGAACGTGAACGTGAGCTCCTAATTACTTTACGGGTCATTTTACTCGTTAATTATTCCAAAGTCAGAGCAAAGTGCTCTGATTCCGTTCAGCACTCCGTAAGAAGGCAGGAATACGATCATGTTCTGCCCAGGTGGTAGTTTCCTCCTCAATTCAACAATATGCTCAAATAGCTCCTTCAAAACGCAACTTTTTTAATTCTCCTTAACGAATTTGAACTCAGCTTAGCCCATTCTCGAAACGACGCTCAATTTCAATTGCCCAGGTTGAATTACGTGGCCCACGGCCAAAGTCTCGAACTAAATATCGAATAAACGCTCAAAAGAACCGAACGGGCGAATAGTTCCGCCCAAACAGGTCACGTTTTTGTACCTCAGAGACAAAATTGGCTGCAAATGGGACAGTTTTACTTTAAAGTTGAGGATCTTGCCGAACACTTTCACGTAATTAAAAGACTCTAGAATTTCTGGAACTAAAATATTAATTTCAGAGGAGCAGAAAATGAACTTGTCCAGCACGTCCACGTTGCTAATCAACTGTAAGAGAGATAAAACGCGATACTGGACCTTCTCGTCCTGAGAGTCACGCGTACGGTGTACAAAACGGTTGCTAATGTACAAGTCAATGTCCCGCTGAATCATCCTGTCCAGCTTAAACTACTTCAATTACGCGCCCAAATTAGACCCACTCACAGCCGGTGAAGACTAGGCCTGAATGAACCGAAGCACCTAGAATAACTGCTGCTTTATCACCTCAATTGACCTGATGTGCTCCAACTTTAAAAACTGCCTCTGCTTCTCAAGATACTTCTCCAACTAAAATGACATCTTCACAATGTCCAAAACTGACACATCTGCGGTAAACCTCTCCGTAATCTACTCCTGCAAATTATGAGCCTCGTCTATGACCAAAATCGCATTCTCGTTAAAAGACTCGTCCAATTGCTAATGCGTGATCAACACAACCTCTGACAAATTGGCTTGAATGCGAGAGGAGTAATAAGGACACCCAGATGTTTCCAAACCAATATCTTTTAGCTCTTCCCTATTAAAATTTCTACCAACAGTTTTCTTAAGAATCCGAAGCAGATTTTCAGGTTTGCGGTGCTTACAAACTGTATTTTTACAAAACAAATCAATGTCTTCAATATCTTTCGTTGGATGAATACAATAAAAGTCACGACTAGATAACGTAGAAGATGTTAAGTCGTTCAAATTTTGAGTAAACTACTAAAGCTACGTATGAGTCTTAGAGGCAAAGATAACTTGTTTGTGTTAGGGCTAATATTAATAAGATAAGAGCGACTCTATATGTTCTTAAATATTTATTTCTATGTTATTGGAGCTTAATATTACGTTTAATTAATTTTAAACTGTATCTGGAGGGAAATACGTTATTTAACGGATTGATTAAATAATATCGTTAATTTCATTTCGTGAATTAGAAGCCTATTGCTATTTAAGTTGCTACGATTATTAGAGTATCCAGAGAGGGATTTATGTTGAAGCTTATACAAACTATGTTTGATTTTATAAGTATTTCAATATTATAGCTCTTATAATTAAACTTTTCCCTGTTCCTGTAGGAGATTCCACAATAGAATTTTTATTGCTTATTATATTATCGTATATGAAATTCATAACCTCTAATTATGATTCATAAGGCTTAAATGGAAAATCAAACTACATAGTAAATGAAGTGGTATTTACTGATATTATAAATTAGTAACTTAATTAACTTATATATTATGTTATTTTTGAAGGCTAAAGCTAAACTACTGCTTAGAGTTTCTGCTAACAATTTTAATTTTCTTTTGCATACATAACATATCTTTACTGGTAGGCTCAGTATTTATAATACTGAACGACTATTAACGTGATTATTATTTCAAGTTAAAGTATGTGTATTTAATAATGGATTGAATGTAATTACTAACCTTTTCACTTCAACCTTCATGAACAGTAAAGAATAGTGTTAAATTTGGCCAACTATTGATATAGTATTTTAAAGAATAATGGGAACTCCTGAAAACTCTGATATATTAATACATTTTCTTAACAGTATTCTCCATTTAACATTAAAACATTCAATAACTTAAGTATAATTCTTTTGTTAAGATGCCATTTATGTAACTGCAAATACAGAGTTGTAGGAATAATTGAATATTGCAATATATATGGTAAATGAAGACAGCGAAATATAGATGCAACATGATATGATGAAAATGACAAAGTAATATGCCTCTACCTAACTTTGGAACGATATTAGTAATAATTCTAATGAAAACGATAAAATTATTATAATCAATATTTTAGATTTTAACCATTTTCATACTTAAGAAAGAAAACGGGAAATGGGATTATTCGATGATTCAACAAACACAGTTTTAACAAACAAGTTTTGTATTAAGTACTTTGAACTGCTAAAATATTCTTATTAGGATTTGTCTGATAATGAAAATATATGGATGTCATTTTTGAAAAAGCCAACAATATATGATAAGAAATAAGAAATCGTATTTTACAAAGTATTTCATATCCTTAAAATTATTGAGAAAGATAGTGTTTTCATGAATGCATACAACAACAGGATGAATTAAATATAAGTTTATCGTGCAGCAATTAAGATATAAAAAGAAAATGTGTACAAAGAGTAGACTCTTTAAAATTAGTTGGAAGAAAAATAAAAATATGAACTTAAACTTCGAAAGCAATTGAAATATAGCGAAATGAAAATGAAAAATAGCTCGAAAGTAAAATACGAGCTATATATAGTGAAGCAGATAGAATCAGTATATTACAATGTTTTGAAACCTTCATCAATCATAAAATATTCGTAGCGTAAACTTTAAATTCACGTATCGATTATTAAACAGTGTGCAACACACTTAAAGATACTTAAAAGCTATATGGAATAAACTATAAGGAATAAGAAATACTGGAATGCAAAAGAGATTTTCTATCGTTATTTAAACAGATGAAATAGTGATTTATCTTTAAAAATATATTATTTATTCAAGTTCAATATTATAACAACTCATATCGTTCCCGCTCTCCTTTCGTTTCTCATTTTGAAGAAAAAGACCACAAAATAAAGAAAAACTATTGCTGCACAAAAAATAATGTAATAATCAACTTGAACGTTTTCGTTCACAATTACGTTCTTAGTGACCGCAATTTACGTGTTTAAGAACGAAATCAACACACTTACGTTCTTCTGGTTCAATCTAATGTACTCGTAGAGCGTTTTATTCTCCAGCTCATAGGCAAAACAGTATTGGCCAGATTCTCCTTACTGGTGATCGCCAGGAAAGTGGATTTATCCTCGAATCATTAGTGTGTCTGGGTGATTTAACGCGAGGAATCTAGGAGCGCCAACCATGTAAAAAGCCTAAAGCTGATAATAATCGTTTGTTTCTCCATAATTGGTTGAGTCAAAGCACATGTGAGACATATTGAGCTAGGTTTTCTGTGACATATAGTATGTATTACGCACGCTCATGGCAACCTCGACTTATTTCACTGTTGTGCCATTTAGCTTGAAATCACGTAATAAAATTCCATGTGGATTCTTCATCTTTAACACTTTCTAGATATTTTATAAACATTACTACTCACCATATTAATCATCTACGCATTCTAACCAAAATCTTGTTGTTTTTAGGAAGCGTAAATACGAATTAAATTTAAATTAAACTGAAATATTTGCAATGTCGTCAATAACGCGTAACACTCTTTCAACAGAGTCTATATTACCAATAAATTCTTCAAATGATTTATTGCAGTTCACAGAAGAGTCATTTAGAATAAATGTAAGCCGTATAAGACTTGGAAAGAACACAGCTTCCTAATATGGCATGTAACAATCAAAATCTCGTATAAAAGTCGAAGTTACTGTCGAAATTTAAGTGAATACCGAAAATTCGGATTACCTTTAATAGAATCCTAACGCATTTGGTATTGTAGCTGGAAGAGAAATAGTTAAATTGATAATATTGTTCAATGAAGTTGAAAATTAATTCATAATTCTATTTTGCATACATATTAATATAATTCTATATTGCATACAGATTAATCAGTGTTAATAAAATCTGTATTGCAATTGAATGTTAAAAATTAAATTAACTGTGTAAGTGATGATATACCTTGTAAACTAAACTATTATTATAATTATAGGTCTGGATAAACAAATAACGACACAATCGCCTTTTAATTCTATTAATATTGAAGTTAACAATTTTCCACTGTTGCAGTAATTAAAAAGCTATTATGTTTATAATCAAATTAAATTTATCCATCTTATAAGCATTCTAAGCGATCATATTTGCCTATTTTAAAAGTCGAAACGACATCCTAAACAATAGTATTCGTTTCAGGAAATATAAGAGTAAATTATACGGATGTTGCTGCAAAAGCTAAATTACAGTGATTAATATTATCAAAGCAAGGGAACTCTAGATTTAATAACGATTTTAACTTAATTTGGGTGGGGTAAGTATATATAAATCCAGAAAAATCTAAAGTCATTATAAAGTATGATGAAACGAGCACTTTGCATAATTTAGACTCCTTAGTGTTATCAGAAATCATTACAGCAATAAATGTTGGATTATTAGATTGCTTTGAAAGTATTATGGTAGTATTATCCGTGAAACAGTTAAGTTGAAATACTATGTTTATAATGTTTATCATATCTGAAGTGAAATAAACAATTTTTTGGTTGCTAAACACTAAATAACTTATTATTACGTAATGTTTAAATCCTTGATCAAATTATCTGTTTATTAAAAATATAATGTTGACATATTTATATACGTTACCAATAATAATCCATTTAGTAATAAACTTTGGTTCTTTGCATTTAAAAACTGGGTAATTTGAACGTACTACTTAACACTGCCTTTGAAGCCTAAGAGTATTCACTAAACACTGACAAGTTAGCCCTCGATAAAGCCTACAACTAACTAAGCGAAAGCTTCACATGTTCGAAAGTGGAAACCCCCGCGCACATCAATCGATTCCTCCTCTCTTTTAAAATGAAGGTCTCGACACCAAAGCAGCATACCGTCTTCTTAGAGGACGAGAATATAATGCTTCGCAAACTGCGCACAGCTGTATCACGCGAATTTGCCCTCCAATCAATAGGCAAAGCTTATCAAAGGCTTGAAGATCACTACGACAAAGTACCACGCGTCTATATTTCTGAATAAGAGTATTTCTGAATAAGAGTAGCGCGAGGAATTTAAACGTAAGCACCCGGATTCCAAGAACCTTTAGTTCCCTCCGTTGCCAGAAGGCATCGCGATGTAAGAACAAATGGATCCAATCACCGAAGATGAAATCAAGTCGATCATTCTCCGCATAAAAAAGGGGAAAAGCTCCGGAGACGACGGACTGACGGGTTCACACCTTAAGTACCTTGTCTATTAGCACGAGCACTTCCTCAAGATCCTGGAATTCTTCTTTAACCAGCTGTTAAGCAATCCCGCTCATCTGCAAGACTGCAAACAATTATTCCGCTTCCGAGCAATACTTCTCCCAAAGAAGTCGGGCGGTTTAAGACCAGTTAGTTGTGAATCAATGATACTAGCCGTATTCTCTTCGTGTTTAAAAACGAGGCTGATGCAGCAAGTCGATATTCACGAACACCAATTCTGCTTCAAGAGCGGGGTATTACTCACGCTCTAGCAAGGGTTGAATAATTCAAAGTTCAGGGCAAAACGCTAACCCTAGCCGATTGTACAAACGCGTACTAAGCTATAGACCATAATGCGATTATGCACGCCCTGCAACTTCAAGGAGTCAATTCTCTTTTTGTTGAGTACTACCGCGCCTATTTAAACACGCGGAGCTGTAAATACGCAGATACACTTACTACAGGCGTGCAGGCTGGTAATAGTGTCAGTTCACTGGCATTCAGCATCTGTCTGAACTACGTCATCACTGCTATGGAAGCTAAAGGTTACCAACTCACCGTATTCGCAGACGACATTTAGATAAGCCACGACCCGAACATCGACAAGGACGTGGTTCTCATGGAACTCTCTGAGCTTCTTCAACCGCTAGGTCTCGAACTGGCGCTTGAGAAGTGCTCATCTACCCAGAATGGTGGTAAAATCACCTTTTTGGGTCAAACCTTTTCGCAAACATCAACCTCCTCACTCGCTGAGCGGTTGACAGATAAGATCGATAAGTGTCTCAAAGTCTTAGAGGCCTCTCCGATCACGAACCATTAGAAGTTTCTTCTTTTGCGTTCCGTGGTCCTTCCCAAAGTAAACTATGCTCCGCTAGTCGACTTTGCGCCCAAGACGCCATTAGACAGTTTCGACAACTAATACGGACCCATTGACTAGATGGTGTTCAAGTACGCAAGCGATCTCTTCGCCGTCAAGGACTTGTCTGAGACGGAGTAAGCCGATTTCTTCACAAATTCTGCTTCGAAGGGCGGACTAGAAATGGTCGTGCCCTCATTATACTACGACTTCATGTAAGCCTAGTAATAAGCGGTTCTTGCTGGAGGCGTCGGCATCTTCAAAGCTTTGCGCGCAGAATACCTCAAAACCCTTCAGGATCATCCTGGAGTACCGGCTATTGGATACGTCATCAACAATTTCACTTATCTGACCGATAATGAACTCTTCAACCTAATAAAACACCGATTTTAGGTTTTAAACAAAGAGCTCGACTCGGACAGCAAGTGCTTGTTATGTGGAAATCGAATGACCGCCCAACACGAAATCTAGTGCAACCGAAATGCCGGAATCCGAACTGTTCGTCATGACTATGTTATGAAGAAGGTTCTAGCCAAGATAGACCATCATCGTCACCCTCGCCCGGTCGACAAAGCCCATGGTAACCTACCCTCATCCGACAAATTGGAAAAACCTGATATAGAATTCCAGTATCAAAACGCAACCTATGTCCTTGATGTCACGTTCGCTGTCGAAGCAAATATATGCAACGCGTTCAAGGACAAGATTCTCAAATACGGAGGCACGTATGGCGATAATCGGGTGATTCCACTCGTTCTTCGTTATAACGGCACTGTGTACGAGAAATCAATGAATTTGCTTACCAAGTATCTACCAGAGATTACAGACTCTTTCCTGAGCAAGCACTGCTGCCTTGCAGTGGCGCGCGCTAACGAAGAAGCCAAGCTGCGTTACACCAGTTTGATCACCAACGCTCTGCACGATGAAACAATCGCAATAAAACATGGTTAGAAGAGAGACCGCCAAGCCCCCGGAAGAAGGGCACCGCGAGCGCCACCTGGCCTCGAGGGTGTGGAGCAAGGCAAGAAGGCGAAGCTTAAGGCAACGCTGGATCCGGCGGGCTCGGAACAACCGCTGATAATTGAGGATTTGCAACATGAGTGAGAAGATTTAAATAATAATATATCACTTTTCATTTAACGAGCTTCCGCATCCACTTTTGGAACTCCGATTCGTACAGAATGTCCTGGATCAGTTCTCCGTCGGCGCTGGTCCTCAGAACCGTAAAAGCGTTTTAATCAACGATGAAGTTCTTCCTGAAGTAGTCCATTGCCCTTTTAACGTTCAACTGTTGCATCACGTTCGAGAGCTTCGAGAAGGACCTCGTATGTGTTTCCTCCTCGTCTGGAATGGGAGAGATGTCAAACGACTAACTCTCGTTCAACTCCAGAACGGAGCCCTCGAGGTAACTGCTCATATTCTGCTCAACTAGATTTCTGAATTGGTCCTTACGCGCCCTCTTCGTCATTTGAAGGTTCTCGTCCGTGGTCGCTTTCTGCAGCGTGAACTGGTCGTTGTGCGGGTTCAAGCAGGCCTGAGAGGAGTTCATTTTCATGCGCGGGGTGTTCACGGGCTCGAAACTGATCGAGTCGCGCAAATTACTTTGCTCCTCCAGATCGTTTATGATAATTATGATCTTGGTCTGCGCTTAATTCAGAAACACAGCAACAGCTTAAGTATAATCGTATTACTTGGCCTGCTTCGAATTCTTCTCCAACCAAGCCAGATTCAACGTGCCCGCGATGCACTTGTTCACTAGGCAAGGACAAATCTGCACACAGGGCTGAATCACGTTCAAGGCGTACAAAATGTTGTTGTTCAAAGCGTACGAAATCTAACACACACGCTTGTCCACACGCACATCACTCTTGAGCAAATCAGAACAAATTATATTAAACAGACCCGCAGCCAATTTCTCGAACTCGCGCTAAAACTGACCCCTAGTGCACCACAAAAACTTATTTATCTAGTTTTATAGCGAAGCCTTGTAGAAAAATATCCCTCCTTTCAAGCTAATCTGGGCGTTCGTCTCAATTATCTCCGGAATGGACTGCTGAGCTGCAACACGATGCGTTAGCAATAACTTTGGAATTATCTCAAATTTTTGTAATTATTATGAATCATTCGAAATATGTATCTCGCACGTAACTATTCTCATAGTACGTCTCTTCAAAGTGTCTAAAAACATAAAAACTATTTATAACGGTATTGTTGGCATAACTTTCTGTTTCTTATCCAATTTAATATCAGGAAACAATTATATCGCAAAATATACAGTATCCAAACACGATGGAGAAATGTAGTAGTTTGAATCAACTTGTTTTACAGGCCCTAATACCTTAGATGGTATAGAACTTTGTATTTTAATATTTACATTAAAGACCCGTTGTGGAAATTGTACTAACTAGTCAAAGAATCTAGCCTCAAATGTTGGATTATCAGTTTCAAATAATTATATTGAGCCGTATATAGACAGCGCTCGATAATTTATTAAATCAACAAATTTATCTGACATTATGTAAATATCGAACACATAATCCCCTTCTAAATTCCAAAGCGGAATAAAACTCTTCAAATAATCAGGATTAGGTCCGTCTACTTCATCTTATGTATCTCTAATCCAATCTACTTGGAAATCGGGACCAAAGGATACTAGTTATACAAATGACCCATAATTTAGTGAACTTTAATTTATATTAAGTATGAGCTATGCATACTCTATTGATATTTAAATGGTCCGCGTTCCTTAAAGTCCTAATATTTGCTATTTGAATTTTTAATCTGTGAAAGCTTATTTTAATTGTAAATACACTTCTTTAAAAGGCTTCAACAAAAATTGTTATTGAAATATTTATTCATCATAGTTATCTGTATATGTTAGAATTTCTATTTTGCTTTATGTTGATATAAAGTGGACGCCTTCTCCAAAAAATATAAACCCGACTTTTAAATTGTCGATTTACTTCATCATAGAATAGAACAAATTTTTTTTGAATGAATCATAGACTAAATCAAAACCCTTTTCACATGCTTCAATTATAAATATAATAGTTACATCTAAGCTGTTTTGTGTGGGAAATAGAAAGTCCATAACTGGTTCAGAAGGTAAAATTGAAGCTTTTGATGTATGACTGCAAAAATTACATATGATTTTTTACTATGTTTATTTGCAAAACGAATTTATAAATGCGCCACATTATTCGCATCTTAATGATTCCGTAACTTTTTATAATTATTTATCTTACGCAAATGGTTAGAAAATTAAACCATACGGTAGTTATTAGTCTGTGTATTATTAGGGATAAAATTAATCTGTTTTCATCAATATATGTGTCTACCGTTAGGCTTATGATGATGTTTATGAATCTTCAGTTTCATCTCTATATTTTGACTTCATATATGAAGTGGAATATAAAACTTTTGTTGCAATATAAGTTGAATATGTAAAATATGATGTCTTTTACTTTTAGTTAAAGGTTTTAAGTTATATAAATTAGTAATTAATGTCCCATTATTTTTCTTATTTATACATCAACTATTCTACTCATCTAAACACTAACTATTTAATCAACAGTGCATCGCGCTATATTATAATTTACAAAGAAGTATATAAAAGGAATCAACAAAGCAATTCAATTCATTCTACATAGATTAGAAAACCATTAAACTCTTTATATCTATTTGAAAAATAATGTTTAGATATTTCCACTTTCATATGACAAATACAATTTATCTAAATCCATTAAATTCCTTATAGGGCCTTCCTAGAGTTAAACTTATACAATCACTTGACACAAAACATTCAATAAGCTAATCGCCACAATAGAAATAGAATGTAAACAAATAATCAAACAATAGTTAAACAATAAAAAATAATTCTGTATTAAACAAGAAAAATTTATTAAATGACAGTTATTTCAGTTTGGTTATAAGTTATGATGAAGAATGTCTAACTTAAAATTTTAAAAGATAGAGAGCACAAACATAACAATAAAAGAGAGGTTAAAATCTATAACAGTTATTTTTTATCGAAAATTCATATAATAGTAGTAAAAAGAATATTGTGCAAATAGGAAAACATGTTGATAAGCTTTAGCAATTTTTGAACTTGTAGAACGAAGTAATAGCTTACTAGAAATGATCACTGTTAATTTATCACTATTACATATAGTATATTTACTAATTATATTTTAAATATCCTAAAACATATTTAGAATCTAAACACCAGATTTGTTTGAATTATTTTTTGTGTAGTATTTTAAGTTCGTATCTGTTGTAGTCAGCAAGGGCCTTTGTTTAGTTCCCACCTCAGAATGAAAAAGTCCGCAATGTTGGAAGTGCTTCAATCTTAATATTAAGTTCACAATCTTCCAAGAATATTGTAGAACCCCTCTAAAATAAGTAATTCAATGAGTACAAGGCTTTCACACATGATTAACTCAAAAGCTTCAGGAACAGACTTATTAATTCAGGCGAACAACACGAGTAACTTCCAACTGGTTCAGAGTTCGTTTTAAAGCGATAAAATAATACGAGTTGATAGTTCACTCAATTTTAGTTTAGATTCTGATGATACCAAAAATTCTATTTTAGTTAAAGTTAAACAGAATCTTTAAGATATTTAGGTAGTTCAGCAGTAACTGTTTTATCTAGAGCACTCATGCGGTATAATTGAGCAGAACATGCTACAAATGAACACACATCTTAGCAAAGTCCAGAGATATATCAATAAACACAGCGAAAGCTTTAGTCAAAGAAGCATGAAGTGGTGATAGTAGTACATAATATAATATATTAATTTAGAAGTATTGTGATATTTTATGTTTTGATATTCAATATTTAATGTACACACAATAATATCAAATTATATTACAAAATTAAAGTAAACAAAATACATACATTACATTAAAAAATGCATAATAATAACCTAAGACAGAATAATACTGAATTTGAATTCAAATTGAAAGATTTGGCAGTGTATTATTATTCAATTATATGCTCATGTTATAGTATAGTAACTTTCTGCATTAGTTACCTAATTAGGATAACTATGTATGTACAGGGAATAATGTGAATATGAATTATAAGTGAATGAATTAAATTCTATTAGATAATAAGAATTAAATGATTTTATAGCAATATCTATTTTTATAATCCACTTCAAATGAGCTCTGGTTAACTAACTGTAAATGGTTACAGATTAATCACTCAAACAGCAAAGGGATCCTTTATATAATGTTTTAAAGCTCATCATATAAAATATGGCTATGTTGCGTTAATAATTTCAAGTAAATATTAAGAATTATGTAGAAGAATGAATTTTTACGAGTCCAACAGCGAGTTGAGTGGAATTTGCAAGCTTTATGAGCTTTAAAAAATAAAATACGAGGATAATGTGCTTGAGTTGCTATGTGATAAGTATCCGCATGTATTTACTCCGAATTCATATTTACTTTCGGGTTAGTTTTACGATACAGATTTCGAGGAGTACAATTAAATGTTATGTTCAAGCTAGAAACTTGATTAGTTTTACAAGGTGCTCAAGATTGTCAACGAGCTCCATTAAAAGGGAATAGCTCACATGGATTTGAAGCCGAATAACATCAGATATTTTGAGGACGAACCCGTTTTAATAGACTTTGGAGAGGTGATTCAAATGGCCAATAAAATTGTAAAGAGCGTTTAAAATAGATCTGCTTATGCTCCCGTTCACGATGTTTACAACTGCGAAGTGAAACCAACAGCTTTTGACGTTTACTGCTTGGGCAGTATGCTCCATGAAATATTACTACAAAAGCTGCCTGAAAAATGGTTCTAGCAGTACAACAAGCAATATGATAATCTCATAAAGCACTGCGGACTAGAATGGGCTGATTTAATCACGAGGATGATGAACAAGAACTAATTCGAAAGAATAACCATATAATAATGCTTGAATCACCCAGCGTTTAAAATGGACCATACTAACTAACAAGCCAGTTTCTACACCCTTATAAAATTTAAACTAAAATTAGACTCTCCCATCAAACATCATACGGACGACTCCGTAATAACAGTTCTGAATACAGAAAATGAAATCGATAATAGGCGCTGTTCAGTGGAATAAAGACCAACTGTAAGTGATGATTCAAAATTGCAGAATAATAAGCTTAAAAAATTAAGTAAATGGATAGATTATCACTAATCCAATAAATAACTAGATAATTCCACTGAAGAATTCCAAAGTAACTTACTATTTTCTTTGAAACCAAATAGTAAATAAAATAGAGTTATAAATATTTCTTCAGTTTATGAAGACACACAATTTTGTACACTTGTAAAATTCAGTTTAGATAACAACGATTCATTTATTAAAGTTGAAGAAGCTGAGTTGAGTGTTTTCAATGAAAATATATTGGATATGTGGTGAATTTACGAGTAGATGTTAAAAATAGTTGGGTTGAATGATTTTGTATAATACTGTTGAAATTTATTAATTTTGTCAATTAAATGCCAAATGAAAAAACTATGAATAACTATAAATAAAGTATAAAAATCATTCATCCTAAAATATGCTAATTTCGCCTTACCGGAGGGCAAATGTAGAGTCTTGTGTAGAAACTGATCCCCGTTGTACGTGCATGGTGAGCCCGCTGATACAGTCCCTTCCCATTGTTACAGGTTATGTTTGGCACGTAACGAGTGAGTAGCTGAGCACTGGGGTGGAGATTGTTCCGAAATCGGAATATTCTGATTGATTTGATGTTTCGCTGTGTACATCTGGGGTCGCGTCTATGAGTTTTATTTGTTCGTCCAACCAGTTCTCGAAATTCGAGTTCTGGACACTTTCTACAGATGTATTGTGTATTTCAACGTTATTTCTGCTTTTGGTGAGAATGTAGTTGTCGTCGTTAGTTCCATTTTGTAAATCGGAGTGGAGGAGCTTGTACTTTACTAGTTCGGTGAGAACACGAAAATCGGTTTCTTTCACATATGAGGTGAAAACGGGATGAGATAAAACTTATTGAATTGAATACCTTTTAATTTGATCTGGGTCTAGCATCCCCTTTAAGAGGTCAGCAGCGGCGAATCCGTGCTTCAAAACTACTTACTGATAATTCTGCTTCTTTTATACGTTAAATTCACGCGGAAGCTTGTCCAAGAGGATCTCCATGAACATCGCGCCTAGGCAATACACATCGAACTTGGCTGGGATTATATCATTGCAATCGAACATGTTAAGGACAGGAGCGTAAGCTGAACGGTTTTTCACACACTCAATAGTGTTAAGGGATAGCACACATTCACCGTAGTCGATTATAATCGGATCACTGCTTTCAATGAAAATATTTGAAGGCTTTATATCCATGTGACACACACCAAGCTCGTGAAAAGATTAGATTTGCTTCACCACTTTCTAAAACAACTTAATCTTTAAATCAACCGGACGAATATCCAAAGAAAACGAATATGACGTCTAATAATACTTAGAAGACAAAATATATGAAGATTCAGTAAATACCTTTGGATATATAGTGTTCAAATTATCAATGTTGCACTCAGAATAATTTGCCTTAACAATTTCATGTAATTACATGCACCCGCTCAAATTCTAACATTTTTAATATATGTTCATCCTATTTTGCAGATCAATTAGGTTATTTGTAACTAATATTGCACACTCCCCATACTCTGAATGAATTGCTCTGAAACAATGAACAAATGACCCCTTTTCTATTAAGTTGCATAGGTTATAATTAGAAATAGTAAATCTACTTCCTTTATTCATATAATGGAGTGGATTATACTAACTATCGCTATGTAATTATATATAAATGCTATTTTACACAATAATATGACACTAAAAGAGATTCATTTGAGTTTGAATTATAATTTGTTTTACAATTTCATTTAGTAAATAAATGAAGCAGTGATAAGTTAATTTTTTGTGATTGGACACATAATTTGTGACATTTGTAAATCAAATTATTTCAAACATTTGTAAACATGTATTTTTGCTATTTTATCAACAAACACTGTAATTAGTGTTTAAATAGTAAAGTAATTTTAAATAGTCTTTACAATCTCTAAATATTGGCTTTTCATTTCTTTCGTTTGATTTCTTAAAGAAAGTAGTTTTGTATTACGCGTTACTAATAAAGAATATATCCATAATCATGTCCATCCTTCAAATTTAGTCATTCATACGTTAAAAGCCTTGATTACTTTTTCTTCGAACCAGAGCATAAACAGCACATATTAATACCAACAGAACAGTTGTGCACTGTGGATACTAAACGACATTAAGAATAAATATTTCAATTATATACAGAACTCCCATAACCAAATATCGCGTACTTGTTAAGATACAAATTATAATTCTATGTACTAAATTACCACTAAATATTGTGAATGTTGTTAACATTGATACTAAAACTATCATTTAATAGCTTATAATAATTATTAATGCGAATGATGCACTATAGTATGGTATATCCAAACCAATTAGTCCCGGTATTACATACCCCATAAAATACATAAAAAATATTATATTCATCATTTGTAAGACACGTTTAAAATCATTTTTATTATAAGCATCATAAAATATTCCAAATATGACTGTACACATTATATTGAGTAATTATTCAATTAAGAATGATATATGATATTTGCTAATTACATCGTTTTAATTAGGATTCTTTAAATGTTTAATTGTACTATATTAAGATGTTATTTCATTACATTAAAACGCATTGATACCTAATAATATATTAAAAATTGTTATAATCAATCCGTTGGATGATTTAAACATTAGTTTAGCATAAAACTAGCCCCAGTTTTTAAGAGATGGATTTTTACTAGATTATTTATCTAAATCAAATTATTCTCCAGTAACATAGTAATATATAACAGTTTATTAATTGACAGGATTGTCATTTTCTAATAGATAATTGTTTTAGGTTTCTATATTTGTTGTTGGGATTTTTAGAAGTTATTTAAAACAAATGTAGGTCAAAAATAGAAGTACAATAAACCCCGATTATATCAACAGGTTTTAAGTAAAATATTTAGTTTGAAAATGCTTTTAGCCTTATAAGATAACGTAATATATACTTCTTAAAGAAAATATTAAGCCACTGGATGTTTTATTTGGTACAGACCGAAATAAATAACAAAAGCAAGCTATTTAACAAATAGAAAACGCTGCGGAACCTAAAATGATAGAAACTATCCCATAAATTCCTGTAAAGATTTGTACATAGATCCCAGAAGGCATGAAATAGTAAATTATAAAACTTATTGCGGATGTACAACATTAAATTATGGCGATTAAACAAGCAATTAAAAATAACTAAATATCAGTCGACTAATGTAAATAAATATTAGTAAGTGTTCCAAAACAAAATAACCCCATATTGTATATTATATTATACTCATTAACTGTTAGTATTTTAGCAAAAGATAGAATTTTTGAAGTTTATGAAACAGAACTCTAACTTATCATTTAATTTATTATGTATAAAATGGACATAAAAAGGATATTCCACCCTTTAATTTCTTTATATTTGGGTTTTATAAAAGTTTTAGTTGTTTTACTGAAAAATGGAACACATTCTTCTGATGCATTCATTTTAAGATGTGGTTTAAATAAGCTATATATTAATTAATTGCGAGATAATTAATTTAAATGATGATTATGGGACAATCAGATAATTCATTCTTTTCCTTACATTATTAAATGTGAATTCTTTAAATTAATATACAATTAGTTTTAAATGTGGTTAAGCTTACTAAACTATACTACGAAATCACAAATCTCATTAAAGAAACACAAATTACTTATTGTATACTTGAAATTTACATGAACTATACATTTGCTTTCTATTTTTCTTTAAAATCTTTAAATTTAATCTGTATCTATGTGTGTTACTTAATATGAAACTGTGTTAAATGGTTGGTTTCTTAGTGATCATTGGTTTAGAAAGGAAAGGAAATGTGATGATCAGAGAAAAGGGTGACCAGTATAGACTATAGCCATCCAACAATAGACAATAAGAGCACTTTTGACAATAATTGCCAATAAGACAATCATTGTCTCTATTGTGTACCACAATTACAGATAAAATGACAATAAGATTTTTGTCACTTTTTCTTTAATTCTATTTTACAGTATTTATACATCTAATATATTGTAAATTTAATTTTAGCATCATATTTCAAACATATTCACTATAATATGGAGTCAAATAAAATATTTTGATTTTCGTCGTTTTTGTTCATTTTCCTATGGCTAAAATGAAGCTTAGACAATAAGAGGCAATTATAAATAATATTGAAACAGTTTTTAGCTTTTAAATCATAATTGTAAAGATTGACTTTCTAGTTGCATTTATTGAGGTGTGAAAATATTGGAGCGCGAACATTTATATTTTATGCATATATGTGTAAAATATTCCACTTTAGCAATGAAATAAATGCTCTTATTGTCCTATACTTCATTGTATTCTATTGTCTGGGACAATGAAAAACCCTTATTGTGCAATAGACAATGGATGGCTATAGTATAGACGTAATTTACGGTGTGATGTCTTCTTAATATGAAACTGTGTTAAAATTATGAAATGCCACTTATAAGGGTGTGTTCCATCATTTAAAAAAGTTAAACTAAGCGACCTACCCTTTTAAGCGAAATAGCAACGGTGTTTATATTCAAGGTTACAGTACTGTGGTTCTGAATTGTAATATTATAAATTAAGATTTTATAAGATTACTAATAATTGACGCATTTAAATAAAAAGAAACCCATTTTCCACTTCTGAATGTTAAAAACCAATAATTAATTGTAAATACCCAGCTAAAAAACACTACAATAGTAATAAAATTAACATACTAGTAGTACATAAGCAATAAAGCCCAAAAAGCCAACGGGTCCTACTCAGGCAGTAATGGACGCTAAATTTTGGTTGAGTAGTACTGATATTCGTCATTGTCGGGATTTATTTTGTCTGTTAATTTATTTAGCGTGCTGGGGCATCTTTTTCTACTTGGCTTTCTTCAACAACGATTTCAAAATTGTGAATTCTTTGCAAGTAGCTAAGAATTATCTGGAGCCGGCTGATTAGATGAGGCGTATATGCGGTAATTCGACATAGGATGATTCATTTGCTACAGATTACTCCAAATTGATTTCTTCTTTCCCAGAGAGTGTTTCATTTTGCAATTTGTTCAAGAGCATAGCAGATTCCCAGGTAAACAGCAACGTGGTCTACAGCACTGACATGTCCACATTATAATCCTTGTAGTGCAATTCTTTACTAACTAATAACAACTACTCCAGCACTACCTCCTATTAAATTTATTCCAAGCTTCAATACATCTACAAGGACCTCACTACTTTCGACACCGGCTTCGTCCTTTCCTCCACTTTTTGCGTCCAATATTCTGACCTCATCATTAACGCCTCTGCCTGCTCTCCCTCCCCCACCTCCAAGCACGTTTGCCACCGAGAAATGCTCGACGTCTTCACTTTCCTCAAAACACTCTCAATTTCCTCCCAGGAATAATAAATAATCTCTCAAATCAACGGCCAGTTCCTCACAAAAACGGAATTTGACACCGTTTTCAGTATTTTGACCCTTTTTGACCCGAATTTGGCGACCGTTCTGCAGAAAATGTGCGAAGAACTCCCCTCAAAAACGTCACTGGACTACTACAGAATCTACACCCCAGAAACGTTCAAAATACAAATTCACAAAAAGTGCATCATGGATTTTTAGAATGCAATTCAGGACACATGGGGCTCCATTGAAATGTTCGTGGTATATCTGTAATATTTTTCACAAGCGTTCATTCAACCGATTCCAACTGCAATTCAAGAACTGGACCTGTCCTGGAAGAACCTGCTCATCTCAATCGGACTCACCATCGCGGTCACCATCGTATACCTAATCCTGATGTACTTCTTCTCCACATTCTTGATCTACGTATCCATGCTCGCAGTCGTAGCCGGAATATCGTACTTCGCATACGTAAGTTTGTCATACGGATACAAACTGGGCGTGCTGAACTCGCAATACACAACCATTTACGGACAGTTCAACTCACAATACCAACTACAAGAAGTATTTTTCTACATCGCCGGAGGATTACTGCTAGTTGGCGTGGTTGTTACACTCTCACTATCATGCTTGCTATGGTCAATTGCCCGCTCAATTACTAAAACAATTAGCGTTGCCATGAACGTCATCAAACACATGAGATCTGTACTACTATTCCCATTTATTCTTATGTTGGTATGCCTTTGCCACGTCGGATGCTTCGTTTACGTAATTTTAATGTTTGTTGCAACAGGAGAATTCGATGCGCGCTTAGTAGCGTTCTTTTTCAGAAAGAATATATCAGCATCTAAAGCTATACTGGCATTTTACATATTTATGCTCATTCACGGGCTATTTTTGTGTGTCTCTTTGATGCAGTTTTTAGTCGGAGCCTCTACGGCACAATATTATTTCGGAAACAGGAAAAAGAAAACGTAATATACTTTCGTTTCAGTTAAATGGATGTTTTTGTAATTTGGATCCCTTGTTCTTTAATCATTTTGTTAAATGTTCATGGTGTGGTTACGCCCTTTGTTTAAAGCTCTTAGTGGTATGGAAGGTAATGGAAAGATTAAAAGATTCGCACTATAATACATTAGTATGTGCGGCTAAAGATCAGTTTATGCATTTGCTTTGACTGGAAAATCATTTTTGAAAGCTGCAGTGTTTTAAAAATAGTTTATAGGAGTTGGGAAACATATCGATTAATCAGTTGGTCGAGTTCATGATTTATTCTTAAGTGTAGGCACTATTGCGATATCATTTACCGGTTGGTTCATTGTTAAAATGCTTGGCAAGTACGTTAGCGCCGATATTTAACCAATTAATTATATTTGGACAAGCATAATTTCCAGTTTTTTGTCCTATTTAATCGCTAGCTTTGTGACAGATATAACTCAATATATTTTCAAAAGTATTCAGTTTTGTTGGTCATATGAAAAAGTAATAGGATAAGATGTCATTTAATGTGAACCAGAAGACTTTAAGGAACTTAGAGAACCTATTCGCTCATCAGAAGCTATTAAAAAGATGAGTGTATAAGCTAAAATACCTTTGGGTCTATCGTCTAAAGTAACAGCTTTGACGCCAGCTAAATAATAATGAATTTTAATATATATGTATATAAATATTTATTTTATCATACTTTCATTTTGCTTGTTTTTTAAACATATACCGTCTTAATTTTTCCATGTGCACTTCAATTTTACCTATATTAGAACTTATAATTTCTTATGTATTAACTAATTACTTAATATAATTGTAAAATAATTACAATTACGTATTACTTTCCGTTAATTTTAATATAAGAATAGCAGCTGGAGAATCTATTACACCGTACATTTTCTTTTCTACACTCAGATTCATACTACACTCGGAGTTCATTTATTGATTTATTTTTGATGGAATTAAGTGAATACTTTATAGGCTGTTCTAACAACTCAAACTACTTTGTGATTTAGAAGTCGAAGGTAAAATTTGTGGTATCTGATGTATTGCAACAAAGTTTCTATTAGCTCTATATTCAATAACTGAATGTGACATTGAAGTGATATTACATTTAATTGTATATTATAATAACCACTTAGTCTACATTATTTTAATGTTATATATTTTATTTGAATTAAATACAAATTTGTATTAAATCAGTAATGTATTGACATATATGATATTATATTAATTGTTTACTTTAGCACTATTAACAAAGAATATTTATTAATTTAATCATTCCTCAATTTAATCAAAATTTAAATACACAAAATCACAAAATCTCAATACTGATAACTATGAAAGAATTAGATAGTTGAATATATAACTTAGTCTAAGCTGTAGTCTTCTAAATTTCTTAAATATGAAAATGCTGTTATTAAGTGGGTCATATTACTAGACGAAAATAAACAATAATATTTAAAATTATATGTACATGTATAGCAATTGATTTGATTATTTCAAAATATTTATCAATTTCATTTCAACTTCCAAGTGGATTGTTAACATACGATTTACAGTTATCATCGGTAAGACAAATATATTATACACCGCGATCAGATTTGAACTGTATCTTGTCCAGTCTGTTTTAGAGAGCTTCTATTTATGTTTTGAGTTGTATATTGTCGGTTTGTAGGCTATGTACTGTATCTGTTAAAGTACTTATTTAAGTATTAATATCTGAAAAGTTGCTCTGAGTTTTTGTATAATTATAAATTGATGTAGAATTTACCATTTATAGATTACCTTGGAGTAGTACTAGTTTATTATTTGTTTCATTTATTTGGGTTTAAACGAAATATATAATATTGGTCGTATTAGACAATAGTCTCGCATCCATAGTGGTAAAATTTGATTTTATATTACCTTCTAAATACTTTTATGAATCTGAAATTTACTATGTTAGCTGTGTTTTATTGGTTAGAATATAATTTTAAAGTACAGAGACATTATTTAAAATGTTGGTGTTTACAGCCGATATATTATTTAATATTCTTTATTCTAATATAGACACGTTACTTTGAACTTAAGATTATATATCAACTTAATTTTATGAAACTGTTTACTACAGCTTATTAATCAGAATGATTTAATTTGCAACCTAACTTTAAATGCTAGTAAGATAAGAAACAGCATTAACACATTAGCTCAAATTTAACACATATCCCTCATAACATACACAGGAATCTCCAACGAATTCGAAGTTTTCTCCACAAGTAAGGGTCTTTCCGTTCGTCTGGCTGAACTAAAGGCCGTTCAAGCATAAACCATATACGAAATATAGCTCGTTACAGATGGAGTCGCAGTTGTAAACTGGATATGCTGTTTTAACAAAAGAGCTGTAATAGCTCTATCCAACAAGGCTGTCGTATTGACTGCAATACTGGAAGCTGGTTACAGATACAGTTACCTAAACCACTGGCGTGGAAACAATGAGTCCAGAGTTGGAGCTCGGGTCCACGAAATGAGAAGTGAGGTTAAAGTTGGTGATAGAAAACGAGTCCATCACCTGGTTTACCACGAGCACGATTCCGGAAGCTAGATCCGCGTCAAGTCTGAGCTAGAAGAAGCAGTTCTGGATGGTGATTGAACTCACTGGTTGGACAACTAGTCCGGATGCGTTCTGACCAGAAGACACAAAAGTGACGTTGGAGTAGGATATCTGAACGTCGCACTGGATGCAGACCGACGCAGCCTGAGAGGTTTCGTCAAGAAGAGACACGTTCAAGGTGCTCTCGAGAATCGTAACGCTATTTATCTAACCAAAGAGCGAAAACGATGAGAAGCGCGGCACTTCCACATGTATGGATATTTAAGAGTTCTGGACCTGCCCTACTCCAACGAAGACGTTGGAGACCTGACTCGTCTGAATTACGAACTACTGCGTGACTTAAAGGTTGTTCAAAGTGCTTTGTTTCTGGCAGTACAATATCTGGCTGAATCCTTTATAGACTGAGTGGGAGCATGGCTGGAAGGAGCTTCTGGTGATGACCGAATTTAAGATCAAAAAATGTAGCTACATTTATAGGAAGTGAAAATAATATATGTTTGTACTTATTTAAAACGTGTATCAGTTAAATTAGTACATGAATATAATCTTAAATGAGATCTCAACTTATTGCATTACTTATTGCAATTGACTATAATGTCATATACTGGTTTATCAATTGTGTTAATATAATAATATTTTAATATTATATTACAATGTAAAAGATTATCATTATATATATCGGCTCACTCTTTTGGTACATCTCAAAAACATCCATTCAATAATCAATCACTTCAATCATAAGAAACATTTAAAAATGATGTATTCATTTTAATGCGTTCTTTACTCCTTTACATAAAGGACTCTATACTTTCAGTGTTAATTATTTGAGATGTCATCAAATTATATCAATTCAGAAATGAAAGTATTGTTTTATATTTTATCGTGTTATTACTGCGTTATTAATATTTATATGTTATTTATGTTATTTATATGTTAGGTTATTAAATTTTCAGAGATGATGGGTGTGGATAAGATAGTTATAAGATATTACATCTACTGTGTATTTATACTTATTAAGGATATATTCATTAAGGTGTAACATTTATTGTATTCTCTGAAGCGGTATGTTATATTTACAATTAAATATTAAGTTGTCATTAAAGGTTTTAATTAGAAATTAATTCTGGTGAAATTATAGTGTTTACATATGTTTATATTTCACTATTTATTTATTTCTATTTATTTCAAATTATAAAAACGATTTTTTAATTCATATTTTCTATTATCTATTTCTGAAATTATCTTAAAGAATGAGACTAAACTATTTAAAACGTGTTGTTCTCATGTATTTTATTGAGTATCATTTATCAATCTTAAAATTATACAAGTCTTTCAGTTTTTTATAATTAATAATTTATTGAAATTAGTGAACAACTCACTTATTTTTAATTAGTTTATAAATGTACGAATGTATGAAAGGAAAAATAATGCGTTTTCTAATGCGTTTAATTAACAAGATGATATGATAAGATATTATATTATAACATATGAGGTACCGTACCTGCTGAGTCTTTACTGAGTGAGCACAAATGACGTAGTAGAAGTATAGCAAGAACCATACGTTTTCGCTTAAGAATGATTAGCCGGCTTATAGTTGTTAGAACCAACCACCAACTTGAAAAAACTATAAGACTCTATATGTGAAAGTTGTGATATTTTGTTTTTAAGAAGGAATTTTTATTTATATTATAGATTATAATTGAGTGGACATAAATGACGGGTTAAGCCCGTTTTGAAAGTTGAAAAATCTACGTGCGAGAGCATATTTTTTCGAAACTCTCTTCTGTATCAAGAAAGTGACTTATATCACATTAATTGAATGTAATATTTACTAAAAGATATTAGTTTGCACATATATAATATGAAAACATCACACCGTAAATTACGTCTATACTGGTCACCCTTTTTCTCTGATCATCACATTTCCTTTCCTTTCTAAACCAATGATCACTAAGAAACCAACACCATTCCTCTCTAACCAAATGTCTCGCGTGGCGTTATCACACGTCACACCTCCTCACAGACTCTCCGTTAGCTCTTTCGGGCTAATGGAGTTTGTTTTGGAGATCTTTTTGTTGATAACAGCCTTTGGTTGAGTAGGGGAGTTGCGTGTTATTGTGTTAGCGTTGTTTCTTATTTGGTCTAGTTTGCACATATATAATATACATGTTACATCACAAAGGATAACAATTTAAATAGTGAAAAGAAAAACAACAATCACATTTTAGTACTATATTATTTAGAAAATAAAACGAAACAAGATAAATCAATGCATTGCTCAAATATTGTATGATTATGTACAGTTTTAGATTGTAAATATGCTTATTATAAATATCTGAGTCTTTAATATATTTAATTGTGAGATTTATTTGGGATATTAAATAAATCTACACGTTTAATACCATGTATTTATAATTATTGTAGTAGTAGCTAATCTTCATTAGTTGTCCATCTATTTCTTATTCTAATTTTTACAGGTTACATATTTTGACGTTTTTATTTATTATTTGAAACATCATATTTTATTTATTATATTTACAGTTTGATATTTATTATCTTTTTAATTAATTCTCTCCGAATGAGTAATTAATTTTCAATATATTATTATGCCATTATGTAAAGCGTGGAAAGTTAAATAAATATAATAATAAGCCATCTAACTATAAAGCCATAATTCTTATTTATCTAAATTGTATAATTAATGATAACACAATTTAAATGTAAAAATATTAGTACTATCTTATTTATTATGTCATTAACAATAAGTAATAGCAACAAATACAGTCGATCAAGCTTCATGAATAGACTTGTATTTACAGCGTTTTTGAGCCTTAGTACTGATGATAAGGTTTAGAGTCATTCTATTTTGCAGCATGTACTCTAACGACTTTTGGTTAGTCTTTGGTTAGTATTTGAGTCTGGTGTCTTAATTCGAGGTAATGTAGTCAAACATGGGATTATTATTGCGTACGTTAACTTCATAATATTCCACTCCAAACGAATGAATTCTCTTCCTACTTTTTCGTTGCTCACTCGTTCGACTGATTTATTCAGTCAGAAGCGTTTGAACGATTTGATGCAGAATTTTAACATCGAGCCGCAGTCTTACGCCAGGACTTTGTCATCCACTCCTGACCTAGATTTTCTCGATTTCCTCCTCTTTTACCGCCAGAATTAAATTGACACGTCTCATTAGAACGAGTTCACGGTGCAGAAAGTGCTCCAGTCAATTCAGGGGAGGAAAATACAGATTAACAAACTCGCTCAGTTGATGAGCGAAATTGGAATCTCAATTGAAGCGGAAGAGCTCAAAGAACTCTTCGAAGCCGTTTACGCGAAGGAAATGCACGACGCGAACGCCGAAGACATCGTCGGCGTTTTCAGGGTTCTCGGGCTGTGACTTTATTCTGGATTATATTGTTTGTAAGGGGGTTTGAAGAAATATAATTATTGAGAAATGTATACAGGGGTTTTATTCTTTGTAGTTATTTATGTTCAGCACAATTTAATTTTCCAAAAAATACTCTTAGAATCAAGACGTAGTCTAAACGAATACAGATACGATGATGTTAAATCAAAACGCAACGATGACTCATTCATGTACGTCAAAATACCAATAGGCTAACTTCAGCAAGCAAAACAAAGGTGGAAACGAGTTGTTTGGTGGTTATAAGTAAGGAAACTTCAACCAAAAATTCATATGAGGAGCTAGGCAGCTGTCATATTGACTCAATAATTGCTACATGAACCGGCTCTGTTAGGGGCCATGATAACTGGATCGTGTATCAAAAAACTGATAGATTAAAAGTATAAGCAAAAAACAATTGAAGAAGCAAATTGAAAAAGAGAAAAATTGAATCACTAGAGTTGATTATTAAATAGAGTAAAATATTCTGCCATCTAACGATTTTTTGTAGCGTGTGTGTAGAGGCACATGTTATGAGCTAAGATAGCTCTCAGTTACGCGTGTGAAAATGGGGATTTCGGATGCTGAGTGAGGACTTTGCAGAGGGCTTTACTATTTGTAAATATACACCCATGACCCGTAATACCAGTATTATAACTGCCGAATGAAATAGATGAATAGACTAATGTCATTAGTTATTCTATTCGTTGTTGATAATTGTTTTCATTTTTCAGATTTAATGAAATCTGTTTATATTTTCTTCAACTAAGAATCTGATGTGCAATAGACCAAAGATTTGAAAATTGTATAAGATCACAAATGTGTTACAGAAATTTAATTCCCACGTCGTGGTGTGACGTGGGAATAACCCGACGTTGGAAGTGGGATTACTCATCTCTAATTTTCATGAAAACAAATAATGTTGTTTAATTGATTCTTTAATTTAAATTATAGTATAATTTGATTATCACCAAGGACAAACATATTATTCAGGCCCGACTAACCTAATAACATGTTCAACTGCATCATATAAATGAACATAATTATTCATATCAACATTAGGAGAATAGTTTAATTAATACGATGCAAACTTGATAACTTTATTAAGATGTTCAACAACTTCTTATTCAAGTTTATCTAAATTCAATGTTTAATCTTCAGAAAATACTTCATATTTATCAAATTTAAAGAATACTTAACATCTATTCGTCTATTTGTCATCTACATGCACAAGTTAAGCCAACAAATTTAAGTTCGCAACTGAATTGTTTGCTAATACTTTAATATGAAAGATGCCTGCAACATTACCTATTGTAATATAAGGTGTTTCTAAAACTTAAAAGTTTTATCCAGAATATACATTTTCATACTTGTGAAATATGTAAAAGGCATTATTTACTGCAGCTTCGTGAATTACAACTTACATATCACTGTTGAACTTGTTATATGTGAAATTTGATAGTTTATTAGAAGTCATGTATTCGTCTTGTAAATTATTTCTATGATAAACATAGCCAGAGAATCTCAAAGATACAAAGCCTTCACTGCTTGTATAAATTCCAGATGTATAACGTTCATCTTTTAAAACTTAATTGTGTTCAGGATATTCATTCAATCTATGGCCATCCTCAAATACATCATTAATAAGACCTATAAATGCTTTTAATAATATATTACTAAGACTACCTACCACAATATCCTCTAATTCCGATAACAATAAGTTGATTATTGACTAAAATAACCATGAATCGCCTCCATCTAGAATTATTTAAAGCTATTCATAATCTACTTCGGCTCGAATAAAATTTAGAATCATATGTCCTGGACAATCATCTATATTTGTTGTAGAATTAACTATTGCTTTCAGTTCACCATTAACAACGTTGAATCTTCCTGAACCTTAATCCGGTATATACGGATACGATTACTACTGCAATTTCCACTGAAATTTAATAATTAATGAGCAATTCAGTAAACTTATTTAATTCTGAATAGGATTGTTTAAATCAAATTCGACGCTAGGTACTTAAACATCTGCTATTTTAATATCAGATAATGTCAAATCAACAGTAGAAATACCTGCATTAAATGAAAAAGTCATATCTGGTAAATTTATATTTGTTATATATCCCATTCCATTTTTTATCCCTTTAGTAGAGATATGATAATAGTAACATTAAAGTGGGGAATGGTTTATATTTTCATCATGTAATATAGAAATTATTGAAGACGGTATCATGAACAAAATCGCATTGCGTAACTTTCAAATTCAAATAATTGATTGTATTTTATGTATTATGAAATTTTATGTATTGGGATTATACAAATCCTGTACATATTAAATTTAAATGTGATGTACAATTTTTTAAGTAGATTATTAAAAAATAGAGTTATACCTATATTAAATTTATGGTATTGTAAATCTTTGGCTACAAAGATTAATTTCTTTATTTACTTATATCAAATGTGCTCGGTAGGTAAAATACTTGAATTTGAGGGAAACTGATGTAGTCATTTAACATTCATATATAAAAAAGATTTTTTGTGTTTGGATTTTGTACCACTCCCAATTTACGCCAAATTATCAAAATTTTACAACTTGAACGTGGTTTAAGATAAAAGACAACACAGTTGGGATAGTAATTTTCTTACAATAGAACATCTATAAATTTAATTTCAGCCATTCAAAATTAATATTAGCGTAAATACAGAAATTCACATCGAAATACTACCCATAAGATTCAATTTTGAGTAACAATAAAATATTTTGTCGATAGGCCTGATGTGATATAATGGCTGGCGCAATTTTAACAAGTATGTCAGTTTTCGTCAAAATAGTTAGCTATGCTTGAGCTGGACTCAATTTGGGGGTAACTTCAAATGTTGTATTTTACTGTGACGGTACTCTAAATATAGTTGTAGTTGAACTTGAAAAAATAAGTTATGTCCCCAATATTCAAAACAATAATTGGGAGAATCAAAATTTTAGGAAACTGTAAGTTGAATAAGTTAAGTTAGCTCCGCTATTATAAGTATGATATAATTTATTCTTTAAAATACTATCACATAGGCGAGGCCAACATATATTTATTCCTTCACTTATAAATCTAATATTTCACAAATATCAAGATAAACAATATTAGAGGCCTAAATGATAGCGTTAAATAATAATATACTATGCTATTATACGAACTACATTATAAGTTAAATACTGTTCGTTATGTGCTTTATCTTTTGAATCAAATATGGAATATATTCTATAATTATGAGGTGGGAAATATTCAAAAGAGTATTATTAAATATTTAGATAGCAATAGATGTTAAAGCTATGATATATTATTTTAGTGCTTATAGTGATAAATGGCTTACTTAAATCTAGTTTTGTATTTTGTGTAGTAAAAAGTTTGAATAAAATATAAATAAATTTAAACCATTTAACTTTGCGGTTAATATCAACTTTATTAAGATTTATTTAAATTGAACTTAGTATATATTACAATTTAATCCAAATTTAATATGTATTTGATAATTAACTAAATACAATTAATTTTCATCCCCTAACAACATAATGTATTTTTATAACTAATAACTAATATTATGTTGAATTATTGTTTGTAGTTTTTATCAGCAAGACAGAAACAAATTATACTACTTATTAAGATATTATGGGAACTTATATTTATCATTAGTGTTCATAGTCGCCGTTGTAATGGTTATTATATTAAAGAGTAATTATAATATTCACAAAATATATTTGATACTTTTCATGTGATATACTGTATTTAGAAATACTCAGCAAATTTAATATCTTTGAAGAAACAATTTATTGCATATATGTAATTTATGCTACGTTATAATTATAAATATATATGTAGCTATGCTCTATGTTTCGTATTTAGTTCTAAATTAGATGTACAATATTGTTGATGTGGACGTTATATCAAAAAGATGCTTAGCACCTGCAATATCCCATACATCACAAACATCTATTTACAATATTTACAATATTAAATTAATACAGAATACTAGTTAAAGTATTTTGAGAAATGTACCTCAAATTATGATTTCAGTAACTTGTGACACATATTAAATATAAATATTTTTATTATGCAATTTAGTTTCTTTTTAAATATAAAATCAAAGTCGAAGTTACCCCCAAGTTGCTGATTATGATTAATAGCTCATATTACTAAATCGAAAAATGTAATAATTTTCACTATTTTAATAACTTGGACCTAATGAACTTCCAAAATTTATAACAATATATATGAAGTAGTTGTATTTGAACTAATCAAAATATAAAATGAAATAGCTCTAAATGCTGTAAGCCTCAGAAGTAAAGCCAAAAGTAAACTTCTTGGAGTGAAAACATAAATGCTGAAATTAAAAACTTCAAACAAAATTTCACTTGTTACTAGATGTGTATTACAATTTTATAGTAAATCAGTTCCAACTCTTCTAAAAGCATGACCGAGCATATTTCTTATATCAAAATATCCCAATTATTTTAATATTTTAACAAGTATCTTTTTAACATGTAGCACTGAATATGTACTAGATAAAAAGTATACTAAAATATACTACATGTTTATTTTCTTTTATTAAGATAAATATGCACAATAATATGTATTAATATTATTGATATAGAAAATATTTAAAGAAGAAGGAAATAAAAAACAATCACTTGGTTTCAGAAAAATTAAATATAATAAAAAATACTGTTATTATTTAAGTTATACTACGAAATAGAGAGCAAATTATGTTATTAGGGTAGTTATTTAGATATTCATAAGTTGTGTGAATAGTGAAATGTGAACTAAGTTCAAAGATTAACTAAGATTTTTATGTTAATTAAATTTTATCAGAAGGCTAAGCTACGCCATGTAGTAATCGCTTTCTTGCCATTCTATTTTGCTTCAGCTTAAATCTTGACATCTTCTATATATTTACATTTTTTATGCCTCACAAAGCAACAATTAAAATAAATTATAATAGGGTACTACTAAGTTAGTATTTGAAAAATTAATATTTTTGATCATTTGTATTGAAGTGGTATTTAAATAATAGCCAGTTAAATATATAATTTCATACATATTAAAATTTAAAAATGAATGAAAAATCACATCAGAGTTGATTATTAAAGTAGAGGAAAATATTCTGCCATCTAACGATGGTTTTTTATAGCGATCCACACTTAGAACACTGAAACGTTACCTCAAACTAATCTCAATATCATATCTAATCTTCTAGGATTGTCACTCTGAACAGCCTCCTCAGACAACCTAAGTTAGTTCGGCACTTGAACTAACATTATTGACCTCGGAAGTTATCTTTGTATCTATCTGTGGGATGGCTGGTATGAACCTTGACACGCTTAACAACAGCAACAGTAGTGCTTCTAAGTTTAGAGCGGGAACAATGTCACAACTCTTTAACTTTAATCAGTTCTTGTCAAGGTTAATTCCTGTCAATATATATTATGTGCCGAAAAAGTTGAACAAAGAAGATAAAATAATAATTACTTTCAAAAATATGAAATTATAATGAAAGAGTATGATAAATTTATACTTGATATGCTATATATTAGTATTGTGCCTCCGTAGCTCAGCTGGTTAGAGCGTGCGGCTGTTAACCGCAAGGTCGACGGTTCAATCCCGTCCAGAGGCGATTTTTATCTTTATGTATTTAAAAGATAGTTCATGCTTGTTTATGTTTGCATACATCAAGTAGATTACTACGCTGTATACTAGATTTAAATAACTAATTGAAATATACAAAAATACGTAATTGAAATGATATGATAAATATACAGATTTGCAAGGAACAGCACAATTATAATTATATTTCTGACAATCTTATGATTTAAATTATCACTCCAATGAAATCATTATCCAACAACTCTAATACAACATCATATACTGATATAGAGTATTAAAGAGTATTTTCTGATTATTAAATAGATTAATCGTAATAAAAACTTTTTAAAAGGATGAGTTTACCGAAATATTCTGAAATTTAATTTAAGCAAGTCATATTAATGTCATTTATTTATCTAATCGGCTAAGTTAGCACTTAAAGTTCCACATTTTAAGCTAAATTTATTCTAATACAGTCTAAATTATTAACTACCACAACATATGACGTGTTTTATAATATTTTGATGTCTTTAAATTGTACTTTCGCAAACATATTTATGTACAATTACTCAATACGCAAATTGTTTTCTATAAGTTCTATAATGGTAGTTCTATAATGCCTTCTGTGTTCGTGTGCATTTATCTTCAAATACTTAGTAGTTAACCAGATATTCGTTGGGATTTATGCATATTTATCAATAATTTGTGGTTCGCTAGCTTTTTCTATCAGTTAAATAGCATGTTTCTGCTTTTTATTTAAATCTATAGCAAATGAAAGCTGTTCTGGATTACTATTATCACTTAGAAATGTTTATCATGTGGTGTTTTAAAGTTAAAGATAATTGGAAACAATTATTTATGATTATGGTTCGTTTATATAACTAGGACTTGTACTTATTCAATTTATTAATCTCACTATCATATTAAAATGGCTAAAAGTTCCAAATTTTAACAAAACAGATTAAATATATGGGATACCAAATGAAGAATCGTAAAACAACTAGAAAGCTGAAATATATTATTTTGTATCCGGAGATTAGTTTGACATGGAGAAGTAGCTTAAAAGTCCTACATTACTCTAATGGACAAAATTCTATTTTAAACTTTTATGTAAATCAGCAAATGGCATTATTATTTTAATTTTCAATGTGTTTATTGGAATAAACTAATTTATGTAAAACTCAATTATGAAAGAATATTTTACTTTGGTTTATCACAGGTATGATAATCCCGATATGAGTAAACCATGGTACTATCTTCATATATCATTTCATCTTGAATAAATATTAAACGCAATGTTTACCTTGATATTCGGTATAATTTATGACTTTTATAGATCATAAAATCATCTAAATAGAGTATTGGCGCTAATCTCAGTAGTTTTATTTATTTGTTTTATGACTGCGACGATTCCTTCTTTACTTGGGGTTGATTTAAGTGTTTATCACTGGATATACAGTATTTTTGCGCCATTTTAATATGGAATTATATTATTAACATCAATGCTAACAACTTTTGCAGTCTTTAAAGGCAATACTGTTCATAGAATTATTGTGTGTATTCTTACAAGTATTCGATACTTTATATTAGCGTTGTTGTACACAATAGAAATATGGTACAGTAATATCATCGAAAAACCTATTTACCCAATTATATTGATTGTACTTAGTGCGGTTCTATTTAATATTGTATTGTAAAAAGCAATAACCTTACACTGATTCATTATTTATATTATAAATTATATCAGTTCTTATATTATAGTAGGTTTACATACTGTCAGATGATGATTGATGTTGTAAAACTATTTTACCGTTATTTACATCTGTTAAATATATGAATTGCATACAGTGAATTACAAACTCAATCCAAATATTATCAAATATTTATATCAAACTTTATATGTTCTAATTTAAAAATCATCAAGAAATTCTATTTTTGGAATTCCGCTTCTAATTATGTCAAAATATAATGTCGAAATAAGCAAAAAGTATAAAAATATGATTAATAATTAAACTTTATATATCGAAGATGATAGTAAAGTTAATGAATTAACTTTTGTTGATTAATTAGCTCAGGTGTAAGCTATGCTTATTGAAGAAAGATTATGGAACAGTGTGCTCACAGTTTAAATCGGTGTTGCAGCATATATCCATTGAATTGAACGCGCATGACATCCTGGAACCGGAACGCAGTACACGGTTTAATCGGTTGGGTCGTAAGTATAAATTTCCTCACGCGCACGCTAATAACCGAGCGTTTTCTAAATTTTGCTGTTGTACTTCTATAGAAGCTAACGGAGCTCAAACCTGAATTTCCCCGGATACAGAGGCTCTGACAAATGCAAACTCAGTAAAGTTAATATTGGAGTGGTTAATTTATCAAACCAGCGACGTAAAACGACGATATATAATAAACCCACTTAAATTAACAATTATCGTAATTAATACTATAGTAGCAGTATTATATGTTATTAACCGCTAATGATGCTGCGCTGATA
This sequence comes from Hexamita inflata, assembly GCA_963988835.1. Classification (NCBI taxonomy): domain Eukaryota; phylum Fornicata; order Diplomonadida; family Hexamitidae; genus Hexamita; species Hexamita inflata. The sequence continues at coordinate 434,503 of CAXDID010000108.1, forward strand.
TCAAGAAATAATAGGCGCACTATTTTTAATTTATTTTTGCACGAATATACTACTGGGAGGTTCAAACCATGGGCGATTCGAAGTGTTTTACGTTTGAAGATATCAACTTTTTCATCATTTGTGGAATGGGGCATTTTATCTTAAAATCGAAAGTGATTGAAATGTATTTATATAGATTAAAATATTAACACTCCACTAATCATAATTCAAAATGCAGTACGAAATCTAGCGAGTGCATTTGCTTAAAGTCTATGCAATATATTGAAGGGCATTTTAAATAACTTTAAATATATGGCCTAGAATACTACGTAGATCTAACTTTAATTCAACATGAAACTCAAATGTAATTGCAAACATGTACAAATCTACTTGTTTTATGCTATGTTATCATTTTTCTTAACTGAATTCAACACAGTTGAATGAATTTTATCTCATATTCCCAGTGTTGTTCAAGGTAACTTCAAATATTTATAATCATATTATTTGAGTTTATGTCGACAGTTGCATCACGGAAATCTACAATCTATGAATTATCAGAGATTTTAGAACTGTAAAACCTTCCATTTATCATATTTTGGGTTAGATTCCGTTATTCAAAATTTTGATTTGGATATTAATATTATTATTAAATTTGTGTTAAATTGCTCGATGACAATTGAAAATAAAAATTCGGACGAATACACGATATTTTTGTTGAAATTAAACTTATGTTTAAACAATTTTTAAAATGTCTGGATGTGGAATACTATATGGAATAGTCATTTCGTGCGCCCATAAAAATATGTGATGAAAATCATAATATATCAATTTAAAAAATAACTGAATACAGTATAGTCATATGACATGTCTTTTTACCTTTAGCGGTTAATATTTAATATATTTAATATAATGTTTCTCAGTCCAAATACGAGATTGAATTTTGAACTAGCTGGATTAACACATCAACTTGTTTATTCATAGTATATATTTAATTGTTCAGCATTAGGGAAACGTAGTTCTTCTTCTAAGTCAAAGATGTTCTGAACTGTTAGTTCTTGTTCTCGTTCATAATCTTTTTTGTTTACTCTTTGGTACTATGAACTTTAAGGATTCTGTTATAGAATTTGAGCTCGTCCGTCGTCGGAACTTCTTGATTTGAGAAATTATACGTTGATTGGTAGTGGTGCTTAAGTATAGTAGCATTGACTCATATGGAAGTGAAAATATTTTATAGATTAATTAAATTACTTATATTTTTGTAATATTGTGTGAAATATTTTTAATTGAATAGCGAAACTGAGTGAGATATTTATAATTAATATCAAACCTCATTTCTTGAATTTAAAATAGAGGCAGAGCAAGTGTGAAAGTAAGTAATCAATTGAATTAAATTTAATATATTGACAATAATATATATTATGGCACATTTACTTTCGAATATTCACTACGAATATTCACAATTTGGGATCATATATATAAATGCAACCAAATTTGAGCAAACTATGAAATTTAACGGCTTGTGGGAAAGCGTGGGCTTTGAATTAATATTTTTAGTTAATATACAAATTGTTTAAATATGAATTCAGGAAACAATAGAACCGTCAGTTTTTTCGCTATTAATTAGATTTTCATTAATAATTTTAGAAGTGGAAAGCCGTTTTCAATGATGACTTAAGAGTATATTATTATTAACATATACTATACAATAAGAAAGAAAACAAGTTAGTTTCACCCAATTGCGCGTACTTTTTAACTCAACAAAAACATACAATTTTCAGTTAAAGATCGAAACTGTTATTGTAATTAAAGCAAAGAATTAGTTATATATTACGATGTATTTTAGTTGATTGAAATTCAATTCTGAATACCAATATTTTGCGCCTAGTTGTTAAAGATAGTGCAAGATATACACTAAAAGCGAAACTTATATAAATAATTATTACGTCATATATGAATAAATGATTTATAAAATATAACAACTTTGTCACTCTAAATATTAATGAAACTATCAGTTTTCAAGATCTACAATTCGTATTGGTGAATTTTGAAATTATTTATGATGTATTACTTTGGCAATATTGTTATTATAGTTTTAGATTTGTTTTGAAATTCAACTGATGGGAGCAAAGATAAATTTATCATATATTAGTATTCAATATAATAACAGCGATGCGAAATTGTTGGCTGATTATAATATATGTTATTGCATTATCCTAAGATACTTTATTTAGATATTATCATAAATGAATTCACATATCATTATTGTATTATTATAGTTTAACTCATATTTTTGTTATTGTTGGTAAATAGACTAATGATTATACCAAGTATGTTACCCCTTAACTAACAGCAAAAATATGCCATATAAATATATTTCATTTTCAAGGATTTTTGTGATTAAAATTATTATCATTTATTTTCGTTTTATAGCACAAAATATATTTATTCCACATCAAATATGACAGACAATTATTTTATCTTTACCAAGAGCAGTCAAATTTTAAATTATTATATTCCATTTTATTAGAGTTCTCGATGGTGTATTCATAGTTTTTAAAACTAATTAGGGAAAATTGTCTTTATGTATTGACTGATTCCATCCTTCTATAAATGTCGTTTGCAACTGACAACTTGAGTCAACGCTACTATGCTTAAGTGTATCTGCATTTGTAATTTTATTATTTTAAATATACAAGTAATTAAATTAAGTTAACTTCGACAAAGGAGACACATCTATTATGCATGAATAAGATGCAGAAATATCTTTAAGTTTATATAAGTGTTGCAACGGATGCAGATCAACAACTTATGTATAACTTATGTCTAATGTTTTTAGATTTTTCATAAATTGAAGAGGCCATATGTCAGCCACATTTGAATCGGAAATAACTAATTATGTCAGTTAAGTACAGAATTTAAGAGGCCCGATATTTTTAAGCTATTTATTATCATTTAAATATAAATATTACAAATCTATGAAGTTAGAAAGGTGTGAAATTTCAGTAATACTGTTCGATGATAAATATAAATATTTCAAACCGAATTGCTTGATAGTTTGTAGATCTGTGGTTTCTGTTTTATACAAACTTAAGCTCTCTAATTTAGGAGAATGTTATAACCCAGATTTGTCTTGAAGTTTGTTACCACCGAGTATCAATTTTACTAAATTCGGTAAAGCTAGAGTGTAAGAAGTTAATTTATTTTGAAATAAGCATAAGTGAGTTAAATCAGTAAGAGACTAAAGTGCTGAAATATCTTCGATACTGTTACACGTTAAATAGAGTTTCTTCAGGTTTTTGAGCTTGGTAATGCTGGAAATATCAGATATTTTTTTAATTTTCGAGGTCTAGTTCGGATAAGTTAGCAAGGAATGATAGAAGATGGATATATTATGTACTTCTAAATTTTAAAGTAAATTTTTCAGTTTCCTATACGAATTCATAATTAAAGGAAAGCAAGTTTCTATTTGAAGCATCTTCCCACACTTTTGGTAGAACATTCAAAGTCAAAAGATTCTTCATTTGCTCTTGATCTAGTATTTCTAGTTTTTGGGAAGAGCCAAAGTGTTTCAGCAGGTCTTATTTACTTCTGATTTCTTGATTAGGTTTCATTACAACTGATTGGGAGCGGAAATGTTATAACATTTAATTTGTAGTGAATATATAAACTTATCACTCAGTTCTGTTTCGAGAATCCACTTGGGTCGTATAGTAATATTATTGAAAACCCTATTTACCCAATTATATTGATTGTACTAAGTGCGGTTCTATTTAATATTGTATTGTAAAAAGCAATATCCTTACACTGATTCATTATTTATATTATAAATTATTTCAGTTCTTATATTATAGTAGGTATACATACTGTATGATGATTGATGTTGTAAAACTATTTTACCGTTATTTACATCTGTTAAATATATGAATTGCATACAGTGAATTACAAACTCAATCCAAATATTATCAAATATTTATATCAAACTTTATATGTTCTAATTTAAAAATCGTCAAGAAATTCTATTTTTGAAATTCCGCTTCCAATTATGTCAGAATATAATGTCGAAATTGGCAAAAATATCCCTAACAATTAAACTTTATACATCGAAGATGATAGTAAAGTTAATGAATTAACTTTTGTTGATTAATTAGCTCCAGATTAATTAATATTAATCAAATGTATTAATGTTACCTTTAACAGTTGTCCACTAAATTTAAAGTATTTAACATGAATTAATTGTAATTAGCTAAATTTAGATGGAATTAAGGGCTTATGCTAATTAAAGAAACTTTAAATATCTTAAAGTATTTTGCGCTCATTATCCCCAGTATTTAGTCTTACCAATTTATTGTCTCTTGAAATAACCGACGCTAAGTTAACTAATATCGTTGGCATAGAAAATTTAGAATAACTTTAGTTCCTTGATTTGTCAAATAATGGCATTTTATCGATTGAACCATTAAAAGCTTTGAATAATCTCAAGTAAATATTGATTGACTATAATTTTGTGCAGGATTTAGAGTATTTGCTTCCAAATCATCCAGAAGCAATATATTATTAGAATACGCCTTCGGACTTGGATTATGAAAACTATATCGCTATAGCGATATTCATTTAACCATCACAGTTTAAGAACTGTGAAGATTCAATTTACTCCGAAAGTACTCAAATCTAACGAACTTATTCAACAATATCCTGTTAAGTACGACAATTTGATGAAGGAGACATACAAAAGCAAAATTTCCAAAACTAGTTATGGACCATATTTATACATTCAATACGACAATGATCTTTATGACTTGAGCTTTATCGAAGAACTTGGAGTAACCGATTTATACTTGAACGGGTGTCCGAACGCACACCTTTTACGAGTTCCAAAGACATTAAAATGTCTTCAGCACTACGGAGCGAACCTCAAAACGATCAAGGGAGTGGAAAGACTCGTATAAATTCAGTATTTGGATCTGGCGCCTAACAGTATTGTTAACATAAATAGGATACGTGCGCTGCAGAATATTCAAGAGATATATTTGCACAGCAACAAAATAAATGATCTGAGTCCAGTCGACTACTTAAAAACCAAGGAACTTTGCAAAAATGGATGCAGAATTGATAACTAAACGACTCCAACGTAGGAAGAAATAGATGAAGCCATGTTGTGGTGAAGATAATATTGATAGACTTTTCTACCATTTGTTAGCAAATATACAATAACTTAGTATTGCTTACATATTATATTAAAATTAAATACTAAACGTCTTATTGCGTGTAGCATCTGTCTATGAAGTTGTTTTACTTAATTACAACATACAGCTCAAAATATTTTAAAGGAATATTTAAATATTAAAAACACAATAAGATAAAACAAAATTTGATTTTAAATATTCAACTAATGTAAAAACAAACTTTCTACAAAAAAGATCTAAAATGTCTCTTAAAAATCATAGTAAAAAACTAATTAAACCGCTACACACATACGTAATATTATTAACATATTATGTATATATGTTCACATTGCATACCATAGAATAAAGTAAAATAGTTACTTGATATTAAAAAAGATGTTAAATCACACATAGTAAATACATTAAAGCTGTTACATAAATGAGGAAGCAGAATCACTTAGATTGGAAAAAAGATGAAAACCATTTTAATTAACTGGAAATTCACTAACCACGAGAATTATTAAAGTATATATTATTTTTACTTAGCTATAGTAAAATAACTAGTATATATTTATTTATTGCGTTTAGATGTATTGTTGGATTGTTGCTGTTGAGTGAGTCATGTTATTATTACATGTATAAATTTTATTTAGTTTAGTCATTGTTGTCATTTTTCATATTGTATTAATCCTATTACTAATTGTACATATTTACCACTTCGCAATTAAATGGTGACTGAAAAAAGGGTAAGAAGAGGTAAGCTAACAAAAATGTTTTCATTATAAGATGCATTACCTGCGCATTATAGACTGTGCATATTTAACATACTATTAGTAATTCTGATTTTCGAAATAGTACTCAATATCGAATTAATTTATGATATTCCATAAATGAAGAAATATACTAGTACTAGAAAAGCTGTAATATAATGGTATCTTCCACTCAACTTGTAATAAATAGCAATTGCGCTATTTTCATTTTTAGGATGCCTGTATTTTATAACTTCATATTTATGGCCTTCTAACATTTATTGTTTTAAAAGCGGGACTGTATTTATAGCAGGTTCATTGGCATTTTTCTTTTCAACAATAATATGGTCTCCTTGGTACTTTGTTTGTTTCTTTGTTACTCACAAGCAATGGAAAGAAATTGAAGAATTAACTCCAACTTTGTTTTATTTAATGATATGTCTACTAATCCTTAGTATTTTCAATATTGGATTTGTCGCGTGGGTTATTACTCATATAGTTTTATAAAGAGTTCTTGAAATGTGTGGAGTAAAAAAACTAGCAAAAGATTTAATGCATCCAATAAAAATGGTGAATGATGATAAAAGAACTGTAGAAATATCATCCTCTCACCATGAAAGTTTAGATAAAGATGAATCTATTGAAGTTGAAGGTGAATTAAGTGTAGCAATTCATGTCGATAATAATCCTGATGTAGTCTGATACATATGTGAGGGTATAGCCAAATATATAATTATTTAGCAATATTTTGTATTCTTGTATCTTTTGATTGATATTATGTTGGAATAGTTTTTGATTAGAAGGATTTCGTTTACTTTATTTGTTACAATAATTAGTTATATTTTATTAAATAGAATACTAATTCTTCTTTTCCACCTCCAATGTCAGAGAGAGAATTTTCAGATTAAGAAGTCTCTGATGATGAGGTATTCCACCCTATTTCTTCTTTTAAAAATGTGTATATAGGTCGTTAATCCCTGACAGTGAATTCTTCGCGGCGCCAATAAATTATAAATATTTAAAAGTGCTTAATGAATCAAGTAGATTCTAAGATGGATTAATTAGACACATAGTTCCCAGACTCTTTTTTCCGTCCAACATAGATCAATGCTACTAATTTTGCAAAGATAGATGAAATTATGACTCTTCCATTTTTCAATCATGAATATATCAATTTCATGCCAGTAGAGTTAGAAAACTAGTTTAATTTTCGTTTTAACCGTTATTCGACTCCGTATTTTGAACCATAATGGAGTGTACATGAAAAAATGAACATAATTGTTTATCAATACAAATCCACGGAATCATGTATGTGTATGCCAGGTTACAATTAAATGCTGTTCTACATTCCTAAAAAAGACAGTATTGCATCAATCTTTAAAAAACATAAAGTTGACACAAAAATAAGAGGATTATGTTTAAAATCACCTTAAAATGATATGAATGTCGTTTTATTACACGACTTCTTTTAAAATCCATTCAGTTTGATCCCAATTATAAATTATTTGCACAAATAAGAGTATAATGTATTCGTTCCTTACATTGCTGATCTTGTCCAAACTGTTAAAGGTTAATAAACTGATGCAATGATTTAAAATATGACCAAACATCTTTATAATTTTGTAAAACTAGCTGTTGGTTTAAACTCATAGTACTAAGTTGTTTGCTAAGGTACATCCACTATCTTAGGATTGAATCTTTAACATGAAGATTTATGTTGTTTAAAAGCAATTGTAATGAATCCAATTATGCGTTTCCGAGTCCGTAAAAATTTGGCCAAAAATCCAGTAACAATATAAGTTAAACAAACAATCCCTGTTTCAGATTTTCAATCTGCATCAGTTATTTCAACTTCTCATTCTTCATAACGTGATCCTGATGCTAAAGAATCAGATAAAGAAAATTCAGAAATAGCAGCTCCCAAAAGACAACCCAACAATATTTAAATTTCTTTTAAATAGAAACCAAAACCAACAAGACGTAAAGATCGAGAAGAACTGGTAGAGATTGGACTACCATCAAGTTAAATCTAAGAATTACCATTAATCCCTAAATCAGTTCGTTTAACCCAATAGAAATTTTAATTTTGTGATTAACTTACTGTGTAATAGAATGGTATACCAGCTCCACACATTAATGAAATATTTAACATGAAAGGAAATGAAAATACTTACTATATGGTTAATGATTGTTTGCGTGCTGTTTATTATGATTTAGAAATTTTACAAACAATTCTAAACATTTTAGGTATTAAAAAATTAAAAGATATAAAGATGGTTCAAAATATTACAGAGTTTATTAAGATTTATTAAGACTACACATTCGAATCTTCTATGAGAAATGCCATGTTCAGTTCTTTGTAATCTCTTTATGTATTTGCTCCATTAGAAGCTTTTGTTGGTTATAATATCTACAAAGAAACATTTGACTCTTACTTTTTTGAAATGTTAAGCGAAATGGATTACTACATTTTACCACAATCTTATGATTTTGATGGTCCACAAAATGTTATGTTTTTAGTAGGATCTAATTCTAGCATGGTAACTAAATAGCAGATGCATGACATACTGCAAGTCACTGAAAACTATTTAACAATAGAAGCAAGAAGTGTCTTAGGTGCTGGACAAGATATGTTCTTTACGGGAGCTATCTTGATTGAAAAAATACTGAAAGCCAATGGGTGAAAACATTAAAAATACAATATGTTTTGTCAATTGATGCATTTAATGTGTTGATTGATTTTTAAAGTTCCCGAAGTATTAGTTTATGCAAATAACTCTATAACTTCAAAAACTATATATTTGATATGATATTAATATTATATGGCATATAATAACATCATTTATAGTAATTACTCCACTCCTCAACAATGACACTACAATAGTTATTGAAAAGCAATCAGCCGCAAGTGTAAAAGTTACAGGACACTAACAGTTTTGAGCTGCCGCGGTCTATGAATGAGTTTATCAAGCAGCTTAAATCCATTAATTTCGTCGAGGAGTAAATATCGAATGATAGGTATTACATATCTGCGTTCAACAAGTTATTTTCGTCTGTGCGTAAAATTTGTGCGTACAGCGAGCACTACTTGGGTGATTTGGATGGGAATGTGTACAATTTCAGCGGTGAGGTCTTTCTTGCAGGTTAGAATCACAACCGTGTGATCAAAATCGTCGAGTGGCAGGGTCTTTGTTACGTTTTGCGTGCTGATCAGTAAATAGTGTTGTTAAATTCAGATATTTCATTCACTTTTAGGCTCGTTTCATCCCCGATCACCGATTTCCTCGTGATTAGCGATTACTTCGTCCTAGCTCACCGCTCCTTCTCAATTTATCTTAAATGTGATCACATTTTCACGTACCCTATTGACTCACTCCTTTCAGGTCTCTATTTATTCAAAAATCATTTTTGCATTTCAACAATGAATTGTCAGTTGTTCGTTTTCGACTTCGATTTCAACCTGAAAACGAGGCGGGATTTCATCAGTCAAATCGTTTCAATGCGTTTTCATTTATAATATTTGTTCGTTTCGGCCGAGACTCTCTTCAAAATTGACGTTTAAAGTTGGAAGGGAAAAATTATTCCGGTCCTCCCGTTTTAATCCGGGCGGATTTTTGTTAAAAACGGAATTATTGTAAATGGAGTTTAAAGGGTCGTCGGATTCGGAGAGGGGGATAAAATCGTTCTGTTTTAAGAGCTCGGGATGAAGGGGATATATACGGGGAATGTGTTCGTTAGCGGAAAAGACGTTTACGGGGTTGAAACGGAGATTGTGTGAGTAGTTAAAATTAAATATTTTATCGTAATAATCAATTAGTTGACAATAAATACAATAAACAAAACAAATATAGTTAAACAAATATTAATTAAACGTTTATATTATTAAATGAGTAATAAATCCCACTCACTTAACTTTCGTTTATACTAGTTCGGTCTTCTGTACAGGAACTGTAAGTTCACGCGAATGATCATTAGTTTTAGATACACCTATGTACGTTAGGCGCACCTCCGCAGCCAAGGCAACCAACGACTCGGGTACAAGCATCCAGGGGCGTAAGGCGGCTGCTTCGTGCAAGCCGATCTAAACGTGAATCCACCTGCGTCGTACCATCTGCGTTTCTAAGGAAGCAATGAAGCGGTTGCCACCCCAATCCTGAAGGCTCGTTGATGGCATGCTCTTAGCTATACTGATCCTTGATAATGCCAGCTCAGCACTTTGAACCGGGGGATTTACCTTCCGCAACCGATTTGGCCGAGCCGCATCTCAGGAAAAAGGACGCGGCGAGGAACGAGAAGCGCGATCAAATGAACCCATCATCGATCACACTAAACAAAGCTGGTATTTCAGCAATGCCTCTTCAGCTCTAATGTCGGACGCCAAGCCAAATCGTTCGATAAATGAGTAATATGGTTTGAGATTCACCAAAATAGATCAAAATATGATATTAGTTTATAAAAGACAAATACAACATATAGTTCACAATATTACACATAAATATTAATATATATTGACAAACAACACCACTCCATCCTCTTCCCAAATTAATATGAGCGACTTTTATGAAGTTGAAGACACCCAAGGTGTTCGCTGCCCGTGGAATATATGGCCATAAACCCGCATGGATCTTATGCGCAATGGTGTCCCATTGTCCATTTTATACACTCCAAGCAAGCAAATTGAAAAACTATTACGTGTTCAATATCCATGTGTAAGATGCACTAAGTGCGCTGCTATACTTAATCCGTTCAACCCAGTTGATTTTGCATCCAAATAATACACGTGCTGTTTCTGCGGAACTCAATAATAACTTCCACCTGCTTATAGAGAAATAACGGAGCAAAGAAAGCCAGCAGAACTTCATTTTGCTTATCGTACGTTAGAGTATGAATTATAATAAGTTCAACCAGAATAGAAAATCATCATTTTCTGTGTGGATACTTGTGTTGAAGAATCAGAACTCTTAAAAATTAAAGAATCGTTACAATTAGCTATTGACGTCCTTCCAGAAAATACCAAAGTTGGTTTGATTACTTTTGGAACTACTGTTAATGTTCATGAGTTAGTATTCGAATTTTGTCCAAGAAAAGTTGTATTTAGAGGAACTTTAGACATGACTCCACAGTTAATTGACTAATACCTTGGAATGAAAAATCCAACACAGCGTTTTGTTTTGCCACTTTCTGTTTGTAGAGAATCTCTGACTTAATTAATTGAAGACTTACATGTAGACTTATGGACTGTTCCAGAGAAACACAGGCCGTTCCGTTCTACGGGTGTCGCTGCTTCTATAGCAGTTTCAATGGTTCATTGTCTCTAAGCTTCATTAGTTTAACAACACAAAAATCCAATGGCTAATGTAGCAATATTGTCATCTGGTCCATGCACATCTGGTCCTGGGCAAGTTGTCGATGCTGATATTGCTCAACACGTCAGACACTGGCCCGACGTTTAATAAAAGAATGATGTAGCAAAATATGTTAAAGATTCAACGAAATTTTATGAAAAACTGGGTGAAAGAGCTTTAGAATGCAATTGCGCCGTTAATATATTCAGTTGTTCAACCGATCAAATAGGTTTGCTCGAGATGAAGGGAATATGCACATAAACTGGAGGAACTATGCTTATTTCAGAATCATTTGGTTATTCTGCATTCACAAAATCATGGAGAATTTTCCTAGAGATGCACTCAGACTCTAATGAAGAAGCTTTGATAAAAGCTCAAGGTGCAGCAAATCTTCATATTTCTGTCAGCTAAAATATTAAGGTTCATGGCTGCATAGGTCCAGTTTCATCCTTAAAATCCAACTCCACTTAAGTAAGTCCAACTGAAGTCGGTGTGGGTGCTACTGATAAATGGTAATTAGCAGGCATGGATTCCGATTCAACATACGCATTTGTTTTCGATTTGATGGAAGTACCCAAAGATGTAGGTTTATAAAATAGATTTATACAATTTAGAACAGAATATACTGATGCCACGACTCTAAAACGTATAATACGTGTTACTTCATGTGCTTTCAGATCTGAGTTTAATGAAAATATGCAAACAATTTCGACTGGTTTTGATTAAGAAGCTGCTGCCACCATGGTTGCTAGAATAGCTGCATGGAGGTTTGAGTAGACTAAATCTACTGAAGAGGTACTCAGAGGTGTTGATAGAGTTATAATAAAAACTGCGAAATCATTCTGCACATTTGTTCCAAATGATCCTAATTCTGTTAAATTTTAATCTAATTTTGAGTTCTTCCCCTAATTTTTATATCACTTCAGAAGATCAGATCTTATTTAATTATTTGGATAATCACCAGACGAAACTACTATGAAACATTTCTAGCTATGTAGATAGACTGTACCTAATACAGTTATGGGAGGTGGAATTGCTTTTTCTTGTTTACTATGTGAGTAATTATATATTAAAATATTTTGCCACTTCTAATGCGGATGACAAATTCCAATAAATAATCTCAAGTTGGAGATTATTCATGAACTACTCATTAACACAAGAGGGCCAAAAATATGATTTCGAACGTATTAGACCATAATCGACTATTCAAAGTCGGTATTTAATATTCCAAAAAGGAAAAATAGAAATTACCACATGCAATAAAAGGACGGCAATGACAAAAATAAACGCGGTAGAAGATGTTTAGGGAAGGTCAACTAATTCACTTAACAAACTTAGGCAGTTCTGAAGCGTTTGTATTCTCTTCATTTCTGGGTCCAACGGATGAATTCATAAAATATTGTACCAATCTGAACTAGTTATATCACTTGTTTAAGATGTCCCTGTGTAATTTCTACGTTTTAGTCAACAAAACTAATTTATGAAAGATTTTATCTCGAAAATATATGGTAGTTAAGCCTGATTGGAGAAAAGAATAAGAGGATCCAATGATTGGTATACGGACGCAATATGTAATTTATAACTAGTAGCGCAAGCACTGGACCTGCAGAGGACCTCGGTGTTCATCTTCAACTGGGTCAATCTGAACGATTTTAGGTATTTCTTAATCACGAAAAACAATGGAGGACTTTTTCTTTCAATCTCAACCGGGAGCTCAAGATGAAGTATTGGTACTTCGCTTAATTAGAATTATAATTCAGGTAGTTACAGTCGCTTTCATTCTCAATATTCAAATAATGAATGCATTTTTGTTTCTTGAAGAATGGAATCAAGTGGGTTAGTCGGGCCCAGCATTAAATAATATATTGATGCTACTCTAAAACAACAGTTATTTTACTTATGATCTTCCACTTCCATTTCATAATGAGAAATCAATTTTCTTGATTGTTAAATTATACAACGTTAGGTAAAGTTGAAACTTATTATTGAAGTATATACAGAGTTATATACGTTAATTATTGTAGCACAGCTATCCAAGGCTCAACCAGGCCTTGATGTGATTGAAGCACTTTACAAATCAATAGTAAATAGAGTTAATGAGTGTATTGATGAGGAGGGAGAACACACTCATTATTGAGCCGGGCAGTGATATAAGTAAGATTCAAATAATAAACTTCATTCTTCTTCCTAATTCAAAAAAGCATTTCGAGGGCCCACCACTGTATGCTTTCTATGATGTAACCCGCACTTCTTTCATTCACCGTATAAAATACTGAAGGTGAGCCAGTTTTCCTAGATTCATAAGAATGCACACCTGATCGTATTCTTTTGATGGATTCATTCTTTAATTTATTAGTATGGTCTGGTTCAACTGTAGCTGCTTGGAGATAAGCTGGCTATCATCTCAAACCAGAATATGCTAATGTAAAGGCTCTTTTAGATTCTCCTAAACCCGACTGTGAAGATATACTAAGAGGAAGATTCCCAAGTCCAAGATATGACTATGCTGATTAAGGTACCAGCCAAGCTAGAATTTTATTGGCCAAAGTTAATCCAGCCAGTACACATAAAACAGGCTGTTCTTAAGGTGAAGTTGTAGCAACTGATGATGTAAATCTTTAATAGTTCCTCGAAGTATTGAAGAAAACAATGGTTGTTGTTGAAAAATGATATGATTCATTTATAAATTAATTGTTATATCACCATACTCTTCTATCAAATACTTACTCGCCATAATCTTGCAAGTCTTCTTTACAAAGCCCGAATACTTCTTGACTTGCAACCTAGCTACCAACCCAGACTGAAGCTCCTAAAAACGCAAAATTTTTTCTATCTCTTGCTGCAACAACTTAGTTAACTGCATCAACTGCTATTTTATCTGTAATATTATTCAAAAGCGAAGCTCCGCCCACTACTACAACATCTAGAGGTTATTTAGAGAAATTTTGAGCTTGTCCCAAAATTTTCTATAAATTCTGTGTGAAAAGTGAAGGCATTTAGTATAATGAAAATCTAGAATGAGACGGCAAATCAATATTTGTACCATCTGGTAGAGTAACTTTTTTATTATATATACTTGAAGTCTAACAGAGTTAAGCAATTTAATTATAATTTTCAGGGCAAAAAAAGTATTTCTATTTAATAGTTTCCAATTGACTCAGCTCTTTACTGTTAAGCTAAAAGAATCCAGCCACTTATTAATCTAATTATTAAATATTCCAGCCAACTCTACAAATTGATGATAATGCTCCTTCAATGCTAGAATATATTCTAGTTGAATTATAGCCTACATCAACAAATACGCCTTAATGTCTATTTGAATAATATATTGACGCCAGATCCATGGGTAAAAACGCAGCTGTATCAAATTTAGTAAATATTTTCTCAGCCAGAGCAAAAAGGATTTTATTAGGTGTCCAGCGATGAACAGCGAGAACAAATGGTATTTTAGTCACTTATTTTATTAACGATAAATCTTAAGCCATCACACGATCGAAAAATTCGTCAGGATCCGTGATGGTGCCATTTTATATAATATCTCTAAAATCCAGTGAATAAATGGGAACTGGATCTATAGCCTAACCTATACGGCAATTGTATGAGCCAGGATCAACTACAAGTGCGTTTGCGTTCTATTATTTAAATAGTGTCATTTCGAGGTGTGGAACAAAATGAAAATAGTTTATATTTATTTCACATCTTAGGAATACTTGCAGAAGATTTAAGCAAACCGTCCTAATCATCGTCATCGTCATCATCGTCGTCATCATCAAAGTCGAAGCTTTCATCTTCATCGTCGTTATTTGATTTTTTATTATATTTTTGTAGATCTAAAAATTCTGTTGGGGCGGCGTCAAATTTTCCTACTTCTGCTTCGAGAGAGAAGCAGAAAATAATTGCTTTGACTATGTTATCTGTTAGTTCTGTAACGATACTGGCTATAAGAAGGCCGATGATGAACGACATTAGTTGGATGAATATGTATTTAACGTCGTCAATTTGAGGGAATCCCATTTTAGCGGCCGCCATGATTAAAAAGTTGGTGGCCACGCCGATAACTGTGTCTCCGATATCTAAAAAGGTGTCTTATATTTCGCCCATGGCTTCTCCGACAATATTTTCTTCCTCTTCTTCAATTTCTCTTACTTTTTTGGCTGCTTTCAGCAGTGGGAGGCCGTATAAACTCATTCCGAAAGTGGTTTTGAGGTCGTTAAAACTAACATAAGCTTCTGAGAAGTCTTTAATTTTGATCATCGTTTACGTTTTGGGCTCTTTCATTTTGGCGCAAATTAAACCAAAAATCGGCCTGAACCAAATCATAAACATGTAAAAGAACGCCTCGAGGCACAAAGAACCAAATTATGCGAACATATTTTTAATTCCAATTATGACAAAATTCGAAGTTCTCTTGTTGGTTCTCTTAAAATAATATTGAATTGTCGCACAGCCCACGATGTAATCCGTTGCAATTACAACCAAAAACAGCCCATGAACGGCCATAAAGATGTAAAATACCATCAAAAACGTCATCCCAGGCGTTATGTGATTGAAACTAATTACTTTGGCGTTAAACTGCCCAGATGAAGAATGCAAAAATATAATCGCAATGAAGAAACCGAGCTGGGCAATCGCTATTGAAACCATTACAAACGGAACTATCATAATTGACAACATTTTACTAATGGCCTTTTTCGCAACTTAAACTGTAGCCTTAATCGCATTCGCAAGAGCCAACAACAGAAATACCATGAAAAACATCATAATTACCCCTAAAATTAAAAACGCACCTCCTATGTAAAACCCAATCTCTTCCAACTAATTTTCCATATTAATACTGCCATATGTTGACAAATACTCCGCATTGTATGCTTTTAGCGATGACGCGTAACCAAAGGCTTTAAACGTGTAATATGCTAATGCACCCACCATCAACACAGTTGACGTGAAAATTAACAATTTAGGTAAAAATAATAACAATAACTGATATATGACCAACATTATTATTGTAGAAACCACAGCAAACACAAGATTAAACCACGATAAATCAAGTTCTTAAACAGCTGATTACAACGGCTATGATAACACTGAAGAAAGATAATTAATCCATATTAACACAAATTCAGTTGAATTCACAGCGTTTGATGTTGCTGTAGCGAAATTTAACATACACTTCACCGCCACGTTAGCTTTTATGGTTTCTGGCTAATATATGGAATACTAATTTAATAGGACAGGCATTTAAAAGCAAAAGTTCTTAGCAAATAAATATCTAGAGTCCAAAGCATTTAAAACTGTAAATAAAGCATTATAGAAGTCATCACCCATAAATTATTGTATGGTATAATGAAATATTGGTTCATTTTCAACTTAAGTACTAGTTACATTGATTATTATTTTCATTTATGCTTACAAATCCTATAATTTTGGACTATTTTAATTATAAAGCACGAATTTTATTATATCAACAATTTCATGATTGCATAAATATGAAGCAGCCGTTGCCATTGAGGTAAGTTTCGGTATACAAAGTAAATCTTAATTATCTAATTCGACAGCTTTAGAACTAACACAAATTGTCTTATCAAGCACATATCCAAGATCATATTATTCTGCTTCTTTATATAACTTGGACATTTTGCTGTAAAATAAATAACTAGCTTATGTATCATACATTTCCTATGTTATTGTAGTATTAACCTCTATTTTTTAATTTTTAACCAAAGTTTTACAATCAAAATTATCAAGAAGTGTAAAATCGGTTACTGTTGAAAAATTGTAGATATTATTTGGTGTATTTTTAGCTTCCTTCATTAGTGTCATCATTTCACAAAATGCGTATGACTACTAATAACTATTAATAATACTAGAATAGTCAGTTGAATTTTTATCATCTTAGTCATCAGCTTTATTTCCACATATTCTTCTTAAGTTATCGGTAGTTTCAAAGTAGTTTTTAGATTATTCAACGAAATTTGAAACCTTTGTTTTAGGTAGTATGAATGCAAATAGTATGGTAAGAAACCAGCATCCCAAGTAGACTAGGACACACCACCAATCTGTGCATTTCCATTTGCGCGCTAAAGATTTTCTAGCATCAGCTACAGGGTCTCCCTTTTTACTTGCGTTCTTTGGTAAAGCTTTAGTTACTGTTACACTTCCGAAGTCATGTGCTCTAATAACGCTATGTTTCTGAGATTCTTATTTACTTGTTGATTGCGGTTTAATAGATCTCACTTATTCTGAGTTTTTACTTTAATTTTTCATTATTCAATCAGGTGTGAAATGGCAAAATATTATTATTAGTTATCAAAAATTAATAAATTAATAATTATAATCGTTTTATAAGATAACTCCCAAATGAAATACTAATAATAACATATACTCAATCCCATTCAACTGGCCATTCTCTTTATCGATTTTTAACTGGTTGAGAGATTTTTTACTTTTTACGAGAAGTTTTATTTTGCAAAGGTTAAAGTATTTTAGCTATTTCTATAAATTCATGTTAATCGATTTAATTTTTTAGAATTTAGTAAGGTTTAGGCTTAACAAAGGCTTTCTTTTCACCCGTTTCAAATAATTCGACTTATATTTTAGGCAGTTAAGTTTTATATATCATATCAGGTTTCAAATTAGCTAGGTATTTAATTTAATTGTCAATAAACTGGATTTCCTATTTAATAGAATTATGTTATTTAATTTGCAAACGGCTGTAGTTATTTTCATTTGATAGATTGATATATTCCGGATTTTTGTTCGTTGAGGTATGGAAAATACATAATAACCTAGACTTTTTTATAAAAATAAGCTTTGTGAAACAAAAAACTTTGTATCTCAATGTAGTTAACCAAAATATTCATTAATTCATGTTTCTTCAACGTATATTATGTATATATTGCTATTATGACTAATTAATTCTCAATGTATTATAAATAGAGTTATTACAAAAGTTTCACACCGTAAGAATGGCAAATAATACTTTATCAAGTGATTATTATGAAATTCTGAATTAGTCTGAGGAAAAAAACAATGGTAAGATGTTTTAAAAGCCGTAGTACAAGGAGATTAAATTCTGGAATGTAATTTTGATGTCTTTTTTGTATGTGATTTAGCAGATGATAAGTTAGAGTTCTACTGCGTAGACGAAGATGGTGTTGATTAAATTCAAGATTTTGACGCCGATTACGTACAACATACTGTACAATTTCGTGTAGTTTATGAATTGCACGTTGACGAACATAAAGCTCAGCGACAAGTCTGATATTTAGCTGCTCAAGCTTGGCAGTGTGATTATAATCATTCAGTGCTGTTTGTCAATTTGTGCTTTCATCTTCCTCTAACTAAGCCCAGCCTCCGTTTCAATGCAGGTTTTGGCCGGGATTTACGGCTACACTGCCATTTACCTTGGAAGTGCTTCGTTCGCGATTGCTCAGGTGGGTTGTTTCTGCTACCTTTTTAAGTCCGTACCGAATAATTCAAGTAGTGGGTTGATTTTCTCTCTCAGAAACGTGTACCACGTTTTCTTTCAGGCTCAAAGACAGTTCGAGAAGAGCTTTTACAGCTTCAATGTGTTCGTTCACCTGGGCCTAATAGCAGTTCAGAGCATTATTTACTACCTGTTCGCGAAGGTCTTGAGAATGCCACACCAGAGGAACCAGAACGAGATTGTAAATCAGGAGCTCATGGCCGAGAACTCAACCACGAGAAATTAACAGTCAGAAATATACTACTACGTGTCCGGAGATGCGTTCAACTCGGACAACCAGAACGTAACACCAAGCATCAAGCAGTGGATGAAATTCTATTGCAGACTCATGTTTAAATCTACAAACGGACTCATCATCACCATATTCAACATTCTACTCGGCGTAAACACGTTCATGATAGACGAAATCCTCAAATAATACTTCAACACACTCGGACACGTTGACATGACAAAACCAATCAATTACCTGCACGTATTCTTCCACTGCGAACAAACACTCAACTGCGCATGCACAATTATACTCGGAATATTCTACGACTGCCTAAACGCAAAGAACTACCTATTCAGAGTGCTTCAAAACCTAAACGTCGTGTTTTTCCTCTACTTTATGATATTCACAATCCCACCAATCGTCGGACTTGACGCAGCCGTGTTCAGCTACATGTACGATACAATGGTACTATTTGGATACGGAATGATGATTCTCTCCTCCATGCTCACTACATTTGCTATTTTCAAAGGAAGCACCGTTCACAGAATCATAATTTGCGTTCTTACAAGCATCAGATATCTCGTAATTGCCGTTTTCTATGTAATATAAATTTGGAAAAAGAATCTCGTTGATGAACCCTACTGCACCGTAGCTATACTTGTGCTGAGTGGTATTGTTTATAAGCTTGTTTACTAAAAAGCAATAAACTTACCCAAGTGAATTTATTTACATTGGTATATAATTAATATTTAACAGTGTATCACTCAAACATGAAAATATCATTTGTGATGAATAAAGCAATATTACCTTATGTAAATGGAACAATAGATATTTGAGCTTAGACTTCAAGTATTCTTTTAACAACTTTACCCTCAATTTTCCCATTTATCACGTATTGAACTTCAACCACTCTTTATCCTGGATTGTTGTAATTATCTCTCATGCCTTAAGTAATAAACACATCTCCGACGATCATTTAATCCAATTTATATTTTTTAATGTCGTTCATCGTTATGATTTTAGTTTCTCCTTCCTAATTAATTTATATTTAAGTTTTAGGTTAGTCAATAAATTTTTAGTCAAATAGTGTTGTTGGGCATTCATACAATGATTTAAATGAAGGCCCGTTCATTTTCTAACTTTAAATATATTATAATATCAAATTCGGGTTATTCTCATTGGATTTCTTTTCAAAAAGATGTCTAGAAGGAATGTATTTTACTGTTGATTAAATATTTTCTACAACTTAGGTGTATGTTTTTGAGAGAGTGCACGGATTATTCTAAAGAGAAAGATACTTTAAGGACTTCATTCTGCCTATTAATTGCTAAGTTTATTGAGTTGAGACCGATGAGTCAATAATTTAAATAAGATTGTTATCTAAAATTAACGTGTGTATTTTAGTAAGAGGGAAAGCATAAATTGAAAATACAGTTTGTAAATCAGTTATTTAGTTAAATTACAAATCCAAACATTCAATGTTCAATTATAAGCAAATGAAAGCAACTGTATTACAAGTCGCCATATCATTAAAATCAATTTATGTTGCCAGAGTCATTTTTTATAAGCTTAATGTGTTCTGTTATTTTGATTACTAGTTTTAATACTATTATTAGGTAATTATTTCTTATTTAAGTTTATTAAATTCAGTGTCAGATAGAACAGAGTGAGTTTAATCACTAGAATCTATCATGTGAAGTTTAGAGGCCGTTAAATGTTCAATCTTAGATTTAAGCTCTTGTTTCTACTAGTAAGTCAGTTTAAAAAGCACGGTGTTATCTGAGACAGTAGCATACCAATAATCACATTTTTAAGTGAATAAATTGATTTCTTCTTTTGATTAAAAATTTTCAACTTATACATTAATTTTTTGTTAGGTTGGCATTAGGATGGAGTGAAATGCATCAATATAATATATAATCGTAATATAAATATATTTTCATTGTGAAAATCAACATTTCAAAAATTTACATAATAACTTCAACTATAACAACTTTAATCCGCTTAAAAATATTGATATACATCCTAGTCACACCTTTATTCAGCAATCTTCATCCCACAACGTAACATCTGCTTGTCTTGGAGTTTACATGAAAGACATCGGAAAAGCTGTTATGGCCACAGGTGTTTGAAGTTGTGTGAAATCTAATTACTCGGGTATATTTAATTTTAAACTCTATATTTAAGAGACTTTCAAGGATCTTTGTAATTTCTTAACAGTTGTAAATGATTTTTGTATTTTCATGTCTTCCTAACTAAAAGAGTCTAGAAAACTTCTTGATCCTAAAGGAGTATTTTCAGTATATTTTTCAAAAACGATTTAACTATGAAATTAATAGTTTATTTACTATTTTCTTAGTAATTACAATAGTTTTTCGTTCTTAACGTCAAATAGCTACTAAATATTTTCCAATCTAAGTTTTTCCTGATCGTCAAATAGTTTATAATTGCATTTCAAGTTAGAAATAATGCAGTCATCTACGGATTATTTTTAATTTAGGCTGCGTTACAACTAAATATATCTTTCAGCATGTTCTTAGAATTAAAATAGTATCAGTGAATTTTTATTTTTATTAAGTATATTTGTAAAGAATGGATGTTATATACATTACGACAACGAATATCTTAGCGTTTAGTCTTTTAACAGCATTCCAATCAACAAATCGGCAGTCTGAATACCTAACAGTGAGTTAAGTTTTGTTGTAATGATTGTTTAACGCATTAAAGGTTCTTTAGGAAGAGTTCCTAGTAAATCTTCATACAACATAGAACCAAGGCAGAAAACATCAAACTTTGATGCTGCTACGTAACTAGCGAATACATCGTGACAAGGAGCATATGCACCCGTATTTGGAATAGAATTAATTACAATTTCATGCTTTTCCATCAATGGATCGTAAACATGTAGAGTGTTGTAAATATTACATCCAGGTGCATATGAAAGCCCGAAATCAATTAATACGGGTTCATTGTTCACCACGAATATGTTAGCAGGTTTAAGATCGAGGTGGAAGAATTATTTTGAGTGCCAATCAGCCATTGCTTTAAGTAGTTTGTGGAATATTTATATTTTTTGGGAAGCTGAACTTCTTTTTAAATATTGTGTCAAACTCGTGTCAAAGTACTCCATAGCCAGTACGTACTGTATTCCTTCATTTAATACTCCAGGAATTATCTTTTCTGCTGCTATTTTATCATCAGAAGTAACATTTATCTCGAATAGTTCGTAAGACTTGCTAATGCACTTTAAATGTCGATTCTATTGGAAGTTCATGCGGTGTTGTAGTTCTCTTTGATTAGAACTTATTATCAGAGCACATTCGTTGTATTTTGGATGCTCAGCTAATACGCACGATGCGAACGAACCTGATGAAAGATATTTACGCAAAGTAAAGTTGTTGAAGGTGATTTGGTTATTTTAAATCATTTCTGGAGTGTAATTTAATTTCTTTGAGTTTACAAAAAAATAGTTTGTATTTTAAAACTATATAATTGGGTTAACAACATTTTTCGGATTTGTAATGTACTAACTTTTAATAACTTAATACTGAGTAAACAGCTACATTTGTAAATTTATAATAATCTACAGTACTGTATGTGGTATATTTTCTACTTTATGAATATAGAGAAAAGTATGTTAAAATATATGTGATACATTACTATGCTCACTATGTTAATACTATTAATGTTATATTTTTGAAGAGTGATCTGAGACGTATTTGTACTAAATAGTTTGATTGAATACTTTTAGAGTACACAACAACGTATATTATTTATTTAGTTTTCAAAAATATTCATTCATTATAGATTAAATTAGGTCAACTTTTAATTAGATTTTGTACAAATTATAAAATATGAGCATATTTTCACACAATCATCTCTACCATGTCATTGACTTCAACTACGCCCAGGTCTGGGTAGCTTTGTCCGATACCGACGTAGTATATTGGCAGTCCGGATGCGTAGCAGAAGTTGAGTGCGGCTCCGACTTTGTCTCCGATGGTGTCGAATTTGCTGAGTACGACGCCGTCAATTCCGCGTCCGCTCATTGATTTCAGTTGTGAGTCGAATTCTTTGAGTTGTGTGATTCCGGTGGATCCGATGAGTGCTTCTCCGACGTAAACGACTCTGTCTGGTTTGTTGTCTTTGACCAGTTTGCCCAGTTCGTGCATGAGTGCTGTGTTATTGTGCATTCTTCCTGCTGTGTCTATGAAAACGACGTCAAAGTCCGTTTTGGTTGCTTCTAATATTCCGTATTGTGCGATTGAGCTCGGGTTCTTTCCGTATCCTTGCTGGAACATTTTGCATTTCAGGCGGTCGCAGTGCGTTTGTAGTTGTTCAACGGCTCCGGATCTGAACGAGTCGCAGGCGCAAACGAAGCATTTGAGTCCCATTTGAACGAATTTGTAGAGGAGTTTCGCGATGGTGGTTGTTTTTCCCATTCCGTTTATTCCAACAATTGTGATGATAAATGGTTTTGTTACAAGGCCGGATTTGCGTTTTTGTTACCAGTCGAGGGCGGAATTGAGGAGGTTGTTCGGGTCAATTCTGATTATTTTCTGGATTTGCTCCTGGACAATTTGAGTTACGACCGTTTTCGCGCGCTGCATGGTGGCTGCTTGAATGCAGTTCTCCTGGATCTTGGTTACGATCGCGTCCACTATTTGAGGGGAGACGTTGGAGCTGATCATCTTCTCGCGGATGTTGTCGGCTATTTTGGAGACCGTTTCCGGGTCAATCTGCTTCTTGGTCAGGGAGCTCCAGAAGGTCTCGTTCTTCTGCGATGTTTGCTTCACAATCTGCTTAAGTGAGGACTCGTGGGACACATAGAGCTCCTCCTCCGGCTTCTGCTCAACGTCCTCGAAGGAATAATTCTCCTCCTTCGGCTTCTCAGATTATTTCATGATCGTGGTCGGCTTCTCGGGCTTGTTCTCCTTTATCTTGTCGGAAACCTATTTTAACTACTATTGCTTTTGATTGCGAATCTCCTCCTGCAAGCGCTTCATCCTCTGCTTTGGATCCTCTTTCGGCTCCTGGACCGCGTTCACTGCATCGTCAGTGGACTATTTTACTTCAGTTACGGTGCTTGGAGCTACTTCGGCCTGTTTTGGCTGAACAACTGGGGTTTCTTCAGTTTTTGCTTCAACTTTGGTTTCAACCTTGCTTTCTTTCAATTCCTTCAATTCAGGTAATGGCTTGGCTAACTGGCCGCGAGTGATAAGAGATCTGAGATTGGCATCAAACTCACCTTTGAATTGAGCGTAATTCTCTGGCTCGTAGTCAACATCGCAAGAACGAATGGATGCTTCATGCTCCTTGATGAAACTGATGCAAAGACCAGCAAGAATTTCCTTAATGTTTGGCAAATTCACATGCTTTGAAATGGACGCAATTAAAATCAACTCAAGCTCTGGGACAACCTAGTAAAAGTAATTGTAACTTCTAATTTCTTAGGGTTAGTCTACTTTTCTCTGTTCAATCAAAATTTAAGTTATCATTTGATCAATAGCTTTTTTATCAGTCAATGGCTTATTTTACCACAAGACCAGTCCAGAGTAGTGAGCGAATAGGAATTATTCAAACATTTCTTTTATTAGAGGAGCGATAATTATTTGAAGTGTCAAATATTGTTTATAACAAGTTTTCCATTTCCACTTTATATAGTAGTGTTAAATTCACTGTATCTTTTGATACTGTAAATGTCCCATTGTGAATATTGATATTTAAATTGATATTTAAATAATATATAACCATTTAATAAAGTATTTACATAGAATCTTTCAAAAAAAATATATTATTCAAAAATATATTATTCATTATATTTCAAGTTCTTTCCCGCACAGTATGAAGTTGTCTTTAACATTTTCGTTGATTATTTTGAATCTGCCTGGTCCGAGTAGCACCCCTCCCCAGAATCGTGCACATATCGCCACCCTATTCACAACGCCCATTTTGTTCATGAGGAACATCATCCTGGAGCCAGCTGATTTCTCCCCGTCCTCGTCGTACCCCTCCTCAATTCCGTTTTAACACTTTACCCTCCATACTGCCATATTGTGCGTTGAATCGTGGAACTCTTTCGATTCATTTATAAAAGAGATAAATTCATTAACTTCTTCTAAAGAATTGACTTAAACTGAAACGGTGATGAAAACAGACTTACTAATTAGCAAAGGCTCAGTTCTGATTATTTTTATCTCTTTATTTCTAATGGTTGAGAAGAAAGGTTCTGGGGAGCAGCGTGCGTATCTAACTGGAACTGGCTACTTGAATAGTTTTGTTTGCTTAACTGGGGTATGCTCAACTACAGGCTGCTCTGAGGATAACTAGTCGTGTGCTGACTGTATCAGCTGAATCAACGTAGTCACGTGCTAGGATAGCGAACCCTCTAGCTGGGCTTTTATTTCCTCCTAAATATCAAATTGAAGCACCGAAGACACGAAGGAGCACTCAAATGAATCCGGATACTAGTTCAAATCTAGCGTTATTCTAGAACGCGCGCTGTCTGACACAATAATCAGCTATAACTCAGAATCCGCACAAACTGACACGACATCTGGGTATATAGACTGCAAATACTCAACTTCTTCATTCAATTGCATTTATGAGGTGAACTATTTAATGTTACTTTAATAAGCAATGTCATTCATAAATGAAAATTACAGATTATTAACAGTTACCCAAGTTATTTGGTGTAGAAATTTATCAATCAAGTATTTATGACGATTATTATAACTTTATTTTAATTTTAATGTGACACTATGGCCGAGTGGTTAAGGCGATAGACTAGAAATCTATTTCCCTCTGGGAGCGTGGGTTCAATTCCCATTGGTGTCGAGTTTTAATTTTTATTTAATAAAATATTTTATTTAATAAAATTAATTAAATAAAAAATGTTCATTCCGAAACCAATATCTTTGCAGCACCACCAAACTTTTCAAAAGCAGCAGTCCATAGCTCAATGTCTTCCATACTTCCCATTTAAATAGTAACATCTTTCTTATCTCCAATCAGAGTGATTTGTTTTGAAACAGGCTATTAAGTAGACTTTTTCATAGTTTTTAAATCATCCACTTTAACTCTGCACTTAATAAATTGTTAACTCAATCCACCTACAAGTAAATATTGAACAGTACTCAAACTCATTGATCCAGTTGCAGGTTCTCCTTACTAATTGGACCAAAGTAGTTTATATCCAGTGGGTGTATCTTGTACCCAGAAGAACTTTTACGAAGCTTCACTGGTCACTTTTTATATTTTAATGGCATTTATACCTTGTAAAGAGTTTTCTATTTTATCATAAACACTTGAACGAGGAAATTGCAATGGTTTGGCAGCATATTTTTATTATTTTTGTTATGGCAGTGCGTCTTCTAACAATTAGTGAACTGGTTATTCAACTTCTTATCGGTACAGTTCTTAATAATCTGGTTATGAAACTTGATTATATGACTAAACTGGTACATTTTTATTTTGTTGGTTTATCTATATTGGTTTATACGATCTTATAGTTTGTTCAACAGATTGAGTCAATTCAGATAATAATTTATGAGCAACTGAAAGCTCTGGAACAGATAATTGTTATAGTTTCTGTTATAATTAGTAAATCTCATCTTGTACATTTATGTTATGTCTGGCCTAAATGTATAATGGTTATTACTAGACTGGAGCATACTGTTGTTATGGAATATACTATTGTTATTATTAAAACAATTATGATTGTTTCGGTTGATACTATTGCGGAACATACGGTTTCGGGGCAGATGGCACTTACTATTACTAAATTTATTACTATTGAGGTTATCTATCTATTGACACTGATTAAATTAATTATTATGTACTTACTTTACTTTCAGGATGCAAAGCCCAATTAAGAGTAGCCATATTGGTAGGTTTGGACATATTTAGTGAATCGATTATGTCGTCTAGTATACCACCTTTCATTTTCAAAATTTGAAGTGTATATTGATACCATTATTATACTAATTTTGAGCACATATGCGAATATTCACTTCAAATGTAGTTTAAGATAATTGCTGAAAAAGAACCGTCTAAATAAGAATTACATTTACTTCTATTGAAAATTAATGAATAATTAAAAAACTCTTAATAAAATACAGTTATTCTAGATTTTTATACGTAATAATACTTCGATTGGTTCCCATAGTCTGATTTTGTTACTCTATCAGCTTTTGCAGGTAAAGCTGTAGAAATGAACTTAATTGATGTATACCAATAGTTCAATAGTCCTACAATACAGGAGAAATAATATGAGCAAGCATAATTAAAGTAGTTAGATTAATAACAATAATACGCTTAGATATAATAATAAGACAATGATGTTCTAAGTATAACTGACAATTAAGATAATGTTGGTGGTGATACAACAACTTAGTTCCTCAATAAACACTAAGCAATTTAGTTTGTAGTAACAGCAACAGATGCAGAAGTAAACGAAATTATATAACAAATTATTAAATTAAAGGCAGGAGCTGTAGTTGTTTAAGAAATTGATTGATTATACTTTGTAAATATATTTATATGTAGCTCACTTGGTAAGATCCTTAATTGCTTCAAATACATCACCGTAAACGTGTTTTGGTGTGAATTCTTTGTCCAGTTGTTCCCAGTCTCCGATTTGGGCTTTTCCGGTGAGTACCAGGACGCTTTCGCAATTGTTTAGGTTTCCGCCTCTGATGTCAGATTGGAGTGAGTCTCCGATCATGTAGAACGTGTGTGTTTTGTCCGTGAATCTGTTTTTGGCGGTTTCGAATATTTTATTGTATGGTTTTCCGTGGTATTCGATTTCGAGTTCTTTTCCGGTGAGTAGTGTGTACATTGCTTTGACTTGCTCTGTTTGCATTCCGACGGTGAGTCTGGGCAGTATGTGCTTGTCTGCGTACGTGAGATCTGGATTTGTGCATATGATTTTTACTTTGTGCTCTGGGTTCCCTTTTATTTGCGGGTTCATCTGTCCGTGGTTCATAACGCAGTCCAGTGCGATTTGGTTGTCCGCGTACCAGTCTGTTGAGTCGGAGTGGAAAATGAGGTATTCTATTTCCTAGTTTTAATAAGAAGCCGTTTTTGACTCGGAAGGTTCCGTTTGAGTGAATTTGTACTGGGGACACGAATCGGGGAACTGTCTGAACAATTCATTCGAGTAGAAAACGCTCTTTAAATTGAACTTGTTGAAGTAGGAACGGGTGAACTTTGGAGCTCCGAGGGCGAGAATTGGAGTCTGGACAGGTATTTTGGACATCAAATCCGTTAAAGGGGTTGATGCGCAAATAAAATTCAGTGGAGAGATTGAACGGCCTAGAATGTGAGACAAATGAGCCGAAATCTGCTCGTCGTCGCCAGTGGTGTTGGAAACGAGAAGATACGGGATTCTGCGCTCATTCAAATAGTCAAGTGCACGCTGGCCACACTCGAGAGCGTCGTAGCCGCGCTTTAGTACACCGTCCACATCCAACAAGAAAACTGGATTCATACATGAAGTGAACAATTTAATTAATAGCAGACGATAAAATACTTAAAAAACGAAAATATTCCACTTTACCTTGATGAATAGCGACCAAGACTTATTCATGTCACTCTCCAAATCTATCAACGCAGTTCAGGCAAATTAATACAACATAAATCTGAATGAACATAGACAACAAAGCATGAACAATATGCAAAGCATGAACATGATTCAACCTATGCAAATGTCAGGCAATTTTTCCAACCAATTCAATAACTATCCAAGCATGAACAGAGCTGATAACATGCGATCACACACTCAGTCAAATCCTAACATATCACGTCAAACAAATGAAATTCAATAACCTTAATAATCCTAGAAATAATTAACAGGTATTGAACTTAAAAAGAAATAACTTCGAGATAAGTAACGAGAAATCGCATAATAGTAGTTTCTTAAGTCAACACACGACTTGACAGAAAAACCCAAAAACCCTAAATTTTTGCCGAAAGAAAAACCATCTAAACCAACAGCTGAAAAAATTATTGGCACTGCTAACAACGTGTACGAAATACCTAAATCATTATATAAAGTTCGAAATGCAATTTAGCAAAAGAGTCAACGATATTTCGATAATACTTAACCCTTATATCAATAATAAGTAGATTGGGAATAAATAACAACTTATTTATTAACAGACATATCTGATGAACAAATATAATAAATAGAAAACGTACTTAAACTCAAATACGACTTAGAATACTAAGATGAGGTTTGATAAATGTAATTTTAAAATACAAACGCTAAATAAAAAAGTGATTGATATTAATTCTGGTTTATTAATGTAAATATAAATAAAAGCCACCACATTAAATTTTAAATATCCAAATCACAAATACATGGGACATATTTTTATTATTATTAAACTTCAATTTACGATTCTTTATTTATTAATGTATACATTGGTGTAATTGTAGCATAATATTGCTTCACAATAAAAAGATCTACAAATACATTCAATAGTACAATAGATGAGTGGTAAGATTGCATAAATATATTGTTTATATAATTTTTCAGTTTAATTCTGGTAATTCCCCACACCACTCTCAAAATGTTTGATGACCTAAATGATTTTAACTTTTTCTCGGAATCAGAAGATGAGAAAATCTCATAGATACCTCCAAAAATGCCAAATAACCCAAGCAGTATGTAAAATAATAGCAACACGTAAATAAGTTAATAGCGTTTGAATTTCTAGTCACTTCCTCCATTTAATTTAGTAGCCCCTACCAATATGCCATTCTAACCACCATAAATGTAGTAACCTCCTTAATAACCTATATAATCCTTTTAATCATTCTAACCCAATCCAAATATTTAAATGAATCATCAAATAAATTAACAAGTAAAAGAACCACCAAAAGAACGTAAGCCCAGAAAACCTAGAGAAAGCAAAGATAATCAATCTAAGGAGATGATACCTAAAATTGAACCTCAGGTAGCTAATTCTTCTCAACCTAGCTTTAATCGTAGTAATTAAATGTTTTAACCTCCAAATTTCTCTATTCCTATAATGCCCCCTCCAAATCTTTAAAATTTAGTTCCTCAAAAGGCACCACTTAAATTTGAACCAAAGCCAATTTAACCTGAATAAAAAATGCCTGTTAACACGATAACATCAATAGAATAGTTAAACCAACAGATATTAAGTTAAAAGAACATTGTAAATCTTGTCCCATTCAATCCTTCAGGTCCAATTCCTATGTAGATTAACTCTCAATTACAAAGTGCTTAACTCTCCAACGCATCAAATAGATAAGTTAAGATTGAAAAATAAGAAAAAGTTGAAAAGGAAAAAAGACCAAGAAAGCCCAAAGAAGGTTAAAATCAACAGTATGACATGACAAGAGGTCCTGAATAAGACTCGCTATAATCAAACAATCAATCAAAAATGGAAGCAGCTTTGTTCACCAATCCAGGAGATGTTTAAGAAATTACAAAAATGTTGATCAAAGATTTATCAAAAGGTGAACTCTACACTTTGTACAATTAACTGAAGAAACATGTATAACAAGAGATAGGACAAGATAAAATTAATCTTGGGCCTCCACTTCTTTAGTCAGAACCACCCACTAAATAAGAAAAGTTAGTTATTGAATAAAAAATAAAATAATAAGCTTAAATGAACAATTAGAATATTTAGAATTATATGAATCATGACTTTTTAGGAAATGGAAACTAGTTCGATGAAACTAGCAATATTTCACCTTTTGATGATAATATAAGTGACCAGTGATTTAAATTTAAAGTTTTATTACTTTGATTTACAAATACGAAAACCTATCGAAAAATTGCTGAATATGATAATGTGACAAATTAATTAAGAATAATATCGCTTAATAATTAATTTAATTACACTCCATTTACAACAAAATGGTAAATATTTTATCAAAAGAATAGTGTTAACTAACATGTTAAAGTCCATTTACTTGCAAGGGCTTCAAATTTTAATCATATAAAACATTTATATGCACTAGTGTAATTGACGCATTATTGTTTAGATAAATAGTCATATACTCAATATTTTCGCTTATAGTCATTGCTGTTCTATGTATATTAGCAATAATTGTTTAGATTGTAAAGAAAATTAAGCGCTAATAAAAATGATAGTATTTAATATTAATATTTATATTAATAATGATTATTCATCACATAAAATGCAACAAGTATTGAAGTGTTATAATTTTTTATTATAATGATAATAACATAATCTAAATTATTTCCACTTCAAGATAATGACTTTCAAAAATTTATCTAATATGGATAATGTTGAAAAACTTAGGCAAGACTAATCAGATTAAGTTATAAATTTACAAATCAAAAATTGTGGATTAATATCTATGAATTGGGTGGTACAAACATTTTATAACATAACAACACTAGATTGTTCTGGAAACAAAATTAAAAATTATTCTGCTCTACGTTTCTCGAAGCTACTTCATTTATATGTTAATAACTCATTTATTTAATAATTGACTTAGATTCCAGAGATTTAGACGCTATAAACATTAAATGCAGTTAATAATGATATTTAACAAATAAATTGTGTGCATTTTCCTAATTTGAGACTATTAAATTTATAATCTAATAAAGTGCGATCACTAAAATTTACACCGTAACATTATAACCTTTAAATTGTGAACTTGTTAGATAATCCTATTTTTTAGTTACATCTTGAATTATAATTAAAGTCTATTTTCCCTAATTTAGCATCTCTTAATCATAAATAGCTTTAAATTAACTCTATTTTACAAGATCAATTTTTAAAAACTTATTTTCAAACTACTCTATCAGCTGAATCAGAAGTTTAAGTAACTGTTAATTCCAAAACATAAAATATTAAGTTTGTTTACTCTAATGATTTAGTTGAAGAAAATTCAGAAATTTTGTTCGATTGTGAAGAATCTGTTCACGTTCAGTTTTATTTATGTGGTCAAATGACTGTGGAACTTCCACATAAAGAATTTATTAAAATACCTCTATAGAGCACAGGATAGATTGTGGTAGCTGCTATTATGATCGACAGTGGAGTGTAGCTTCTTAAATCAAAAATAATCACAGAAAGAAAGCCTAAAATTATAAGCACACAAATATTAGGTGAGTAAAAAGTGGGTAGGTGTATCAGTTGTGCTTTTAACCTAAGCCATAACCATGAAGACTTAAAAGTAAAAGTATTGTGGGAGCGTATAATTGAACGGGATCCTTTTCAATTATCTCTTAAACACGATTAAACGAAACTAATACACGAAGGAAATGAATATCAAACAATTCCAGAGGATGGTGGACATAGTATTAAAGTTACAACCTAATTATACCAATATTCTGGCATGTGCGATTCAAAATCGTAAATAATACAAATTGATCACGCCATTGATGAGTTAATATTGTTTTATTTGAAGGAAGCCTTTTTAATTAACAATAACGAAATATTTATACCACAGCTCAAGTAGCTTGCAGCCACTTTGAATAATGAAAGATTGACTGTGCAATGGGATTAAACGAAGAATTCATCTATTGTATCAACAGATTAGTACGAAACTGTGAAGGTACTGGTTAAAAATTAGGAGATCGTGTTTACTTAGAAGTTAGCACAGCCAAAAATATATCCTTTTGAGTTGTATAATTGTTCGGAGAATTGTATTTGCGAGGTGCGTGGTTCGGATGCGGTGTCTTAGATTTAGTGGTTTATCTCAGATTTTTAGTATTTTCCGGCTTTGGGTGTGATAGAGCAGATAGTGCTGGATCTCATGTCTTGCAAGGAGCGCTCCACCCAGTACGGCTTGCAGTTCATGTACAGGCAGCACATCCTTTAATTTACGCGCATGTAAAATTTTACTAACTCTACCAAGGCAGTGATGCCGTCCAAGTCCTATATGAAGCTTGTTTTGTGCAAAATTGGAGAGCAGAACTACTTCAGCCTGGTCAGAATGCAGCGCCACCTCCTGGTGACTGCCCTCAAGGTGCGGAACGAGCTCTCCCAATTGAATATTGAGATTTAGGCTGCAACTGATCCTATCCTGTTCAGCTTTGAGCTCCAAATTTGCGTTGAGGTGCAGAACAAAACGTCACTAATTAAAATAAACCAGAAGAAGCCCTTCTTCTCAGTCCAGAAAGCGCTCATTTACAAACAAGTCCTCCAACTTCTGCCCGAAAAAACAGATCTGATCAGAGTGGGACTCTTCTTTTAAGTGAAAACGGAGCAAATATTCACCGGGCTGGTTCAAAACTAAACGGTTTAAACTGAAATCTCACTTAATGTGACCCACGAGGAGCTCAGAAGGGGTGCTGTGTGTGTATAATTAACTGAACAAGAAGACAATAAAAAGTTGTTTAAAAATGCCTTCAAATTACAGGATTTGTACCTGGACAAAAATAACTTCTCAATGCTTTAGTATTTGAATAAAAACGTAAACCTGTTCAACGAGAACCAGAAGCTGATATTCGACGCGGAAACGTTCTACTTCCCACTCACCGACCGCGTACCCATATCCTGCTCAAAAACACACCAAAACATCTTCATTCAACAACTACTCAACAGAAACCTCATCAACAACAAAGCAGAAATGGAAATCACTGGAGAAGCTAAACTAGGCGGGAAAATATTCCTCAAAAGCGCAGGAGAATTCGGTGTCATGAGCTCAGGAGATCAAACAGACGAAATTCAAACACAAATGAACTACGAAGAAACTAAAAGACTCATCAGCAGACTAAAAGAAGAAACGAAAGCTACAGATCTATAATTAGCGCTGAGATCCGCGAATTAAGACTACTACATCATCAAAGAGTAAGACTTGGATTAGGACTTATACTTTTACTGCTTCGGGCAATCTGAATTTTAGTTGTACAAGCTCAGATATAGAGTAGTGCACACACCAAAGTTGAATTAAATATACATTAATTCGCTAAGACTCAAGAATGGAGCTATTTAAGTGCAACTTGACGCAACCTGCTAATAACCTGCTGATGCTGTGTAAATCGTTCTTCAGTTCAACAATAAGGAATAGCGTATTTCGGCGCTCAAGCATAAATACGCGAATTAGCTGAACACTTACGATTTTGAGGTTTACATCCCAGAAAAATGTCCCGGGTATTTACTGGTTCAATTCGATGATGTAAGACTCGACATTTAACTTATGGACATTTAAGAGTAAGTGGTAATTCAAAAACAAGTTGTAACTCAATAGTAAATAAATAGCTCTTAATAATAAACTAATCAGTTGACAGCAACAGCAGCCAAAGTTCCATTTCCAATTAACGTAATTGAAAACGATCCAATCCGCTTGAAACTCCAAGCGAAGAAAACGGAACCTAAATCCTGGTACGACTAACGTGTACTACAACAATACAATTAATCAGCTCTTGATAGATTAGTTAGACAACAGAAAGTACAATACTTAATCACAAAAGAAATCAATAGACCCATAATGCGCAATAACAAGGACAGCCAGATTTTTGATATGTCAGCCATGTCCTCATCAGTAAATAGCTAAGTACAATCAAATCAGTCCATGTCCAACTTAGTATCGCCCTCACTCGTAACTACTGGAGCAAGTTTTGATGTGTTCAAACCAGATGAAATAAACCAGTTTGACGCACGAAGAGCATATCAATAACTTCGCGGTACACCAGTTGACGGACAATATTTCTCATTTTAGTTCACATTCAAAAAGAAACTCGTAAACAAAAACTAACTCACACTCTTCAGAGCCAGTTAGAATTACTTCGAATAAATTGAAACTAAAGACTAAATTGAAGACAAAGAATATTTTCTAGTCTATCACAAAGGTAAAATTGCCGATGGATACGAATGCTACATAACCTATAGATTTTCAGAGTATGATATCGGGTTCAATGTAATACTAAGAGTTCATTTGGCTGATGTGTATCATTACTTCATATTAAATAAAACACCTGTTCAGATATCTAAGGATACACTAGTTTTACTTAAACCATACTAACAAATGAAAGAACCTAGTATATAAAGTCTTGTAGCTAGATCTGGTGGACAAATGTTCCACTCTGCATAAGTTGAATTTGTTGGTGGGTATATATCACTGCTAAATAACTTAAAGCCACTCATATCCGTAAAAAGATCTCAATGCAGATTTGTTTAATATTAGAAATCAATTGAAATGATAACACCTGAAACCAGATATTCTTTCGCCTTAGAGTCTAATACTCGAACTAATCTGGTAAAGTTATATATTCTTGGAAATGTTGGAATTTCTGACATGAAACTGCATTAGTTATTTGTCGAACCATAAGCGCTTTAAGGATCATAGTCAAGATATTTCTTATCTCTCAAATTTTCATTGGTAAATGATATGTTTGATATATTGGATCCTTACTTTGACAAAAAATTATTTTAACAGCACGGTGGTTCTAAGGAAGAAAAGTTTTCGATGCGTGGACGAGAATTTTTCTAAGCCATTCCAAAACCAATAAAATACTGCTAATAGTATAACGGTTTTATGATTTAACTATAAAATCTAAGTTTCCTCAAACCAATTTACAAATTGTAATACAGATAAAAACATTAAATAGACTGTATTCATCAAGGTAAATAAACTACACTAGAAATCGATTGTGATCATTTAAGAATGGGTCATTTGTTTAAAAAATATATGAGTTAAGTTCAAGTAGAATTTGGAGACTATACTATTACTTTTAAAGCCGAATAAGTTGATACTGTACTAGAATTCGCATAAAAGGATTGGGATGAAGTAACTAGTGCAATACTTGTTAGAGGGAAATGGGGAGACATTGAATGAGAAAAATACAATTATTTAAGAGATAGATTCACTAAACTGCCAATAATATTTTGGAAATCATATCCATTTCAAAATAGTCTGCATCAGGTATTCTTATGTTTTTAAGAAGATTTTTGAGTATTACACCTAGAGAATAAAGATCACATTCAGGCCCATATGGTTCATTTTGTAGAATTTTTGGATGCATATACTCTTTGCTTCCTAATTAAGTGTTAGTTGTATTTTATTCCAGCTATTTACAGAACCCAAAGTCTATAATTTTAATATCAAACTTTTCGTTCATAACAAGTATATTAGCTTCTTTCAAGTCTCGATGTAAAATACGTTTCGAGTGCATATAATCTAATCCTGATCTAATTTGATAGTAAATGTTCTTAATTTGAGTACTTGTTTCGACACAGGACTTTGCTTCTTCCAAATTACACATTCCAAGCTCCATAACATGAACAGCAACTCGTGTGTTCTAATCCTAGAACCAAAATGCATCATAAAATTTTATTATTTGTTAGCAACCATTTTCCAGTTCATTCAGTGTAAACTCAAATTCTCTAGGAAGAAGCGCTTAAGCGTTTTAATGCAGTAAATCAATTGGTATAACTTTAGCTGCGAATTCACCTTCATTAGTTGTAACACGATACACTGATCCGAATCTTCCAACTCCAATTTCAGACGCAATTTCGTAGCGTTGTTATGTTGCCGGATTTGTGAGTACTGAAGGAGGATAGTATGAATTCATGTGAGAAGTGGAATTCACAACTATAATTTGTGAATAAAATGTTGTAAATTGCTAAATTTTATTAAATATCTATATATTTTTTCATTTTTTGGAGAGAACAACGGTCACGGCGATGGCCCATGCTAATATGAGCGTGCAAAGCACGCCCAACACAGCTACCCAGTTAATATTGCATTGGTGTGATGCCATATTCATCATGGTGTCACCGAATTGCAGTGAGTATGGAACAAGTTGCAATTTAGCGAGAGCTTTGCTGATCATGATGGGTGTTTTTCCTGGTTTGATTTCGAATACTGGTTGCATGTGCGAGAACGCGTTGAACGAGTAGATGCCGTGATAGCTTCCGAGTCCCGATTCGCCCACCCCACCGAATGGAAGTGATGAATTTACATATAATAAGCCCTGGTTGATATTAATAGCTCCAGCCTGAATTAACTACTTGAATTCCTTCTTATTCTGCTTGTTCTTGGTGAAGAGGTAGCTTGAAAGTGGTTTGGCCTGTTCACTATACCTTGAATTGAACAGTTTTTGAACTCCTGCATTGATTCCATTCTGAACATGGGCAGAACTGGGCCGAATATTTCCTTGGTCACAAATTCCTCATCCCCTTTAACTTGGAGGAGGGTTGGTGGGAATAGCTCACTGTCTCTTTGCTTGGCGATTCTCTCAGCTTTCTCGGATTCGTTATCGAAAATGACCTTATCGTTGAAGACCTGGACGAGGCTGTGCTTGCTGAGCTGGGTTAGTTCGTCATATTTGGCCTTGCCGTCGATTTTAACCACGTGCTCGTAGTTATTAACGTATCTGGACATGTACTTGGTCAAGAGCTCTTAGAACTTCTGGAATTTCTGCTCAGAGCCGATAAAGCTGAGGTAGTTGCAAGTGATGCACGTTTGACCAGAGTTGGTGAACTTAAGAATCGCTACTTACTAAGCTGCATTTTCAAGATCGGCATCCTCGAAGACCACACATGGATTGGCACCACCCAGCTCTAAAATACACTTTGTGAGCGTTTTAGAACAACTCTAGAAAACTGACTTTCCAGTTTGTGTTGAACCAGTGAAAATCACCAAAGAATAGGTTACGTTGAAAAGCATAGATGTCTCGAACGTGTAAATTGAAACAACTGAGGTGGGAATCTTAGCCAACAATAAAATCTGAGTTACAGCACGCTGAACAGCTGGAGTAGATTTTGAATACTTTAACACTACTGGGTTACCAGAAGCAATACTACCAATAAGTGGAATTAATGATAGATTTACTGGATAGTTAAATGGAGTTACTATCAATGTTGGACCCATTGGAAAAGCTTATGTGTAAACCTTCGCATTAATAGTCTACATGCTTGACTTTTCATAACGAGGCTTCGCTAAATTTTTCAAATTGCTAATGAAATAATTTAATTCGTGATAAACGCCTGTTAATTCGGTCAACTTGGCTTAAGCCTTGGATTTGTGACGATCCTCCCATAAAGCGTCAAGAATTAGCTATTCGTTCTCTTTTATCGCTTTTTAAAAATCTTTCAATAAGCTTATTCTATATTAAATAGAATACATAACTTTGGACTCATGAGTCTTTTTGATTTCGTTAAATATTTGTTCATATGACATTATTGTGGAGTGAGAAACATAATCTAACATATTATATTGTATAATTGAAAATTAAAAATATTAGGTGAAGATTAACAGTGTTTTCATGGAATTAAAAATATACATAATTTTATTAGTACGTAATATTAGTAAATTATTCACTAAAAAGCAAAAACTAAAATACATCATTCACATCACGTTATCAAAATCAATCAAAAACATGAATTCAAAATTATTATTGTTATTGAGTCTGCGATAGTTAATTATCAATATAATAATAACATATAATATATTAAATGTAGGACAATTTTTATTTGAACATGAACTGTACAATATAGATACAAAATTTGACAATGTACATTCCTATAGATAACAGTATTCAATAGAGATCACATTTCTGATGTTAATTAGCTCTTTTTATCGATAATAAAAGATAGTTTATAAAATCATTTCAATCCAATTTAAAGCTATCAGAAGCTTAATCCTGGACTGAACATAATGTTCATATTTTAGGTTTAAAATTATATATTCCATTAATAAGTAAATATTGGGTTCATATTTCCTGTAAATTTTTGCTTATTGGTCAACTCGCTTACAAAGCCACATATCCCTTATAAACGAGTGAATATCATATCCGTTTTGATCATAAATCATTAATAAGTAAAAATAAGAGTTTTAAATACATTTCACTTAGGTTGAAATAGATAGCTTTCAAGTGAAAAGGAACCCTTTTTTTGCACGGCTAACATAGGTTTAAGAAACTCTTTCTTTCTGTTGATTCAAGTCAAAGCAGTCGTATGAGTATATCTCGATATAATGGGACTTGTCATCACTCAACCCAGTACCTTCAGTGGGCTTCAAATTCAATATAGCTTTCAACCTTAAAAACAAAGTAGTTCTTTTTAATTGTTTTAAATTCATTTAAACAATAAATAAAATTATTATTTATATTTAAATTAAACTCACTCGACCCCGAACCAAACCTGAGCGCCCTCGTTCTGCCCTGAATATCCTTTGATGAAGACGCGAATTATTTATTGTTCTTCGATTGCGTTTTATTTCATTTAAATTTCAGTTTGCTCGAGTAATTTTTGATAGTCGATGTTGTTTATCGTTTTAAGCTTTTTCTCGTGTTTTTCGTACTGCTGCAGTTAAATTGTCTAGTCATTCTTCGAGAACGAAACGGTTTTAAGGGTCGAGTCGATTTCAATTTTTATTAACTCGTCAACGTCAAAGTACAGATCAGTGCACTGCTATTGACCGTGATGCGTTAAAATCCCGTCATTCTGCAGTAAAAACGGCTAATCGTCCACCAAAATACCGATTTGCATCTAACCGGCTTCAAGACGCTGCAAACGGAACTTCAGCTTCAGATTCCGGCCATACTGCACCAACGGGTCAGAAGTAGCACTTATATCAAGATTCGCCTTGTTAAAAGTCAGTATACCGTTTGTCACGCGATACCCAACCACCTCCGAAAAGGTAATTTGCGTTTGCACCTTCAATTATGATAGATTCTGCGATAAATTGGATAAATTCTAGTTTATACGCGATTTAGCCTTCTTAACCGTTTTCTAAAATATCTCGGCAAAATGCTTCGGATTCACGAACTGCATATCGTCCACATTCATCGTTTCATACTTCTTAATCTCTAAATCCACACGACTCTGTATATATTTAGCAACCAACTAAGCCGGTAGAAGAGAGTGAAGTTTACGCGTTGGAATCACAACTACTTCCACAAATTCTAATAACTTATTCTCGCGCAAACAATGAAATCTCTTGTAATCTTCAAAATTGTATATTTTAGTGAGCTCATCCAACTACTCATCTGTTAGCTTGCCTACTATAGAAGATATACTATTCGGAGATATTTATTATGAATTTTATAAGTCTACATTATTTTCAAACTGAAATATATTTTCCGCTATTTACTAAGCGCAAAAATCCAATAGTTTAGATTATTTGTTATGTGATGCAGAAATAAACGTTGCAGTAAGGTCTTCAATTTAAATCTTTTATTATATTTTATCGGTTAAACTTATTCTTATGTTTTCAAAGTATTTATTAAATTTATTTTGTTTTATCCCATCGCAATAGTTTTAATTTTGTGTTAATTGTTAATTTATTTAAACGTATTTATTATAGTAGTCATTTTAAACAACAGAAAACGCCTCTATTGTATAATTTTTATATTTAGTTGTGACTTCATCTATTTTATCTTCTAGTTTTTACTAAATCTCTTTCTCTACTTAAACTTAGGCCTATCTTTACCATTTATTAATATTTTCTTAATCTTCACTGCAGGTCTTATAGAAATAGTTTGTTAATTATTGTTTTCTAAGGTTTACATTTTACAACAAATTATTCTTCTATTATTTTAATTCATTAATGTCTCTAAGTATAAATGGATGTCTACTAAATAGCAAATAACTCTAGAACAGCTCTGGGTCAAAGTGCTATGGTCTATGAACTTATTGGCATTAACAATCTTACTCTGTCAATTCAATTTAACCTTCTTCCCCTTTAGCAGCGTCTAAAGATGTTAAATAAGCTTTTTCTGTTAGCAATGTGCTTTAGGAACATATAGCATGTTTTCGTGTTGCAAATTACTACGCGTTTGGTTTCCCTTAATTCAAATGAACAGTTAGTTTATCTCTACCGTACTTTTATTCTTCAACTGCTTATTAAAATTCGAGCGGTTATTAAAAATTATTGACTGATAGTTCAAGTTCTTTAACTATTGTATCTACATACGCCGAGCATAATGGCGAACTAGTTATTAAAGCTATTCTTTATAATAAAAAATCTTGATTTAATAATGAAGGCGGCTTTGGGTATGAAACTTTGTTTTGCGCGTGTGCAAATGTAAACGTTGGTATGAGTGAGTCTTTGAAAGTTTATTCATTATAATGCAATAATAGAGAAATTAACAACTTATCTTCTTCATAGGAAAATTGACTAAACTGTGCAGGTAGCGGAAAATTCATTTTTGAGATGGTTTGGAAATTATTAAATTTTAATCATAATATAAAAATGAAACAATAGATGGATCACTGCTCATTGTTGTTGATAGCCATTTCTTCATCTAAATCAATAACAACTGCGCGCTTTCTTCTCATTAAGTATAGAGCCAATGTTACACCTCCAATCACAAGTATAATACCTAAAATTACACAAACCACAATGATAGCAGTTTATGAACCAGCTTTGTTTGCAGGAACACATTTTCCATCAACTTCACTTTAACCGGCAACGCACTAGGTGCATCTAGTTAAAGGATCTTTGCCCCCTAAACAGGCCTTACAGTCTTTAGCCGGATCATAGCCTATAAGGCAAGATTTGCATTAATCGGCTTCACTTCTTCCAAAAGTACATTAGAAGCAGTTGGTGGTTGCATCATAACCAGGTTCACATTCTCTGCATTCTGACTCTATTGAATAATGATTAATGCATGTTTTGCATGCTGTAAGTTTATTGAAGTTTCCATTACACTTGCATTAATAAACTTTATTAAAAGAATCTAAAGCACACACACCACGTTGAGCTCCGTCTTAGGTTTTTCCATTACATTCTTCAGATAATGGCTCATGTTTTTCATCATAGTTGAAACATTAGTTTTCGTAGCATTTATTGTTGCCATCTACAGCAGTAATGTTGTAGCCTGCATCACAAGCTGTGCACATGGCATTCATGTGAGATGTTCTACACAAACAACCTGGGTCTGGAATTTCAATATGAAGATAGTCTTCGATTAGTTTTTCAATTTCTTAAATTGCAATGTCAATAACAGCGTTTCCAGTAGATATGTCTAAGCATCTTCCATAATTTCCACATTCTACAGCAGATGTTTTAGTTGATGAACTTTGGCATTCAGCTGGAATACATTTTTTCTAATCTTCAGTAATTAAATACTTT
Source organism: Hexamita inflata (assembly GCA_963988835.1). NCBI lineage: Eukaryota > Fornicata > Diplomonadida > Hexamitidae > Hexamita > Hexamita inflata. The sequence continues at coordinate 476,472 of CAXDID010000108.1, forward strand.
CTTGGGCAAGCTGAGCAATTCAAATTTTTACCAATAGTTTATTCATTGACGAAATGTCCAACACATCTACAAAACCAAGCTGGTTCAGCGGCGTAAGCATCTTTTGTTGAGCAAAATCCATGGCCATAACATTCTGGGACATCACCTAAAACCTTGTTAGTCATGCAAGCAGCGACATTTACACAACGGTTAACTGAATCAGTTGATAGTTAATAACCAGCAGCGCAAACTGTACATAGTGGACCTGCTAACATATCATAACCCGTTTCACAAACGCAAACGTCATTTTCACATTTTCCATGCTCATTGCATGATTTAGTAATGCCATGATCTTTGTCGATACATATTTAAAATGCTAATTAGAAGAAAAGCATTATGATAGGAAAGAAGTGGAATTATTAAATAATTAGTGTTAATTATTGTAATTACTACAATAACTAAAATGGAAAAATATGTGATAATTTTTGATGAATTTTGATGATTTGGGTTGAGTATATTAATATTTAGTTAATGTTTGAGTATCAGCAATAGATAAATAAGTGTGTATCCATGTCACATCTATAGTCTACTGATAATTTACATGCAAATATCAGAACATTTTTCATCTGAGCAATCGTCGATAACATATTATAATTTTATTTAAATGTTTGCATCATCTAGATCGTTTCTTCCTTCAGTTTGTTAGCTTATTTTGTTAATAGTTTCAAGAATTACAACTAAATTACTGTCTAATCCCTTTTTTAGTAGGTTAGAGTTTTCTTCTAAGGCACTGCCTAATCGGTGAATTAAATTCATTTTGAGCATTTATATTAATTAATTATCTACCAAATTTTGTACAATTCTTAGTGCGGCTCTTTATACTATTTTAGATGTTGAGTTAATTTGGTAAATGACTTAGTTGAGAACGGGTTGAGCTTCTTACAGAAGTGTTGGGAAAATTTCAATGAGTTGCAAAAAGTGATTAAGACATGCTGCTTTTATTTGTGATTCTCGCTGCGTGAGGCATTTGAGTGTGAATTCCCAGTATTCCTGCGATTCGAGCAATATAACTAGTTGTTCTGGTGTGATCATTTGTAGGCGTACGCTTCCGAATAGGAACTCGAATACGTCGACCACGCACATGAGGAAGTCGTCAAAGTTTTAGTTAATCACGTATCGTAGTAGATCCAGTGGTGAGATTTGGTATATTGTGTTTGAGCATATGGCGCTCGTTAGGACACTGATTAGTTAGCAGAAGCATTTGAGCGTGATTGGTGAGGGGTTAACGTTATTAAACTGCGTTTGAACATTAACGAGGCATTGTGCAATCTATTTCGTATCACTCATGTTGAGTATTTGGTCTACGCTCAAGCTAATGATGAACAGCTCGAATTGACTTTGCTTCATCTCAAGTGGTAGGCAATTACAAAGTTAATCAATGATCCCAAACGCATAGTTCAAGTAAACGTCCTGAAATTCCGGGTAGAAATCAATTTGGAAGAGGAAAGGGACCAAAAGTGACAGCGTTTCACTGTGCAAAGAGCTTTTCAGGAGCCCAAAGTACGAATTTAGCAGTGGCAGAATAGAGGACGCACTCAGCATTTTAACAATTGAGATGAAGGCAATTATCAAACTGATCAAGGGCTGATAAGGCAGCGTATCCCGGATTTGAGAAAGCTGGTCGAAAATGAGATTCAAAAAGGAGATGAAATCCGGAAACTGGCACGAACGTGTGATAAACGGATGATCTGAAGACTCCGCGATCTGAATCAAACAGGTTAAATTTGCCTGAAGCTGAGATGAATCGTCCTAATAATCCAAACCAGATTCGAGCAAATCATCAACCTGATTTTAAGTTACTAACGGCTTTTGTAAATTTGGCTGCTATTTAACTAACTTCTCACGACGAATGCTGTAGTACTGAGATAAAAATATTGTTCGGTTCATGTGAAGTGTTAATATTTTTTACTCAAATATATCTTATGAATATCAAATATAATTATAGTAGCATCACTTTTGTTATGGATTCAATGATATTTTCTTGGCTTCTATTTCTTTTTGCTAGTGCATCCTATCTTCCTCATCGAAAATTTCAGTTTGCAGGATCAGTTCGACAAGGTCTTCTAATGTAACAATACCATAAATTTTAGCTTCGTCTCTGACAATTCCAAGATGGCTTTTACCAGTTTGGAATTAATTAAGGGCGTCGAAGATTCTGGTTGACGGCTCAAAGAAAACGAGGTTTTGGCGCACACTAGCTCTATTTAGTTAGTGCTTAAGGCTAGGCTTATACATGATCATCTGTTTTACATGAATAACTCCAATAATATTTTGTGCATCTCCTTCATATATTGGTATTCGAGAGTGACCACATTCGTATAAGTAGTTCATCATTTCTTAATCGAATACGGTGTCCAGTGGGAGCATTGTAACGTCCTTAATATCAGTTAAAACGTCCTTTATGGTCATTGAAGCAGCTTTAATTGCACCTTGTATCTGTGTTGCCTCATCCTTGTCAAGATGGCTTGTTTCCTCTGAATCTGAGCTGTTATTTTCGTTAGGCTTCTTTCCGTGCTCTTTATCTATGTGCTCGTTCGTGTGCATAAGAACTAGTTGTTCAAGTTGCTTTCTCTCATAGTAGTGTATGTGCTCAGGACCTAAAAGCTTATCCAAGAAACGGGCGAGAGGGTAAGTGATTGCGAACGTTGTGAAGATCATGGTCCACAGGAGTGGAATCATCGCAGCACCAACCTAAAGACCGTACTTGTTACAAATGGCCTGTGGAACTATCTCACCACAAAGCAGGATTCCAGTTATGGACAACAGAACGGCGAGTTGAGGACCAACCAATGTATCCAACAAAATGGGTAGCACTTCCATACACAAGGCATTAAAGAATAAAATCGCACACAATAGCAAGTGACGGTCCTCCATTATTAGTTTCACCTTCTTAGCAGCCTTTTACTCGGAAGGCTCGCCACACTTCTCAAACGTTTCCAAACGCAACGGATCTATACCAAGTAACCCTATATTCAACCCAGAACAGGTTGCAGCAACGATCAAGACACAAATGATAGCTATTATCGTCATAGCATATTTTTCTTATGAAATAG